>CM068388.1:95194718-95794718 GCA_034770075.1 Aralia elata | reverse complement strand
TTTTAACCTTTTTGGACGTATTAAGGTCTGTCTCAAGCACATTCAGACATGATTTTGTTAGATATTTTTTTTTCGACAGAAGTTAGCGACACTAGCACTTCACAAATTTTTATTGGCTCTCCACATTTTACCACAAAGACAAAAATACCCTCTAAATGTGGAAGAATGTTTTCAATTAAATTTTTGAAAAAATATCTCATATGAGGGAAGCTTTTATGATAAAATGAGGAGTGTTAATAACAATACTAAAAGTAAAGTTCTTTTACATGATCATATTCTCATGACGAATTTTGTGATACTAGTAGTTTTATTATTTGTAGCATATTGAATCATTGTTAGTTCTTTTGTTTGGATTCTGATATTTTCTCGGGTAATTATTTTATGAAGAAAGGAAGGCCATCACAGGGAGCTTCATAGGAAGCATGAAAGAGACAGAAGAAATGCTTGATTTCTGCAATGAAAAGAGAATAAATTCCACAATTGAAGTTGTGAAGATGGATTACATTAACACGGCTTTTGAGAGGTTGGAGAAGAACGACGTCAGGTACCGGTTTGTTGTAGATGTTGCCGGCAGCAAAATTGATCAAGAAACATAAATTGAGTCCAATTATGTAACAAAAAACCATAATTTAAACTTTGTTTCATTAATGTTATTAAGGGTAAGAGTGGGGATGTGTTCTGTATGTTTACTTGAATGTATACAATAAAATGGTATATTTTGATATTGACCTCTCTAGAAAATGATATATTTTGCGACTTTATATGTCAGTTTTTTATTACGAGTGACGTGAATAACTATAGTTGTTAATTTTTAACGATGTATTTTCTCTACTCCAGCAATGTTGAACATAGGTTGATGAGCCTATACTTGTAGATTAACACAAGTTATCTTTTGCCTATACCTAACAGTTCCGTGTAATTAACACAAGCCCATCTTTAAAACACTAACCGGTGAACGAACTTTCAATCATTCTGCCAAATATTTCTAGGGTGAACCAAACTGATATAATAATAGAACTAATTTAAGCCACCTTTACAACATTTATTGCTGTTTCCCTTATTACCGATAATAGTTATAATAAATTATTTTCTTTGTTGGGGGTGGGGGGAGGTTGCTATCAGAAGTAGGTGAATTGATTGGTAATCCAATGACTGATCAACACTACAGCCTATTTTGAGTGTCCACATATTACCAAACTTTTTTATTTTTGAGTGTACTGTAAAAAATTTTGTCGAATTACGATTGCGTGTACATCGAAATATTGGATAATATTATAAGATTGGCTTACTATATCAAATATATCGTTAAAATGTTATCATGAATAGTTATCCACATAAATCGCAACAAAAATATCAACATATAAAGTCGCAACATATATCATTTTTTTTTTATCTTTTTCCATTTTTTGGTCAATTATTACCAAACTTTCTACCAGCTTTCGAAGTCCCAATTTTGGGTGAACCGAATGACTTTGTCCTGCCACCATGCATAATGGAGCGAGTATATAAGAAGCTTTTTTTCACTAAAGAAGGTTGGACCATGCCATGTGTCTGTCCTTCATATAATGGTGAACACTTCATTTACACTTGTAATCAGTTCTCTCTCAATTTCACTAGTCAAATCAAATCATTTGGCTAATGAAAAGCACCCATCCTATCCAATGAAAACACCATCCAAAAAAAAATAGTCAGTTTATTCCAAAATATATGATTAATTTTGATTTTTTTTAAGTTAATTTGACATATTTTTAAATTCAAAATTGACATTAAATCGTTTAATTTTAAACTATACAATTACAAAAATTATAAACTATCTTGAAAGTACTAATAATTACAAAATATCATTTTTGAACTTAAAAATATTTCAAAGTTGTTAAAATTGATCTTTGAAATAAAGTAGGTACATATAAAAAGAAAACATTGTTTTGGACTTGGAAGGCTCGACTGCCATTGCCCTTTGATTTGAGGAATAAAATTAGAAACACATAATATTATGATAGAATGAATTTGCAAGAACGAAGCCAAAGAGGAGCCAGAGCTAAAGCTAAATTGATAGAATGATACAATCTGAATTCCTCAGAAAATATAAGAAGTTAAAGCTCCAACTCATACAAAGGGCAAAATGAATATCACATTTGTTCCTTAAAAATTAATATGAACTGGTGACCTATGCAGACCTAATCACTTCTAACAATAAAGAAATCTCTGCTAATCTTGTGTTCTCAATAGTGATTTTCTGAAAAAACTCTTCTGTAATCCAAAAGAGAACAATTACACAATGAGGAACAACAAAGTTGACAAGGAGCAAAATCATAACATTAAACAGATTGGTTAAACAATTTTCCAGGCCACACCGAAAACATTTTAGGCGCGAGACTCACTCTGTTCAGATTTTCACTAGCAATGGCAAATCGCCTATACAAATTATAGAAGCCTTTAAGCATGGTGGTCCTTCTTTCTGTTTTATGTATAATGTCCTCTCATGCTCATGTCTGAACTGATCTCCACCCCGCATATTATGTAATCTCAAGTGTTAGGTTGCACTGTATCATAACCATCGACTAAAGTAAATGTTCATGAAGTATCTTGACGGATTGAAGCCACTCAAAATCACTGCAACATAAAACAAGTTGGAATTTCTTAGGAAACAAATCAATTAAAAAAATGACAACGAATAGAGGCCTTTTATACTTACAAATAGGTGAAAGGATTATGACAATGCCGATCGGGTACAGGAAGAAAGTGGTTTTCTCCAAAAATGGAAGTACTGCATCAAAATAGACTATCTGAATAATCATTAATGAAAGCAATCTTTAAAAGGCTTCTTCACCAGTCTCTTCTAGTTCATAACTGTCATCTGGACAGACAACTGTATGCTACATACAAACGACGCAGGTTCATAATTTCATTGTAATTTTTTCGCAGAAAAGTACTAGACGACCCAGTTTATACTATATATATTCAGCAGCAAGTTTATACACCTTGAATAGTTTAATGGAAGAGATACACATGCTCAGCTCCTAAAACAGACGCTGAAATTTAATGAAAATCCCAGAAGCATAACATCAATTATAATGAATATGCAAACCCCTCCATCTGACACAAGCATTGGCTAATTTTATGACTATGTAAGTCAACTGATCTAATTTGTGGGCCTCACAATAGCATAAACAAGGATGATTTATCAGGGCCTTACTATAACAGGAGATGTTTAACATGTACAGATCAAAGCATTGTCCCACCATTGTACCAGTGTGTTTCTCGTTCCCTCTTTAAAGAGAGAGAAGAGATGGACTGAGAAGGAAAAACTTAACTTACCATCATAACCTAGAAAGTTGAGGTAATGATAATAGGAAGCAGCAACCATCAAAAGCAGATTTGACAGCAAAACTGGAATGTAACCATGAGCAACCAAGAGAGGTGACAGAAAATAATGTATCACTGTAGTAAAAAATAAAGGTAAGTAATATTCCAATGGAGAAATTGAGTCTGATAATATCGGAGGGAACAACATTGCACACACCATAAAGCATAACAAACATTGGGAAGAAAGAGTTGCAGTGCACATCAAATGCATACAGCCTTCACTACAAAACATCCAATTAGTAGCAAAATACACAAGAAACAAATGATGAATCCATACATGTGTATATACACAGAAATATGTCAATACGTGTGTGTATATATGAATATATGTAGGATATATATTTGATTATACATTCGGAGCTTCCGAGTATATAAAAATATATATTTGAATACATATATAGATATATAATTGAAATATACATACAAATATATACACATATATTCATATATTTACACACACATGTAAACTAGTGGGAACTATCTGAACTTGCCATTCAACCCGCTGCTCCACTACATGACTGTTCGGAGCTTCCTCTCGAAGATACGTATTTGTCAGGAACCTGCACAGCATCAACGAAGAAAACCTGCCATCATTAGCTTCCTAACAAATGTATAACGTTAAAAATTTACTAAACATACATTTCTTGTTAGCATAGTAGAAAACGAAAAGAACACAATAACCAGTTTAATATAACTTCTAGGAAGCTTATTTGGAGAAAACAAACATTTCTGAAATTATTTATAGGGTACACAAAATGCCGGAGCAAGACTTGGCCAAAAAAAAATACCGGAGCAAGTGTTAACAATTAGTTGATGAATATATAATGATGGCAGCACTAATGTTGCATTATACGCCCATCTTAGCGTTGCAAACATCAGCAAGGAATGAAAAGAAGACGGAGGTGTATCTTAAATTTTAAGACAAGCTGTATCTACTTCACATTGGCAGTAACTCTTACCAGTAACATGTAGCCAAAAGTGCTCCAGTAACTAAAAAATGGAAAAGCAATACTGAAATGACTACAAAAACAGCATGTCCCGCACTATGATCATACCTGAAATAAATGAAAGATAGCAAGATAGAACAAGAATCAGTGTTAAAATACACAAAGGACATATAAAGACGATGAACAATAATCATCAAAAGAAAGATAACATAAAAACAATTATGCCATTTTTTTAATTTTTATTTAATAAGTAATTATGTCGAAAAGTAATAATCCAATTGAGAGAAAACTTGAACCATGAAATTTCTCAAGTCCAGAGAGACCAATACATTAGGATAAATCATTTTTCATGTACATATTATTTGAGTTCTAGTTCCGAAACATTATTAGAAGGATATGCTCATAAAAGAAGTGCTTCAAGAGTTTCTAGTAATTATTATAAATAATTAAAAAAACAAAAAACTATCTTAACATGCTTAGATTTGTTAAACATCAATACTAGGATAGGTAGCTAGGACTAGCATATGAAAAACTTACGCAGCACAGTAAGCCATAGTTGAAACTGCCAAAAGAAGACTGCAGATTACAACAAAAGCAGGATCATCACGTGCCCACTGGTTCTTGGTTTCTGCAACAAAAAGATAGGTTCTTAATATAAGTATAATATCTAGTCAACTAAATTCAAGAAATTTTTAAACATAGCACAGCACATTGGCCATTAGGTCAAAATTTGGTGTAGGATGGTTAAGCATTGGTTGTTGGGCCTATTCAAGTGATACTCTAGGATTTTGTGGTTCTAAAATTTTCTGAAGCAGATAATTGCTTGTTGATTAGTTCAAGGCTTAAAAGCATGGTTTACAAAATCTGTTTGCAGGTCAAAAGTAGAGAAAAAGAATAAGAAGATTGCAGAGAAATTGGAATCACTCCTAGAATCCCTTAAGCGTCCCACAAGGGATTGGAGTTGCACATCATAAAATTCCCAAAAGGACTTCATATATTTGTAATCGTTGTAATATAAAAAATGAAGGCACATTGCTTGCAATATTCATTGTTAGAATCACTTACTTAAACATGCAGTGCAATCATAATAATTGGTTTTGGAGTTTGATACTAGAAACAAAGTCGCCATGCTCTAATGGAAGTTTGATGTCCAATATACCACACTCTTTGTACAGAGTTGTCGTATACATGTTCTGTCCGCATTACAATCATGATCTGACGGAAAAATGAAAAAGGAAAAAGGTAGGGGAGAAATTCCATATTTCTGTGTAGCAACTGAGACAATTAAAATTAAACAGTATTTGGCCTAAAGTCTCAAAAAAGGAAGATAAAGATACCCAGAAAATATTATACACTAAACAACTTACAAACTACTTATGAAAAGGAGACTTACGTTTGTGATACTTAGTGTGCTGATAGCTGCATCCAGCGTCCAGGCCCACATGCAAAATGTGGAGTCTAATTTATTAGTATGTTTCATACATGAAAATCAATAAGCTTTTTTCAATAAACACTAACGTTGCCTAAACCCAATATTATCCAACTGGTACGATATAGCATAAATAAGTTCCCTACTAAAAGCCAGATAAAGATAAAGAGGGTCATTTAATTCATGCAAAATCAGAGAAAGGGTTGTAAATGTAAAACACCAGAGAAGGTACCTAGTAGTTTTGATGTAGTGAATTTGTATAGGACTAGGAACCATGTGAAAATTTACTGAATGTTCAGCATAGAATAGGAGGGTACTTACACAACTTTTGGTGAGGTGCATAAATGAAGCATTTGCCAGAAGGAATATTCAATATCCATTTGTTGCCACTGCAATGAAAAAAGAAACACTACTAGAAACTAGATAAAAATATTCATTAACAAGATTAGTGAGCAGGAATAATAAATAAATAAAAACAAGATGAGTACACAAATAGAAAAGGGCAATCTTAAGAAAGAATAGGTGATAAAAACCCGTACTTGAGTAATTTGTTTGCAATGCAAAACAAAAAACAAATTGGACAGAGCAAGTGAATTTTTTTCACGGAAAAAGTTGATGAAACGGAAACCAATCAAGATAATTACAGAACCTTATGGATGGAAGGTGGAACGAGAGTTACAGGGGTTGGGGAAGAACAGGAGCATGGTGTTCGGCTTACGATAAGTAGTTTAACAATTTAGTCCGTACACACTCCACCTTAAGAGAAGGAGGCAAGCAGGGTCAGACAGTAACTGTTTAAGATATCTGAAGTAGTGATCTACGAAAACTCAGGAGATTCCTTCAAAGGATGGAATGGATAGAACACTTCGATTAAGCTTTCAAAACCTGGACCTATTCGTAACTTTTATACCTACTACTTCCATCCCAAATTAACGGTTCTACTTTAAAAAATTGAAATTTACAAAAATTTGAACTAAATATAATTAATGGCCAAAATCAAAAAATATTTGAATATGACTGAGATTTGGCACCTTGACTTTAAAAGTGAACAACACTTACAGACGTCCCAAAAAAAATGAACTTTGAAAGTGACTAACATGTATGGACATCCCAAAAAATACTTGAATTTTTGTCCTTCCACGGACAAAAAAATCATTACTACACTTAACTCTATTAAGAACCATATAACCGAATGCCATACCAAATAGACTTGAATTTGGTAAGCCATAAATCAAACCACTGAACTCTCTGACTGATACTCAGATGGGAGTCGAGTACAATTCAGCCACTACACCACCTTAACAAGCACACCAAAATCTATAACCTCAATATAGTTTTGGATCCCCCAAAAATTTAAATTCAGGTTACATTCAGCAAGCAAGCTAATGATCACTTCTTTTAGCTAGTAAGCTAATGACCTCCAAAATACACACAGAGCCAAAGATGAAGTGATGAACTTCCATATAAAAGGTGCTAATAAAGACCACAAGCAATTCCTTCACTTTTGTAACAAACCCATAAATGCAATAGCATTTTCTGAGCAATGAGATGTAAAATTCAGAGAATTCATAGCATTGGCAGCACAAATAATTACAAAGCTGATAATTTGAAAATTCAGTAAGATCAGAAAGATCAGATCTGTAGCTAACCAACAAATTCACAACAGATATACAAAAACACATCGAATTTGATAGTGAAAATAGAGAAAGGAAGAAGAAAGGAAGGAACCTTGATTATTTTACGGAGATACTGAGGGAAAACGGGATTTGGTCGAACATGATGAGAGGGCGAACGCCCTTTCGACACTGTGGGCAGCATTCTTTACAATCTCTTCTTCTATTTCTTCTTCTTTTTCTTCTGTTCTTCTTATTCCAATTTTCGATCTCTTTGAAAGTCGCAGTTCTCCCTTTTCTCTCTCGTCTTCGCTCACAATGGGAGTCAGGTAAGCCAGTGTAAGCCGGGTGCCTTGGGTCGGGTTGGAAACCGACCCGAAAATAGCACCTAGAATCGGATGAGTTGCACATGGCCCGGCCCAAAATAGATCAATACATAGATTTTGACTTCTCAATTGGGCTTGTACCCAACAAAACCAGCTCAAATTTCAAATATTGAACATACAAGCATTTTAACCCTTGCGAAGCACGAGTATATCGAATATATATTTTGTTAACGATGAATAGAGATATAGAGGGACATTCATGCTTACATTAAGAATAAAAAAAATTACATATTAAGAATTTTATATTATTACTTAAAAATATAATACATTTCTAATATAAAACGAACCAAAAAAAATTTATTTTTTAATTTAAAACAAAGCGAGCATCATCTTATGTGAAATAAATAACAATAAAAAGTTAAATATTTAATTTGTCTTCCTTATAAATTAACAAAATTATATTATTTTCATATTTTTAAATAAAATTTGAGATTTACAAACAGCACGTGATCAAATAAAAATACACAAATAAAAAAAATCAAAATACATGGCAATGTCACAACATTAAATAGTCCTCGGCCTAATCAAAGCAAACTTTATAATTTATATCCAAGTACTTCAATGAAAACAATGAAACTAAAATTTCATGTATAAACTATGACCTCATTAAAGTGGAGGTTGGAAATATTCGGGTCGGTATTGTAATGGCCAACGACCCGTCTAAGTTGCATTCGGCTTAAGATCAACAAATAGGAATACTAATCAGTAATCAGTACCAGCAAAACCCTCCACGCAGTGACGATCTATTTCAAATTCCAATCAAATTGACATTGATGACGAGGTGAAGAATTCCAATCCAGTTGTTAGGGTTTTAGGGTTTTTTTTTTCTGGGGAAATAATGTCATCATCAGGTAGGCCGCCGACGGCGTCGGATATGCAGCTGGTTGCTGCGCCGGAGAGAAAGTTGGCCGCACTTCCTCCTCGTCCTCCGGCGGTCTCGTCAACCGCCCTCGTTGAGTATACTCCGCCTGCTCCTAAACCGGAAGAGGAGGACCTAGAGATCAAGCTCCGCCGCATCCTCGAATGCGTTCCAGTCCGTGTTAGCAACACCTCCGGCAGTTCCGCCGGTTCTGGTTCCGGTGACTTCCATCAGGTATTCTATCAATTTTGTTCTCGTGGCTGGAAACCGTATAACCTTTATCATCTTATTATAGCGATTGAATGTTTCTTAAATTAAGTTGTGAATCGAAATTTATACTGAAGATAGTCTTAATCCTACATTTATAAATGGTAGCATACTTAAGTTGTATACTTCATTCTCAGTTTAACATATTTTTTTTTGGGAAGGAGAAAAAAACTTTTTTTCAACTAATAAGAAAGGAAGAAAAGTTTTGAAACAACAGAACTGGGTCACTATATGTCACTATATATACACAACTTAAAGGTAGCAGATGGGTTTCAAGTTTCAACTACAGAGCTGGGGAGATTAGGAAGACAAAGTTAAGATTTTTATTTACAGTGTTAGATTTGCTTCATAGCCTGCATGGGATAATTTGCCCAGTTCACATAATATTGGTTGAAAGATTTAATCTTGGGATGACTGGATGAGTGGCCATTGTATTTGTTGCTAATTGGGGTTGTAGGATTTTCATGTTTGAGATCTTCTTTTATTTAGGAACAATGTTATGCATATGCTATAATAACTTTTCAAGTATAACAAGATTTGTTGTTGCTGCTTGTTAAACCAATATTATGTTGGGAGACACCACAAATGTGGAGCATAATGAATGGTAATTACCTGATTGTTGGATATTGGGAAATTAAAGTCAATGACAGATGCCTGCAGCATTATACTGTCCAATAATGACGTTATCTCTAAAAGTAAACATTAGAGCAAGCCTTGAAGTCCATTGGAGCCTGGAGGAATCAACAAGAATGAGGATTAATAATTCATGGGTAACCTATTAATAATTATTTTCTTAAGCACAACGATAGGTTAGATTGGTCTTGAGCTGATTAGAGTGATGGAAAATGCAGCCAGCTTAGGGATGTGAGAGAAGAACCGAGAACGTATAATGCTTTGAAGGTGAAGTCAGTAAAAGGAATGAACAAGGTAATATTTTCATTCAGAGAATTGTATACATTGATAGCACGCCGTAAAATGTAATAAAATCTAATAGTTTTGATGAGATAGTATTGAGCACGTGAATTACAATCTATTACAGTAGGACTGACTATGAATTATGAAGGACATCAGAAAGGAGTAGTCACGAAAAAAAAAAAGAGTGTTTCCTCTAATAGGTTATGGCTTGCAGTGGTAAACTTTGTGCCTAGACTGAGTTAACTGGAACAATCTTGCCTTCATAAAACAATTAATTGGATGTTTGAAGTTATCTTCTTCAAAATAATGGTTGAGGCATTAAGTATTGACTTTTGTATGATCTGGCCAATCGTCGTGAGTAGACCTGTTGGCCTAACGATTCATTCCTTTTGAAAATAATAGAATTGATATTGTCAAGATGAATACCTCTGTTTGCAAAAGTATACAATTTAGCCTCATCAAGCACTGCAAGGCAATTAGGCAAAGGATGTCATTGAATTGAAATGAGAAAACCTTCATGCCCCTCAAGGTTCTCTCTTTTGAGGAGTTAGGCCACCATAATGTAGTGACTCAAAATGTAGGTTTTCTGTATTAGGTTACATTTTTTTATTTATTAAAAGGTCTATATGTGACTGAAAGTTACTGAGGCTGTCAAAAAATTTCTTTATTGCATAGATTGGTCTTAGCGGACATGGACATTAACTTTGCTGTCCCATGAATTGATAAATCTTGAACATGTGGTGGTATATAACTCAGTGTGTGCTCCTTCTGATGGTTATTTGGAAATGGTTTAAAAACATGAACTACGTTTAGCAAACATAGAGAGTTCAAGCTATCAAGAACAAAGAACTCATTTCAAGTCCTATGCGACACACGAATACTTGAATTCCTTGGGCAATCAATACAAAGCCAGAACTTAAAATGATACAACATTTGAAACATGATGCTTGTAAGATTTCTGACAACGCAATGTAGTCATTAAAGAAATACATCTAGTCCATACAGTCATGGGCTTGGCCTCTGCCCTTTGGATTTCAGAATTCTGATTGGAAAATATTGAATTTCATTTTTATGGGTAGAGTATCTGTCAAGGTAACTCAGTGGGCAGGAAAGGTTAATAGAGATAATTAAACACCTGCACTCACTTCATGGTTTCACATGAATTTGTAGTGCCCCCGTCTATCTCAACATGTACCTATCAGATTTTTTTCTGCCTTGGGCTAAAATCCTATTTTAATGTCATGATGTAGAAAATTGAAAGGAAAAGGACTTGGAAATATAGAAGGGATAGTTGTAGGATTTTATATTTCTTTAATATCCATAAAAGACGGCTGTTGGGAGTGTACCTTTAGATTAGTTTAACTGGCTTGTCTTTTAAGGTTGATGGTATCGTGAAGATTTACCCTTTTGGTGGTTATCTGGTGAGGTATAACATTTGCTTTATTTGATAAATATTATCTATGTTAGTTGTCACTTTGTTATCATATTAACATGTATATAGTGAATAAAAAAGAGCTTCAACGTTGTTAATCTGTAGAACTGAATAACAACTCTTAGGAAGCCTTGCTGGAAGAGGGCATGAGCTGTTGAGAACTTGCTTGAGTGTGGTAGAAAGAAGGGACCACTAAATGGAATTTTTTTTTCTCTGTGCATTTTCATTAAGTTGGCTGTTGGTTAATAATATTTCCTTTCACAAAGAAAATAAAGAAAAAACAACTGCAATCACATTAAATATATTTATTAGACAGAGCAACCATAATTACATGGTGTTGGCATTTTATAAGTTCTTTGCTGTTTTTCTTACTCCTTTCATTTGAAACTCTTTTTCATACAGTATCGGCAAATGAGGCGGAAAGAGCAAGATCGACTTGCAAGGATGGATGTAGACTACCAGAAAAAGAAAGAAGAGGCAGAGTTCATAATGAGAAGGGAGGAAAGGCTAAAAGCTGCAGAGGAGCGCACAGCTAAGAAGCGTTTGAAACGGCAAAAGAAGAAGCAAAGAAAACAAGAGAAGAAGAAGATCAAATTGAATGCCAATGGAGAAGCGCAGCATCAAAAGGAAGAAGATTCAGATGCCGATGAAAGCTCTGAAAATGAAGACACGAACTAAACAAAGATCTTACGGAAACATACACTCCAGCATCTCTATGAGCAGAGAGAAGTAGACAGTTCATTCCTCAATTCTGTAATTTTAACATTTTCTCTGTAATCCTTGAAGAGAACAAGGTAATAGATGATGGGTTGTAATTTGTAAAATAGTGGAATTTGATAGGACAAGCTTGTTTTCTTCTTCCGACAGTATAGCGATCCCTTCTAGGCTTCTACTGATTTCAAATGACAAATGAGAGTCCTACTTATTTTGTTCGATTAAAGTTTGCATACAACACGCGTATATATATTTTGACGGTCTCTTGATAACTGTGTCATTGTGTCTGGGTTGTGACGGTTCTCAGTCACATAAATAATTCAATGTGTTTATCGGGGCTTGATCTTGACATGTGGATTACATATTAGTAAGTGACGGCTTTCAGTCACATAAATAATTCAATGTGTTTATTACATATTAGTAAGGGAGTAATAGGGCGTACTAAATCCGGACGGTCTAGGGGAGACCATCTTGGCTCCTGAGAATCATACATCTCTTGACAGAGACTTTCATTTGAAAACTCTAAATTACTTCAAATAAATAAAAATAAAAATTTAATAGCAATGAAAACTCTAAATTACTTCAAATAAATAAAAATTAAAATTTAATAGCAAAGATAACCGTAGGCCGAGTGTAATGAGTCGGGTGTTTGTATTTATTTTTATGTTTAGACATTTTTAGAAATAACATATGAAGGTAAATGATTTTTCTTGTATTTTCAAAATTACTTACCGAAAGTTATAAAAATAATGTGTATACTTAATATAACAAAATTTATAACAAAATAATTAGAAATTTTGTTATATTATCTTAGCCTATGGGGGTGTTTGGATTAATGATTCTTTTTTTTTCAATAATCAAGCACTTAATCTTTTCCAAATTTAAGCTAGAAAAAAAAATATCAAAAATCATCTTACTCTCACATCTAGAGTTTGTTTGTTTGTTTGTTTTTTTTTTTTTTTTTTCATTTCAAAGTCAAAAACATATTGAAAATGAAAAAAAAATTAAAAAAAAAATGTGACCATAACGAAGTCGACACTGTGAAATTACCAAGGAATCCCCCTTCAAAATTCTCCCTCCTGATTCCCATTTTCTGTAGTCAGACTAGTTTCTCTCTCTGTCAGTTTCATTTCTCAGGAAAAACCCTAATTTGCCATGGCAGACTCTCCTCGCTCTTCTGTCCATCACGCTCTCGGCGGTGGTGCAGGTTTTTTTCCATCTATATACCATTTATATACATACATCTATACTTGTATATGTATGTGTGTTTGATTTGATGTACATATGTAGAAATTCATTCATCAAAATTAGTTGCCTATATTATAGTTTTCATTGCTCAATTTCGTTTCATTAATGTATTTCTTCTGCGAGATCGAAATCGAATCACTTGTGTATCTCCCGTGTATTACTTGGATTAGAAATTTATAGGTGACCTTGAATCATGTAATCTCCATTTCCATTTTTACCTTGTTTCGTTAATTTTCTTGACATTATTAAGATCGGTGCAGTTGCTGATATATTGTTGTGGAAGAAATGGACTGGAGGGCTTGTTCTGCTTGTGGTTGCCACCGTTTTTTGGCTACTCTTTGAAAGAGCAGGATATAATATTTTACAATTTGTCTCGAATGTTGTGTTGCTTCTCATTGCAATCCTTTTCTTCTGGGCCAAGTCTGCATCAATTCTCAACAGGTAATTCCATTCAATTGAGGTGCCTTATACTTTGTTATGACTGGTGTGAGTGCTCCCTCTATTCCAAAAGGAAAATCCCATTTTGATTCAATTTATTTCAGATGATCTTTTTTTTTTTTTTTCCTATTATGAAGTTTTATAACTAAAATTTGTGATTATAAAAAAAAATTCTTAAAAAAATCTACGTTTAAATGTGTCATTCACAAGCTGGTTAGAGTTCTTGTTTTCTTTGGATTTAATCACTATTGTCTAGTGCTTTTACATCTACTTCCATGGTGTTTGTTGAATGATGGGTTTTAACTGTTTCTGATTTGTCATATGCTTTTGTTTTGGCGTTTGTCATATGCTTTTGTTTTGGCGTTTGTAATATGTGATATTAGACCTCTGCCTCCTCTTCCTGATCTGGAGGTTTCTGAGGAAGTCATTTTGAAGGCTGCTGACGGGATGCGTGTATGGATTAATCGGGCATTGTTGGTTGCGCGTGATATTGCTGTTGATGGAAACTTGAAAGTCCTTATTCAGGTGCAATTATCTCTTAGAGACCTTCTTAGATTGAAACTTCTTAGAATTGTGTACTCGTCATTTTGCCTGATTTGTTGAATGAAACTCTTCTTATAAGATGTAATTGGTTCTTTAGCTTGCGTCTGGCTTGTTGGTGATTTCTTACATTGGTAGCTTGTTTAACTTCCTTACTCTAGTCTACATTGGTGAGCCCTTCCGCTGTTTTTTCTGTAATTTTCTAGAATCCTTTCGTGGGAATTCTTGAATTAATCTGCCTCGATGATGTTTCAGGGGTTCTTCTTAGTCTATCAGTGCCTTTGTTGTATGAGAAGTACCAGGATGAAATTGATGATAAGCTGATCATAGCACATAAGGTCATCCAAACCCAACTCAGGAAACTTGATGAAAACATCTTAAGAAAGATTCCAATGCCTAAAAACAAGGAAAAGAAGACTCATTAAACCTAATGTAATCTCTCTCTCTCTCTCTCTCTCTCTCTCTCCCCCCACCCCTCCCCCTGCCCCCCTGCGCATATTAACAATTGTGTTATGTTACTATATCATTATTCTGGCTAAAGAACTTCTAGAGTATCGCTATCCAGCAATTATTTCATGAGTGAAGTTTATCTACAATAAATTGGTTATGTAGCAGTATGTGCCATAAAATGTTAAAATTAGAGCGAGACAAATTGATTATCTTGTAGCATTTCTAATAGTATGCATATATGGTAGATCAATAGCTAAACTAGAGCCAGTTGAAATCTGTATGGATTAACCAGATATAAAGAATGGCATTGGACTTGGATTATGTAAAAATGGGATTTGTATATTGTTGGGGTTATCACATATTTGTACAAAAATCTTTTTTTCAGGAAACGGGATTGTGAAAATTATAACTTGACAAATAGAGGTGCTAGAACTTGGGGTCTACACTTCTGAATAACCCAGAGGTTTTAAACCGCTTGGGGGGGGGGGGTATTAGTTCATATTTAAATTCTAGGTAATTATTTAAATGTCACCATATCCATAAGTATTTTTGAGTTAACTCTAAGTTCTGTACATGGGATTTATATATTTATCTATTTATTATTAGTAACATGAGATTTATTACTGCTACTAGGTTAAACAAATTTGTGTTACTTTTTTCTCTATTAGTACTTTTGCCATGGTCTTTATAGAGTATTTGCTTTAAGATTTTTGGCCTCCTTTTGTGGCTACACTCTTTATTTGTAGAATGGTCTTCATGTTCTATGCATAGGGTCTTAGAAGTTATTGGAAAATCATCAATGTGCAACCATGTTAACAGAGATTTATGAGTTGGTTAGGGTTATTGGACCATATATATTCAAAAGTGTACTTGTTTAAATAGCATTGAATCATGAACTACTTATTTTGTCGAGTAAAATTCAAAAAATCACCTATGGTTTACCTAAATTCTTGAGTCACCACCTATGGTTCGGAAACTATCGAGTCACCATCTGTGGTTTGCCCTCAAGCATCACATCGGCACTTATTATCGATTTTGGTCTAACACCATTAGTTTTTATAGTGAAAGACTATTCTGCCCTTCATATCTTATTTTTCCTAAATAGTTTTTTTTATTTTATTTTTTTTCTTTTTAAAATCTCAATCCTAAAAAACATATAAATTTAATAATTGCAATATAACATTAAAATTAGATTCTATTAACACTAACTAAATTTAATTTATGCACAATAAATAAATAAGAAAATAATAAACAAAATTTAATATCAAAAAAACTAAATTAAAATTGAATTGCATTAAATTTAAATTATATTCAAAAGGTAAAAGTATAATTAAATTGCATTAAAGTGAAATGTGTGTGAAAAGGATAATTAAGAGATGAGTGTTAAAATAGTAGATCATCAAGAATATTGAAGGAAAAAAAAAAGGATGATTTCAAAATAGATTTTAATTAGATCAAATTGCATTACCCCCTACTCTAACCCTATCCTGTCCCTTCAAAGCTATCCACTGGCCGCCGCACAAAAGCAAAGCTTTTGAAGAAGCCACAGCCAAGTCCCACATAACCCATATCACTTGCAAATTCAGAGTGCATGTGAACACAAAATGGATACCTAGAGAAATGTATATCAGGCACAAATTCGGCTCATTCCTGGCGATTGGCAAGAGCTCGAGGTACTCGTCATCGCGATTGTCTCCGGGTGTGGACATGCACAAGAGCCACGACACTTTAACAATGGAATTCTTGTCTTGGGCGCTCGTAGAGGTCATTGTTGGTGTGGGCGACTTGGCGTTAAGAAATTGTTGAAATTAATCTTGCAAAAATTTCAGAGTGTGTGTACAAAGAAAGAGAGAAATAAATATGAGCAGAGTCGGATGTGTTTGATGGTCTGTTTTCTTTTCTTTCTTTCTTTCTTTCTTTTTTCTTCATCTCTT
Source organism: Aralia elata (assembly GCA_034770075.1). Lineage (NCBI taxonomy): Eukaryota > Viridiplantae > Streptophyta > Magnoliopsida > Apiales > Araliaceae > Aralia > Aralia elata. The sequence continues at coordinate 95,778,180 of CM068388.1, read as the reverse complement.
TTTGGTTGATTTTCTTAATAGTTCTGAAAATTGGGAGGCTGAATTTGTTATCTGGAGTTGGTGTATAAATAGTACAGAGGTCTATTGTGAAATGGTTAGACTTTCTTTAGTGGCAGAGATGGCAGGACTGTGATGGTGCAGCGGTGGCAGATGATGATGATAAAGGATGAGTTTAGATGGGTTTTGGATGTAAAATAGAGAGGGGATGAATGTTGCTTGTAAATAATAGTTGAAATGTTTGGATTTGTTTTATGGGTTAGTGTTTAGATTTTAGGATTGTGTCTTAGGGTTTATATTTTTGGTTATGGGTCAATGAGGGTCTGCTTTATTAAATTTGAGGGAGAATTGAGGATGTTATTGTCATTTAAACATACATCATTGTTAAACAAAATTTCACTTGCTTTTTGGCGAGTGGAGTACACTTGCCGTCAAAATGGATGGAAATGAGGTAACTTGATGATGGATGTCAAACCACTAGTGGTGAATCGATAGTTTCTGAACCACTAGTGGTGACTCAAGAATTTGGGTAAACCACCACGATGTGGGTTTTTGAATTTTACTCTATTTTGTTTATTGCACTTTTTAAGCATTATACTATAGGATCCGCCATGTCAATCAGAGGCGATGGATGAAACTCTTACAACTTATAATATTAATGGTTTTTTGCATATCTGAGATTACAAGATCAGAGATGCTTTTCTAATGACTGAACTTTTTGCAGGTTCCTCTAATGGTATTCATATCAACTACACTCCGCAAGACTAACATAAGAACGGAATTGGTTGCCATTTCCTCCCCACATTTCTTGGATAATTCAGATCTCATTGTTCATTTTTCTTCGCACTCATTCTTGGTACATTTTCGGTCATGCAAGTACTCATAGCTATGCTTTACATGTTTATTCCACTGTGAATAGATTATAACGATGATCATGGTTTTGGCAGTGGGACTGAGGCTTGTAATTTTGAGATGTGACGTGATTAATTGGAAGTAGATCTTTTGCAGTTTAGTTTAAGCCTTTTAAAGGCAGAAGGATTCCATGTTGAATATTATCTAATGTGAAGTTGCTATAGATTGACATTGTTTCAGATCTAAAGCTTAGCTATGATTTCATTGTTGCTTGATATGTTGACATCTAATCCTTATTCTTCTAAGAGAATCTTGTGAAAATAAGCATTTTTGCTTATGGAAATTTAATTCTTAACCTGAACTTTATGGTTGCTTGTTACAGTCCCAATTCTTGGGGTCAAAATTTCCTATGAAAAAGATATATATATTTATAAAATAAGAACTATATGGGGTACAACTGAGATGGCAATCGAATTCAAAGAATAATTCTAGGGGGACATTTTTTTGTGGACATTCGAGCGACTTTTTTTTTTTTTTTTTTTTTTTGTTTTTTTTTTTTGGTTATCACTTCAAAATAATTTATATGATCTATTGGTACAAAAATTTAAAAAAAAAAACAGTGATTTAGGTGTGATTTGGATACATATACAAAACAGTGTTGTACAGTGTTGTACAGACTGTACAACACTGTTTTGTATATGTATCCAAATCACACCTAAATCACTGTTTTTTTTTTAAAATTTTTGTACCAATAGATCATATAAATTATTTTGAAGTGATAACCAAAAAAAAAACCAAAAAAAAAAAAAAAAAAAAAAAAAAAGTCGGTAGAATGTCGCTAAGGAAAATGTCGCCCCAGAAGCACTCGAATAATTCTAGGGGGACATTTTTTTGTGGACATTCTAGCGACTTTTTTTTTTTTTTTTTTTTTTTGGTTTTTTTTTTTTGGTTATCACTTCAAAATAATTTATATGATCTATTGGTACAAAAATTTTTAAAAAAAAACAGTGATTTAGGTGTGATTTGGATACATATACAAAACAGTGTTGTACAGACTGTACAACACTGTTTTGTATATGTATCCAAATCACACCTAAATCACTGTTTTTTTTTTAAAATTTTTGTACCAATAGATCATATAAATTATTTTGAAGTGATAACCAAAAAAAAAACCAAAAAAAAAAAAAAAAAAAAAAAAAGTCGCTAGAATGTCGCTAAGGAAAATGTCGCCCCAGAAGCACTCTTTTTGTAATTACACCAAGTATTTTTATTTATTTATTTTCATTATATATAAGGCATTGTTGGCCTCTTGCATGGCTAGTAGCAGGTAGCGAATACAGTATCAATCAGTACAGGGTGCGTATTCTAAATCTCAAACTTTGTACCTGAATCTGATATTTGTGCCTTCAAATCAAAAATTAGATTAGATTCGTTTTAATATTATTAATATCATTGTAAAATGTTCGCCTTTTCTTATAGTCGACCATTTGAATTCGAGTGCTTCTGGGGCGACATTTTCCTTAGCGACATTCTAGCGACTTTTTTTTTTTTTTTTTTTTTTTTTTTTTGGTTTTTTTTTTGGTTATCACTTCAAAATAATTTATATGATCTATAAATTATTTTCTAGCGACTTTTTTTTTGTTTGTACAACACTGTTTTGTATATGTATCCAAATCACACCTAAATCACTGTTTTTTTTTTAAAATTTTTGTACCAATAGATCATATAAATTATTTTGAAGTGATAACCAAAAAAAAAAAACAAAAAAAAAAAAAAAAAAAAAAAAAGTCGCTAGAATGTCCACAAAAAAATGTCCCCCTAGAATTATTCTTACAAAAATGCTTTAGACATATAATCCAAGAGTACAATTGCAACATGTTTTGAGACGTGTTCCCATAAAAGTGTGTGTGTGTGTGTGTGTCTATATATATATATATATATGTCTCTCTCTCTCTCTCTCTCTCTCTATATATATATATATAAACATTTATGCTGTAACTAAAATAAAGAAAAAGGAAACACTGAACATGCATGCTTGTTGATGGGTGAACGAGGTGAACTTTCACCGCTTTCCTAATTACTACGTAAATAATCAAGACCATTCTTGTTGGAAGGTGTTTTTGTTAATCCAAATGATTATCAGATTACATTGAGATCTTGGAAAAGGGTTGCACACCACAGCAAGGAAATTATAACCACAGAACTGGGCGCCCCCACCCCCCAGCAAAACACCGTGGCATGAGAAACATGGTTCTGACCCCAAAGTACAATTTTGCTCACTGCCAGTCTCATGCCATCCTGGGAACTGGAACGCTTTCTGAAGGTCGTAGAGTCACAGAACGCAACAGCTCCAAGGAGAAAACAAGCCCCAAAAAATGAGAAAGGATAGTGTTAGCCAATGCCTGTCAACACACAGTAACGTTTATATACAAAGAGCAACCAAGTAGCACAACATATCAAGATTAGTTTCTCCTACTTTACAGAATTTATTCCCAGTCAATCATGAAATTAAGTAAGCTAACATCCAGAGATAAAGTGAAGGGAGTTAAGCCTTACAATCATATTAAGGTCCTTGCTCCCTAGTTGATTATATGAACTGACCTCATGATTAGAACTCAGTTTCATAAAAAACAACAGAAACTTGGGTTTCCTAGAAGGATACACCAATCACAGTTAGTGCTGCATCCTGGCAATTAAGATTGTGAGAAGCAGAAGCCACCAATAGGAAATGTTAACTGGAAGTCGAGATTATGGAAGTGAGGCATACAAGTGATTAATAATTTGGATTTTGATGATAAAAACTATAAGTTTTGCAAAGAATTCAAGTGTTTGCCTACCTTGTGGAGGCAGTACAGTATTCGTATAAAGATAAAAGGTACAATGGAGTTAATAAGTGAGTGGGAGAGGGACCTGGCCGGAAATGGACAAGGTTGGTGCGAAAGTACTTTATAATCCTTATTCGTGCGTTAGTTAATTACATGGATAATATTGAAACTTTTAATATTTTGGTGTCATAACTGTCCCTTGTAAGTTGGAGAGCAGCTTCTCTCTCAATACAGTAATAGATAACTTTCCAAAGGTCACATCATATCCAACACTATGCTGATGTTCAAATGAAAGGTTGAATCAAATCTAGATGAATACCTGCACCAAGAACACATCCAATGCAAGAACAGGACTGCTCCCTGGGGAGATACCCTGGTAAAATGGATTGGCAGTGGTAGTCAGAACCTTAGCCACCAACAATCCTACTGTGGCTTGCATGCCAAGAACAGCAGCACCCATTCCCAGAAGGTTTACTAATATGCCATTTTTCAAGCTTTGCACCACATCAGCACGCGGAGGAGCCTGAAAGCTACAAACATTTAGTACAACCAAGAAGAACTTATGTTATTTTAATTGACAAAATCAAATAAATTAATCAAATTTGCTTTATGGGCCTGAAGAGCAATGATCTGTTACTACCAAAGCAGTGTAAAAATCTGCATGACATCACAATATATATGATGCACAAATTGCATACATATTCTGAAATACAAAGGACTGGGAATCCATTTATGAATAGCTAAACGCTTCAATGTGACGAGGAGGCAGAAATGCAAAGAACTGGGAATCCATTTATGAAGTTAATGACATGAAGATTAAAGTCCTCTGGAAAAACCCTTTGCTGCAAATAAGCCCTTTGTATTACGTACTATTGTAGTTCTTGATGCTCAAACTTTTTAAATAATAAGTCCATTCTAAATTTACCCACTAATTAGAAGTTATGATATGCCAAAAGTAAATGTTTGTGACTACGTTAAAAATATGGACAATTTATCTATCATATCATATATATACTAACAGTATTAGTCAAGAAACCAAGAAGTTTATGTTTTGATAAGTAACAAGTTTATCTTGAATTCACAAATTAATATACTAAGCAATAGTCTGTCCTCGGGTAAAAACTAATAAATTTTGACACTTATCAGTTCACTAATCAAATAAAAAGTAATAAACGTAAAACCAATTAAGATTCATAACATTTTCTAAATCAAAACTCGTAAGAATCTTAAAACTCCGTACGTGAAAAATGAAAATACCTTTGAAGGATCAGTGGCAGTTCTCCGGAGCTTATCAGAAAGACGAATATAACCAAACGACCAAAATACTGAAATGAAAGCAGCCGCAATACCACCAGCAGTAGCATAAAATGTAACAGGTGAACTGATCTTCCCAGTAATAATAACAGAGAAAGAAAGGATCACAGCAGCTACAATCGTACACACCAGCTGTCCCCAAAATCCTAAACTACCCAACCTCTTGAAATACCTCGAAGTATTTTCTAATCTCTTAGCAACCTGCATCACATTCAAGCAACAATCTTGAACCCTTAAAGGACTATAACAACAGAAATATTCTTCACTACAACTATCTTCTATACCTCAATGCAATTACTGGAGAAATGCATTACCAGCACACTTGCATCTAGAACTTAACTTGAATTGGTTTCTTTTTCAAATGCACACTTGAACCTAAAAAAAGAACAGAATTTTTTTTTTTTAATGTAAACTTGTATCTGGTTGGGTAAACAAAAAATATCTCCACAAGTCACACATTTCCCTTCATTTTTCATGTAAATAAATATTGCTTTAAATTCTACTGAAGAGCTTAACATTCTTCTCCAAAGTTGATATCTTTTTATAAATTAACAAATTCCAATTAAACAATAAAAAAATATTACACAAAATCATCAAAGCAATGCCTTATAATTGACCTCAAACACAACATAAAACCCTAAACCCAGAAATTAAAGGTGCTTTTTACAATGTAAATCCATGACTTAATCCTTTCAAATCCATGACTATGCATCAAATTGTATCAGCAATAATGCAATACATACACAAGCGTCTAAGAAATTACCTGAGCAAGTTTTGCCTTTTCAGACTCGTCGTTGGAGGAAGAAGTGTGAGCGGTAGAAATTGGAGCCGAAGCAACAATTCTCGTTCTGGGATTTGGTGTAATATAAGGTAAAGATTGAGTGTTTAGAGGAGAGAGAAAGGATGAAGAGAGAGAAGATGGGAGATTGAAGGAAATTGTTTGGCTAGAAGATGAAATGCCGCGAGATTGTGAGGGTTTGGCCGCCAATGACGTCGGGAAAATCGGAGGACCGCCGCCGGAACGAGCTGCCGGCAACAATAGAGTTTGCATAGCTATCAAATCTTTGAGGTTGAGAGAGAAGCTTTCTATGAAGAAGAAGCTTGAAGTAGCTACTAAGCACAAAGTATTTTCTTTGCGTAGTTGTATAAGCTAGCTTTCTTACCCGTGCTTTGCTATTAATCAAAAAATTAAAATTGATAAGTTTCGTTATACAATCGTGAATTTCATAAGTTTTTATTTATCGAAAACTTTTTACATAGTCAAAATAATCTCATTTTTAGTAATATGAACAATTCTTATTACTCCTTTCATTTCTTTTTATTTGTCATTTTAGAGAATAAAATTTGTTTCTTTTTATTTGTTGTTCGTAAATTTTTAAAAAAATATTAATGACTTAATTTATCATATTATCTATACATTAAAATATTAATTTATTTATCTTTTATCTTTTTCAATGAAATTTGAATGGTAATAATATTAAGATTTTATACTCATTTTAATCGATCAAACAAGACATTAATTATATTTCTTAATATTTGTGTTTTCTCCTAAAACGTCAATTAGAAAAGAACAAGAACGAAGGGATTAATACTTTGAATACATATAGAAATAAGCATTAAATGCATAATTCCGTAATACTCCCTTTCCTCTTTTTTATTTGTTGTTTTAGAAAGTAAAATTTATTCTTTTTTACTTGTCTTTGGTAGATTTCAAAAAAGCATTAATGACTTAATTTTTCATATTATTCATATATTAAATATTAATTTGTTTATCTTTTATGTTTTCCAACAATTTTTAAAAGGGTAGTGTAGATTTTATATTCAACTTGTATCAAAAAGATTATGAACTTTGTAATTAAAATATTGAAAGCATACAATTTAACTCTAACATGGTTGTATCAAAATTTAGTTATATTAGTTTACATCGTATTAATTTATTATGAATATAAGTTTTTCTATTATTGGTTTGTATAATAATTCTCATTTTTTATTTTAAACTAAACAGCAAAGGTCTAAAAATATGAATAATTTTTGTTAATGTTTTGAATTTAGTGCTTGAATACTTGCACGAATCTGAACAATTCTCATTATTGATTTAAATACATATATAAATAAGTATTAAGTGTAACATTAAATGCATAATTGGTACTAAAACTTGTACCAAAAGAGATAGAGATCAAAGTTAAGTGTGATTTTATATATTTTAGTAGTTTTATTATTTTGAATACCTGCATAAATATGATCAATTCTAATTATTACTTTGAATGCATATAGAAATAAGCATTAAATGTAACATTAAATACATAATTGCTACGAAAACTTGTACCAAAAGAGACGGAATCAAAGTTATGTGTGGTTAAATTTATTGTTTTAAATACCTGCAAGAATATGAACAATTCTTATCATTACTAAGGGTGAAAATGATCCCGAGTCGATCCGAACACTCTAATGCTCAAGCTCGACTCGGATCAAAAAATTTGTGTTCAGATTCGACTCGAATTCGAACTAATAATTTTCAAGGCTGCTCAAGTTCGACTCGATGAATTACTCGATACTACTCGGCTCGAAGTTACTCGACTCGTTTTCACAACGAGTAATTCGCGAGCCTTTCTATTCGAGCTCGAGTCTGAGATGGATCACACCAAAATGAGACATAAAAATAAAAAATTAGAAAAACTTCATTTTCATTTATATATAAAAATACATATGTCACAAAAATTACAATGATAAATTTACAATATTATAGTCATACATATATAAATCAATTATATATATATATATATGAATATACCAGAAGCATCAACGCGTTCCATCAAATAAGTCTGAACTCTGAACTCTGAACTCTGAAGAGATGAAGAGGGTGTTAGTTAACAGTAGTAGCACTTGTAAGTGACCGATGATTCTTTAGATTTTATTTAAATAGTATGATGTTTGGACACTGCAACCACGTTCCTAGCCTTTTGTGCTAACCCATGTGTTCTCCTCATTTCGTGAGCCGTTGGTTTTAGTAAACAAAAGGTAACCAAGACATCATTGATATTTGTATTTGTTTCTTAAGTTACTTTAATTTTTATTGTTAGTATAAGGCATCTCATGGCTCCTGCGGGCGCACTAGCCAAAATCCAAATAAACATGGCATATATATATCGCCATAGCCATATAGGCTAGGTTGGGAAAATCAAAGCATGCATGTGTGTCTATATTTCTAGCTGTCAAAAATAGTGTATATGTATATTTTATCTTTAAACCCATCACTTTTATTGATGCCCATTAGTGAACATTTATACTAAATAATATAATGCATTCCCATATTTGCATTATCTTGGAAAATACATTCCACATTCCCACTACCTTCCACTGTCGCCAGAACATCTTGAATTCTTGACCATTTGTCTAATTGTCTATTTGTCTTGCACGATTCGAATTAAGTATACATAATACACTGATCAATAAACAATCAAACGTCTAATTTTTTTCACTTCCTTATCACTTATCAGATACTAAGGATCAAGTAAGTATCGAACCCCTAAACGAGTAGGGTTCATCGAGTAAGGATCGAGTATGGATCAGATGAAAGAGGCAAGCTCGAACCATAAAATGAGCGAATGGTATTGTGCTCATATTCGAGTTCAGTATTATAACCTCAAAAACGAGCTTGGCCCATATTCGGCTCGAATGCCTACCGAATCTGAGTCTCGGATCATATTTTCGAGTCGAATTTGAATCGGGTACCGAGCTACTCGGATCGATTTTCACCCCTAATCATTACTTTGAATAATATAGAAATAAACATTAAATGTATAATTGGTACTAAATTTTGTTCTAAAAGAGGCAGAAACCAAAGTTAAGTGTAATTTTATATACTTTAGTAAATTAGTAGATATTCTTGCTTTATTTTTGTTCTCTCATACTTGTTTTTTCTTTAAAATTAATTTACCTCGATATTTTTATTATTTCAAATATATTGAATTTTTGTTTGTCATTAAATATAATCTAGGAAATATCACACAATTTTCCTTTTTTTCTTTTAAGAAAATAAGAATCTTCCTTGAAAGTTAAAAAAAAATTTTTTTTTTTAACTTTCTTTGCAAAATATAATACTATGACATAATGTTTTGTTGATTTTAAAAATTATTTAAGTATTGTTTTAAGTCTTGTTCCATATGATTAAAAAATTTATATTAATATTATATATAACTTATACAGATAAATAAGAATTAAAAAATAATTTACGTATTATTATTCTATAGACATAATCATTTTTCAAATTATTTTAGTAATAAAATATTTGGCCAACTTTTGCCCTGACTCGAGTTTCACACTCAAATCATCGGCGCGTGTAACTCGGCTTTTCGTTTTCTCGTTCTCTTCCCTCTGACTTTTTATCAGACCTCTGTCCTCTCACTCAATTCAACAATATATAAAGGTTGTAGCATTTCTACCCTCTCTACAACAGCGCAAGTTAGCAGATTCGTATATGCATATTGGATATATATAGGGAGAGAAATTGTGTAAGAAAAAACTCTAGCAATGGCGGCTTCTGCTTCATCAAGCCTCTCTCTCAAAAAACCCTCTCCTCTTTCTCTCTCATGGAAGAATCCTTCTCTCTCCTCCGCCTTCCGAGTTGCCATTTCTCTCCCCCGGCGAACCAAAGCAGCGCCGCTCCTCGTCGTCTTCGCAATGGACGCCAAACCGACGGTACTCGTCGCCGAGAAGCTCGGGGAGGCGGGGCTCGATTTGCTTAAAGGATTCGCCAACGTCGATTGCTCATATAACTTGAGTCCTGAGGAGCTGTGCACGAAGATCTCGCTCTGTGATGCTTTGATTGTTCGAAGTGGCACGAAAGTTAGCCGCGAGGTGTTTGAGTCGTCCGGTGGACGGCTCAAGGTCGTTGGACGTGCCGGTGTTGGCATCGATAACGTGGATCTGGCGGCCGCGACTGAGCATGGATGTCTTGTGGTGAACGCGCCAACGGCTAATACTGTTGCGGCGGCGGAGCATGGAATCGCTCTTCTTACCGCCATGGCTCGGAATGTTGCTCAGGCTGATGCCTCTATTAAAGCTGGTTAGTTATATAAAACACACACATTTATGTTATTGTTTTTTTAAATTATGACCTTACTTACAAGGTGGTATAATCCATTTCTAATTGGCATTTTAATAGGATGTGTTGTATGTGTTTGGTATAACAGGCACTCAATCTACTTCCATTAATTAATATTTCTGGAGTATATGAGATTTTTGTTAATTTAGTAGCTAAAGATATTAAGAAGAGGAATGTATATGATAATTTTTGTAACTAGAGTTGCAACAGCTGTTCAAATCTTTTTAGTTTTGTCTTAAAAAATTTCCTGGCAGTTTATTTATTTATTTATTATTATTATTTTTAAATATTGGAATTGTGTGCGCAGAATCACTGTCTGCAGATTAGCTTGAATTTTATGTATTTCTAAGAGATATTCCTACTATAGATTCAAAATTAGAATCTTGTCTGTTTACTATAAGGCATGATTTAGTTAGTATTTATAATTATAGAGCAGTTGGCGCTTCTTTCTTTCCCCCAATTTGGAAAGTGGAAAAGCTACAGAAAGTAGAAGAGTAGAAAATGAGTTCAAATTTCCTTTTTCAATAAAGCAGTTGCAGTCTTCCTCTTTTCATTTTTTCAATAAACTCTTTCTTTTGGTCGTTGTTTTCTTTTTCCTTTTGTTTTCTTACAGTAAATAGCAAAAATTAGAATAGTAAAAAATGCTTTGAAATACTTGATTGTTTCTCATTTCTTTTGTCGATATTTTAAATGGTAATTTACTTATGCATTGGGAAACAGACATCTTTTTAATACTGCTGATTTACCTCCCACAAAGTGTCATCATCCTGGCCAGGCTGCCACTGGTGGTTATTGCTAGCACCAACAATGATCCAGTTAAAATATATATACACCCCTCTTATCCCCCCAGAACTAGAATGATTACCACTTTGAGTAGAGTCCGACCCGGGGTTCAGGTTTTAATTATGCTTATTTAAAATATCATAACATATCTTTAATTACTGATTTAGCTACCTGTTATTTACGGTACGATGAGGTAATACTACTTATTTGGTCGTTGCCGCACTCCCACAATTGTTTTGGTGATTAAAACAATATGCAAATTAACCAAACTATTTTTTGCAAACATGTTTTCACTTTGTGAAACAAATAAGCTGTTTGTATGATTCAAGTCCTTTCTCTTTGTTAATAAGTGTTATAATACTATGAGAAGCTTTTCTGAACTTGACTGGGGATCCTTTTCCATGTAAAATATTTAAGCCCGTGACTTTCGACTCTTTGCAATGTACTAACATTTTAATTACTATTTGGGTTGCATAACTTAGAGCATCTTGTTAGATTAACAATTAGATGCTTTGGGGATTTTTTAGTCAGTTTGAGTATATACCTAGGTAATTTATAGATTTGGAGTATATTGGCCTTGCGTAGCATTCGAACAAATCAGTCCTCTATATTGTAGTTGAAAGACAAATACATTAAGATCTAAATAAACCAATGAATGTAGGGAAGTGGCTGCGGAACAAGTATGTTGGCGTTTCTCTAGTTGGCAAGACACTTGCTGTTATGGGCTTTGGAAAAGTTGGTACAGAAGTTGCCAGACGTGCAAAGGGGCTTGGTATGCATGTGATTGCACATGATCCATATGCCCCAGCAGACCGTGCTCGTGCCGTAGGAGTAGAGCTTGTGTCCTTTGATGAAGCCATTGCCACTGCAGATTTCATCTCACTTCACATGCCACTTACTCCTGCTACCTCAAAAATTCTTAATGATGAAAACTTTGCAAAAATGAAAAGAGGAGTACGAATTGTTAATGTTGCTCGTGGGGGAGTAATTGATGAGGATGCATTGGTGAAAGCACTAGATACTGGCATTGTGGCTCAGGTTCTTATCTTTTAATCTTTGAAACAAAACGTTCTTTGTTTGTTGGAAAAAAAAGGATAACATTGTCCTTTTTCTGCAGGCTGCTCTTGATGTTTTTACGGTGGAGCCACCGGCAAAGGATAGCAAGCTGGTACAGCATGAAAATGTTATTGTAACTCCACATCTTGGTGCCAGTACCATGGAAGCTCAGGTTTGTGATGCTTGGAGCCGTCGCTCTTCACGCTTAAGAATTTAGATAGTCAAGAATTAATTTTTGAATTTGTGATGCAGGAAGGAGTGGCCGTTGAAATAGCTGAAGCTGTTGTTGGAGCCTTAAAAGGGGAGCTTGCTGCTACTGCTGTGAATGCCCCCATGGTTCCTGCTGAGGTATCCTTAGAAACTTGTACAAATTATTACTTGTTGACAAAATATATCTCTTCTTTCAAATTCTATGTTTCATATCTGCTTTCTTCTTTGTCCCAAACTATAATTTGGAGCGATACATGATTTCCGCTTTGTGACTGGTTTCAGTATTAATCTAATTTTGGATCCAATTTTTTTTTTGGGTGTTATTTGACAATTCTTTTCTCAAAAAGCATTAATAATAAATATTTAAATAGTTGACACTGATTCTGTAGTTACTAATATGCTTTAGCAATTCTGTGTTTCTTTTTTTTTTATTCCCCAGTTTAAGTAGAAGTATTGCTTGAGCAATTCAAATCTATTATGTTTTTAAGATTTATCCTATCGTTATTATCTCTCATGTCCAAAAATAAAAATAAAAATATTGTGATGTCTATGTTTATCATTCTAATGCAGGTTCTAACAGAGTTGAAGCCATTTGTTGAACTAGCTGAAAAACTAGGTAGACTAGCTGTCCAATTGGTAGCAGGTGGAAGTGGTGTGAAATCCATAAAAGTGACGTATGCTTCTGCTAGAGCACCTGATGATCTTGACACAAGGCTGCTCCGTGCCATGATCACAAAGGGCCTTATTGAGCCTATCTCAAGTGTTTTTGTCAACTTGGTGAATGCTGATTTTACTGCTAAACAGAGAGGAATTCAAATAAGTGAAGAAAGAATCACTCTTGATGGTTCGCCAGAAAGACCACTTGAGTTCATCCAGGTTCAGATAGCCAACGTTGAATCAAAATTTGCTAGCGCCATTTCTGAGTCTGGGGAGATTAAAGTAGGGGGACGGGTGAAAGATGGGGTTCCTCATTTGACAAAGGTTGGATCTTTTGAAGTGGATGTTAGTTTAGAAGGTAGTATTATACTCTGCAGCCAGGTTGATCAGCCAGGAATGATCGGAAAGGTGGGGACCATCTTGGGCAAGGAAAATGTGAATGTGAGCTTTATGAGCGTTAACAGGATTTCTCTGCGGAAGCAAGCTGTTATGGCAATTGGGGTGGATGAGCAACCAAGCAAGGAATCTTTGAAGAAGATCGGGGAAGTTCAGGCCATCCAGGAGTTCGTTTTCCTCAAGTTGTAATGTGGTATCTACATGACTGAGTTCTCATATAGTGTCCAATTTAGTGCCCATTTTTTATTAGCTAATATTCTTGCAACCAAAAAAGGAATAGTTTGGTTGTGCAATTAGTAGTGTACTCTTTTGAGTTAGTTATTTGTTTTCTACCGTATTTTGCAATTAAGGGTGTGCCTAATGATTTTTCATAATTTCTATTATTATAGTTATCATTATTTGACATAGTTTTTATAGTTCGTTTTCTAGTTATATAGTAGCATAAATTAAAAATACATGTGCTTGTGTGTGTGTGTGTGTGTGTGTATATATATATATTCAGAATTAATTAGTTTCATTAACATATCCTTGCCGCAAAAAATGTTGTATCCTCGCTCCCTACCCTTTGATAACATTTCCTTCCGTTCGGTCTTCATGGTATTCAGGTCTACTTATTTATTGCAGTTCTTCAGTTTGTCGGATACAAAAATGTTGGAACAGGGATTACGCCAAGATATCTTTCCGGTTGTCTCCGCTTATAGAACCCACTGTGCTAATCTTCTAAATGCAGATGGTATAACTGCAGCTTGTCATGGACTATCTGCTCATGATTTAGATGCTTTAGAGATCATAGTTGTTAATCAACCTACTATCATAATGATTTTCCGGTGATCACTCAGCTGTTCTTACCTAGGTAGCAGCCTAGTCGTCTTTAACCATGATGCTTTTGGAGAAACTTCAAAACTTTGTCTATTTTAATGGAATCCTTTATAGTTTAGCTGCATCACCAGTTCTAGCTTTCAGCAATATCATAACCGTTAATCAACAAAGTCGACTAGAGGGGTGTGGGGGTGTTGATCGAGTTTATACTCTGCTAGAAGAATTTTTTATTGATTATAAGGTAAAGTTACAATCCCATTAAGGTTAAAATGCAAAAACTTGGTTATGATATCACCATCCCTGTAACTTACCCTCAGAACTACTACAACACTTTCGTACCTCAAAACTCCCTATTCCTATATTTGGTCGAAAGAATATAGTACAAAGTACATTCTCTTCTACCTAGCAGCTGGACATTTATTTTCTTAATTAGATCAATTTGGCGAGCAAAACCATGTCATTTGGGCTGTAGTGACCAATTGGCACCCATAAAGCTCAAACCCTGAGCAGTATGATTTATGAACCAGAAAGAAAAGGGATCTGGGCTACTGCTGTGGGGAGGGAGAGTTGGAGATTATGAGCCGCTATATATGCAGCAATTCCAGCAGCATAACCAGCGAAAGCAAAACCACTCACCTGTACAAAGGAGAATCATTTCTCATACAATTTTCTAATTTAAAACAGGTAAACCATAAAAGAAGCAGTATATACCTTTCGGAAGTACCAAAAGAAATCAACTTTTTCCATTCCCATAAATGCAACTCCTGCTGCAGAACCAATAACCAGCATGGAACCACCTGTACCAGCACAATATGCAACCAACTGCCAGAACTCGGAATCTTGGGTGAAGGAGGTTAGGTCATACATTCCCATTGTTGCTGCGACCAGTGGAACATTGTCTATGATTGCTGATACAACTCCAATCGCACTTGCAATCAGCTGAACATTAGGAATATGGGCATCAAGGTAATTTGCTAATTCTCGAAGAATCCCTGCCGCCTCAAGGCTACAAAACCAAATTTAAAAGTTTTGAGAACATAAAAATCTAATGGAGTTCAAAGGCACAAAGAGTTGAGCACCCTGCTGTTTTCTTAAAGATAATATGTCACATATACTTCATTCAGCACACAACGACATATGTGCTCAAAATTATGCAGCAACTCATTACAGATTCTTGATGCTCAATGCAATTATCCTTGAAAGCTGAATGCACAAAATGTAGTTAAGATTGCAGAAGACAACTTATGCAAGAGAGTGAATATACTTATTTCTAAGATATAGGAAGAGGTTACTATCCATGTTGAAACCATTTTTGAAATTCTAGATACATATTTTGGTTGTTCAAACCTTTACTAAGCCTCATTATGGTTATAGGGCAACAGGTTATTATCCATGTTGAAACCATTTTCGAAATTCTAGACGCATATTTTAGGTTTTCAAACCTTTTCTAGGCCTCATTATGGTTATTGGGAAACCCTCCCCAAAACACTGAAGTATTGGCCTTCATGAACCTTGTTAGAAAAAGAAAAAAAAAACGATGCTTAGGTTCATTAGATAAGTATAAAAGGTTATGGTTCAGATTATAGACCCAAAACTTTCACTGATATATTCCACAACAATAGTTAATGCCTCTCATGCACACACAAAAAATGTAAAAGAAGAAAAAATGAAGCTATTGGCGAATCTACTCCCTGCTGCATTAAGAACAGATGTATAGGACTATTAGAAAAGAGAAATGCAAAATAACTGGCTTTATGGTGTGGACAAATGTGGTTCACGTCAATTTAGTAGTACCTCATCAACCGATTGAGTAGACACAAGCTTTGAATTATCATCATGAAGACTAAAAAGTTTCTTGTTACATAAGCTATTTCTTTAATATGACATATATAACTGATGCTTATGGAAGTTCCGATCACAACAAAATTGTATTTCCTAGCTCTTTTTTCACTTTCCTGAAGACAGATTAAGTACAAACTATGAGGCTATGAGCTCAACTTGTCAGTTAAATAATCATTAATACAACTCCTAGAATAGAGAAAAAAGTCACTTAAAAAGCTAAAGAAGCATAAATTTATATTCCTGGAGTAAGAAATTCTTTATAAAAAAAATATACTACTTCGGTCCAAAATAAGAGTCCCATTTTTACTTTAAAAAATCAATTCAAGAAATCCTAAAATTTAAAATTGATGTGAATTTATTTAAGTTCTGAAAACAACAAATTTTGCAATTACTAGTACTTGTTAGATAGTTTACAATATTCATGATTGTATTTACTTACACCAAATGAATTCATATATTTGAATTTGAAAACATTATAAATTGACTTTAGAAAGTCAAAATGGAACTTATTTTGAAACTGATAAAAGAAAAGGGATTTTCCAACTAAAAAGGTATAATAAGCTAGGATTGGTGGTGGTTATTAAGTACTTTAAAAACTGTGCAACCATAAATATTCCCGTCTTTAAGTACTCGTGAGATGACACGTAATTGTGTCAAATCAGTTATGAGTTACATCGGGTGAAAATTTATGGGAAGTTAAGTGGTGCGAGTTATAGAATACTTACAGAGGTACTCATTTTGCAAGAAATCAACACTTCACAACGTTATAGAGTCATACCTGCTGACAGACAATAGGATTCCCAGGAAAAAAAGAGCTCCTTGAGTGTCAATGCGTGACAAAGCCTGTGGTACTTTCAAGCGTTGTCTTTCAGATTCACCATAATGAATAGCATCTGTTAGGATCCAAAGAACTCCAAGTCCAAGCAGGATGCCCATGTAAGGAGGCAACCCAGTTAAAGCTTTAAACACTGGAACAAATACTAAAGCCCCAATCCCGACGGAGAAAACAAGCCGCCCGCGAGGAGCCATCTGTTCAGAAGCTAAAACATTTGAAGAATCTTTTCCGTCTCCATTAACTTCACTGAAAGGGGAAAAAGTACTTGTGAATTTCTATATAATTCATAAAATCGAGCATAATCTTTCAACTTTCAAAACTAAGACTTCTCTGAAATCGAGCATAACCTGGTGAAGGACAACAGAGTCAAAGGGACAGCCAGAGAAACCACAGAGGGAAGAAATAAGTCCTGTAACAAGACAAAAGGCAGTCAGAAAATGTCTTTTATAACCTTACAACAACATTACAACACAAGTCACCAAAAGAGGTTTATAAACAAATAGAGGGAATATTGACTTCTATCTAAGACCCAAAATATGAACATAGGCAATTTGCACTGTGTTAGCTTTGATTAAAAGACCATATATTACAACTGTCCAGCTGAGGAGGGAACTCTAAGGTATATTTCAGCATGATAAAATCATTTGGTTCTCCTGTTTTCCAATTACATAAACTAGTTAACCAGCTGTAAGCTTTTCCTATATTAGCTTCTTGCACTTAAGAGTAATCTACATATTAGTTCCAGCTAAGCATTCAAGTCAATGCGACAATGAGGTTCTCAAAAACTGTGCCTTACATGCCTGCCAATCATCGAAATCAAACTTGATACCCACCGTAGAGTGTGGGAGCATAAAACCTGTACAAGTTGTGCATTGGTTTCCATTGGACTTTCCAACTTCTCATAACTTTGTGTAATTAAGTATGTATAATAGCAAACTAATAGTTGTGGGATAAGTCATTGAAGGAGTGAAAAGACCTTCATAGTCTGCACCGTGGATATTTGACCATGTATCCAGAGCATAGTGGTTGTAACGTCACCAATAGGAGTCCATGCTCCACCAGCATTTGCTGCAATCACCACAACAGCACCTAGCAACCTGTCAATTAAATTTTTAAGGCAGTAGAAAAGCTTTAGTAAATCAGAATTCTGGAAATGGGCAGACTTTGCAAAAGCTGATTAACAATGTTTTACAAGATTAGCTGACATGTAACAGAAGAATATATTCAACTGTTTAAAGAAGAATTGTGGTTCAACTACAGAAAGAAAAAAAACAAGTAATGCAGTTAACCAAAGAGCAATATACATGGAAATACATGTGTCACAGAAAGTGCCTTTGTCGAGTCATAATTTCACAAATCAAATCATTCTTCTTCTTGTTTCTTTTCTTTCTTTTTTTTGACAACAAACCTAAAAATAGTCATCAATCAAAGCAGTTGATTCTTAGTTAAGAATAGTTCTATGTTTCTTACTCATAAACTTCCACTACATTCTGAGTTTCTGACCAATGCATTTTGATCTACCTTTTCCTTGACACAAGTACTACAGCATCCCAATATATAATAAAGCTATAAAAAGGCCACCTTTAACCAAATTAACATGTAATAACACTGAAAGTTCCCACATCAAAATCATTCATATTCTTGTGAAGATTCAGTAACATCCCAAAGTCACCTTAGAAAAGTAAAGAAGGAAAAAAAAGAAGCCACCTGGAATTCTCAAGGTGAGACATCCCTCCCAAATTAAAAGACACAACCATGGATCTCATACAACCAAATTGATGGAGAAAGGAGAAAGAGAAAAAAAATCTCTGTTAAATACAAGCATGACTACAATTTACCAAAATAAAAAATGGCTATAAAATTAGAGAGCCTCCATTAGACAAAATGTCAAAGAACAAAGAAGCATCAGGATGAAATTCAGTTAAAACTACTTCCTCGAACAAAAATAAACAGTCAACTGCATGGACATAAGCTTTGTTCTCTTACTTTCTTCTTTCTGCTTATTAACATTTTCATTTCTTTTGCTTTCTCCTTCACTTTCTCTTTTACATTTTTCTTTAGTATGAAACATGTTAAATAGCGTTTTGATGTCCAACTTACAAAAATTGCCAAAATCCTTCATTGAAATCAAACAATTTTTACAGCAATACCACAACTGAATCCGAAAAACAGATCAGAAACCAATAATATTTTTCTTACTAACAGAGGACAAAAGAGTGGCCCACATGACCTGACTGAATACCAAAAATTACAACCATGCACTAAAATAATAAAAGCAGGATTCTTTTAATTATAGCATAACAAACTCATTTCTTAAGACATGTAAGGAGCATTAAGTGACTGGTTATATTGTTAAAATATTACTTTGGGCACCTTTTGGTCTTATTATGATGAGAACCCACTGTCTTTTGACATCTTAAATAATGATTGAAATGTAAGGTCTTCAATTTAACATTAAACCGTTTTTGAAGTGATTTTAATTTTTTTCTCCTGTATAAGAACTTGTAGTCCTGTACGTATTGATCAAGTTAACAAAAAAAAGAATGAGAACTTTCAGTTTGAGGACTTAATAGAATCATCAAACATCTGTCTTTTTCTTTTGGCCAAGGCCATAAGCTTTTCAGATGACAACTCACAAATGAAGAACTAGCATATTTTTTTCAGCAATGTGTTCAGCATTTTTCTCTTCTCTTCATTGGTGATACTGAAACTTTGTCAGAATACTATTTTATTAAAATCAGCTGTATCAAAATAGAAACAATGCAAGCTTTGAGACTATGTTAAGTTTTTACATTTTTTATTCCTTTATCTTCTTCTCAACCTTCCTATGGGTAAAATCAATTTTTTCCCACTAAACTCGACCCTAATTTACATTTGCATCATTGAAGTCATTTTTTTTACATTTCACTCACTGAACTGATAATGTTTTTCAAAACGTTAGAAAAACCGTTAAGAAAGTTTGACTTTTAACAGAAAATGCACATGTGCGCCACGAAGGAGAGAGAAAGCTGAGGTGGTCACTAGTTGAAGAAAGAGAAAGCTAATTTAGTTTTGACGAGGAAAGAGAAAAAAAATGAGTTGATTCATTTGAGTTAACTCACCCAAGTGAGTTGACTCGGCTTCATCTTTTTCGTATAAAAAAATCTCAAATATTTTCATATCATCATATTTACCTCTAATTCAAATTAACAACTTAACAAGATTTTTCCTTCCCTTTTCTAAATTTTAATGTCAGATGTTAGGTTTATGAAGAAACCCATACATCAACACCTAACAAACCCATCTTTAACACCGTATCGAGTTCATATTCTTCCTTATCAATTTCTATCAATCTAGAAAACATTCAAACTCCAACAATGGATCAAACAACGATAAAACATCATCATTTTACTCGACATCCATCGCCACCAAGAAATCCACAACTTCAACACCCAACAAACCCATCTTAACACCACCCACATCAGATCGGGAAACCCATCAATAAATCATTCCAATTACATAAGATCCAAGCAGTCGACATCTATCTTCAGAAAAAAACTATCATAAATTCCCAAACTCCAAATATGAATCTTTCTCCCTCTAAAAATATCTCCTTTGTTTCTCTCTATAAGTGAGTAGAGGAACAGATTAGGAAAATACCTTGCTTGAAATTAAAACAAAAAGGATCTGGGATTTTTTGGTTTTCTATTGAAGTAAATTTGGTGCTTTGAAATTAATGGTTGAAATAAGATTTGTTGCTTTGAATTTCTACTTCTCTCTCCTCATACTCAGTTCATACAATCTGGGTTTGTTTAATTTCTAGATTGCACCACTGAATATGCGAATTTCTCATACAGTGAATTGGATCGATAACTTTATTAGTTTTTATTTTTTGTTAAGACATTTTAATTAATTTAAATTAAATGAAATGGTATCAATCTAATTAAATAAAATAATATGAATCAACTAAATGAAATGAGTGTAATTAAATTAAAATTATATGAATTTAATCTAATGGTACCGGATAACTGATTGAAAAGGCTATAATTTTTAAATTATATAGGAAATTCAAACTTTTAAGTTTGTTTGTTTGCGTTGTTTTAATTTTTTTTTTTTTAATATTTTTAATTTGTCTACTTGGTTCATTTTTTTAATTTAATAAAGATATATTTTATTTTTGCTTTTAATACATGTCATCATTGTTACATCATATTTAATATGTTGAATTATCCTCGTAAACATCCAACATGGTACCATGTAGATCTTCCGTTAACTTTTAACACCGTTAGACGATTTTTTCAATTTTTTTTTTTAAATTGTAGTTTAATAAGTTGACTGGAAAAAAAATCAGTGCAATGATGCAAATGTAAATTGAGGTCGAGTTTAATGGGGGAAAATGATTTTAACCCCCTTCCTATGAAGTTATAATTTGGGATTAAAATTCTATAACAGTTCCACTACTTGATTCCACTTCCACTAGATACAACCAGTAAATCAAAGTAAAAGTTCATATTTATGTCCAAGAATTTTCAACATTTCTCAATTTTGATATGTACAAAAGTTCTAATGTGCACTAACACCCAATTCCGTATATTGATTAGGCAAATTCACAGTGAATGCTCATGAGATGAAAATGGGAGATTCACTCAAAATAAAGGACTCTCATCAATTAAAATTCATGTTATTCTTGTTCGACATGAGAAAATATCAAATAACAATGGATACATACTTTCGATATTCCGATGGAGGTACCAGTTTCCTCAATAAGGAAACCATGACAATCGTGGAGGTTAGATTGTCAAGAACCGAGCTTAGGAAAAAAGTCACAAAACCAATCTGATAAAAAAGAAAAATTAGTTAAACACTTCAAAGTAGATTTGTAAGTCCAGACAACGAGGCTGCAAGAATGATCTCAAATAACCTTATGCAAATTAAAACTATGCTTTATAACTTTGGTGCTTTTACAATTACACAAACCAATTAGCAATTTCATTTTTTGTTAATTTCAACAATTTTGGTTTCAACTAGAATATTAGCTTCTATATATGGATCTCATAGTATCTTAAAATGATGAAAATTTACAACTACCACTAAAAGAAACCAGGAGGAAGTTGGAAATTTCCAAAAACAGAATAACCATATTTTAGAAGCGAAAAAAAAAATGAGTATAGGACATACAATGGATCATTTATTATGATCTATCCATATTATGCTCACACTTATGAACGTGTGTTTTTAAAGAGTACTGCTATAGCTGAACCGTGGCTGCGCGCATAGGTTTCCTATAATTAAGACTGACCTCTGTAGTGGACATTGATAATAATAGACTTCATGAAAAGGAAGCACTTTACTCGATATTGGTTGATACACCCTAATTATGTACCATTTATCACACAAATTAGTAACTGAGATTCCTTTGATCTCTGCAGATACATGGGTGTCATGATGTACACCATAAGGTGACATCAACTAGGATTATTTGATTGTCACAAACTGTTGTTATTTTTCATGAAATCTTGGTAAAGGGGAAAAAAAGAACTTAATTCACAACAAAGGGTGTTATCTAAACTTGAATAAATAACATTTATGATATGCTTGTTTGTAAAGCATAAAGAAAATAATGTTGAAATTCATTGACTGCCTTTTTATATTGAAATCCACACAGCCGAACATTTTTAGGAGTATTATTGAGTTATACTAAATCTTAAATCTTATCTGTAATATTTATTTCCAATTAGCTTGTAATTCGGGTTTGACAACAGAAGCTAGCTTCGGTTTCATGAATTATATTCAGCTTCTGTATATACCTGATACCACTCAAGAAAATGTAATAATATTAAAATTTGGTAAACTATTTCGAATGAAATAACATTCAATATTGAAGTAAAATGTATGATACTATCACAGTTAGAATCAATAGAAGATGGCTTTATTTGAGATAATACTTTACTCCAGAAATATGCAAAGAACAAAACATAAAAGAAGCAATGTCTTATCCATGACTATAGTTTAGGCCGTGGTAGCAAAAATGATCACTAACCACCCAAAGGAGAGTGCGTGGCTTGCGAGTGGTAATATTGTCAGTAACCAGCTTAAATCCTTGATGAGCGTCTACTATCTCCACAATGGTCATTGCACCAAGCAAGAAAAATACTATCTCGCTGACTTCTGCAGATGCATGCGTTAACTCTGAAACAGCTATATCAGTTGAAGGGGCCTGTATAAAAAAAAGTTGGACAGAAAAAATATTAATATGTACAATATCAATTCAGAATCAATATCCAAACACGCGTGTATATATATGCGCATGTGTGTGTATAACTAAAGAGATAAGAACTGGAATAACTCCAGAGGTACAACTAACAAAGTGGGGTATTAAATATACCAGGTAGCCATGAAATTTTGAAGAATTGGCCCTTTATAGGTTATATGTTTTTGGTGGGGTAGTGGTCATTTCATTTTGAAAGAGAAAAGGCTGGAGAACTAGAAACAGTCACTAGGATTGTGCTGAAACATAAGACTCACAAGCAAGCTCGGGAAACAGTAAGTTGAAGAACTGTATATAGCCTTACTCCAATGCTTCGTATAACCCATAAACTAACAGCCATCAGTAATCCTACTCCACTTTTGTTGAAGGCAAGTGATTCTTCAAAAATTATGCCTGCATATCCTATTCCAAATAGCAATGCCATAGCGAGATCCTGTGTCATCATGAGACAATATCAGACTAATTCAAGTTTACGCTAGATCCATTTATGTAATCCACAAGAGAAAGCTTCGCAAATGATAAAACAAGTAAGGAGATAATATACCTGGTTTGCAGCCACCCATGATTGGTTGATTGCCACTGTTCCAGTTGCAGCTGCTGCAAAAATTGCAAGAGCTTTCACAAAATCAGTCTTTGGCTGGTAAGTCGCTGCAAATTCTTGTGAGCTTGTTTCATCGACTGAACACAAAGGATCACATTCTCCAGATGATGGTGGGTCCTGATTCATGCTACAAGTCAATACGAACTTTAGCTTGAAGCAAAATGGGTTCAAGATAGTACAAAAGTGTGTGTGGCAGTGCTCTCTATAACATTGTCAGCATGGTTGACTCAGCTATTATGTCACTGTAGAAGTTAGACAAGTGCCCAAGGAAGTTAGCTGATTAACAGAGAAACACTTGGCCAACTGCCCAAGGAAGTACCTTCAAACACATCCATACTACATGCAACAGGGTGATAGTAATAGTTAAAGTGGTAGCTGGTTAGAAAAAGTAGAAAGTTTCATTCACTTGTAAAAAATGTAAAAAATAAATGTCAGTTAAATTTAATTACACTGGTTGATCAGCTGCTTGCTAAACTACGCAAACATGACTAATGGAAATTATTAATTTCATATTAACGATGAAATGAGCCAATTTTTCGATTCATATTATCCAATGTTTTATATTATGACTAGTCTTCTGAATTTTATTAATATTTTAAACGCCTTTCTAAGGAATAGGCTGGAAACAGCACGGTTGTTGAGTTCTTGAATCTTGATATGCAACCCCTTGTTATTGCATCTGCACAACTTATAATCATCAACGAGCAGCCTCATATGCCAGCATGAATACACCAATTTTTTGTTACTTGATAATCATAAATACTCTACTGAGGTTTGTCACAATACTCTGGAGAAGTGGAAACAAACAATGTGAGATAGTGAAACATAATGGATATCAAGTACTACCAACAATAACAGAAGTCCAGCCCAGCCCGGGGGCAGAAGTCAAAAAAAATTCTGAAACACTTCAAAATTCAAAATCCCCTAATTCATCACATTCTTAGGGTTTCAACTTGATTTTGAAATATTCAATTTCATTTCCACCAACCTCAATATCTTAGCTAGAACCGAGTAAAAACTTTAAAATAGAGTTCTGGTCAGTGAAATTGAAACAAATTAATTCACCAGTAAAAACCCAATTTAAGCTCTCATGATCAGTTAAATACAAGTATACAACTCATATACACGTTCTAATAAAGTAAAATATTCAAAATTTTCTAAAATTATTACAATCATATGAAATTAATACAATTTCAACAGCTACCATTAAAAGTAAAAATCAATTCTTGCAATGAATTACCAGTAGTTAACTAAATAAAGAATCAAACTAGAACCTGAAACTGCTTGCTGGAATTGGGTTGAGTCTGTTTTTGAGTAGAAGAAGAGCCATCTCGGGCCTTATCTTCAGCTCGGGCCAGAAGCCCATTCCGGTGCAATGATAACAATCTGGGCTGAGAGAGAAGAGTTGGGGGTGGTGCAGGAGGGAGAAAAGAACGTTTCTTGATGAACTGGTTAGATGGGCACAGGTGGTGGGTTCTGACTGGCAGCAGGGTAGTAGTAGTCATTTGAACGAGCTACCTGGGATCTGGCCGGAAGAGAATCAATTCAAATGAAAGAGGGCTTCGCCGGCGGTGGTGCCGGCGGTGGTGGGAGGAGGAAGGGAGGTGGCTTTGGGCGGTGGTCAGACAGTGAGGAGTGAGCGACAGATAGTCTCTCTCTTTGTAATCCTATTCTGTTGGTTGTTGGCAAGTTGCATGGATCATTGTCATTATATTGGAATGGCAAATTTTCGATTCCCCTTTTTCTTTTTTCTTTTTTTTTTTATATTTATATATTTGGGGAAAGAAATAGTTAAATTTAGATATCTTAATTAAAACGAATATTTGATAATAAAATATATGTAATTTCATTAATAAAAATATAAAAATATTATTAATAAATAAGTATATCTATACTTTATAACAAAGATTCTCTTTTTCCTATTTATATTTCTAATAAAAAAATCTATAAAACAGGAATAAGTATCCCTTTATTATATCTTTCACTTAATTTTTTTATATTTATATTGTATATTTATATTTAGCAATATAAATATTTTTAGCAACAATTTTAGGAAAAAAGAAAAGGGAAAAACAGTTGGTTGTTAATGATAGGAATAGAGAGGTGAAGAATCCATAGCCATTACAATCAACCCACTCCAAAACTCTCTCTCTCTCTCTCTCTCTCTCTGGCGCCACCAAGAAAATAATGGCGGCAGTCTCTTCATCTCTCTACACTTCCATCCCAGGTAAGCTCACCCGCAATTCAGAAAGCTGCAAGATTTATATTTCTTGAAAATTATCTTATCTAATACTCCTAAATATTTATTTATTAGTTAATTAATTAATATACACTACCAAGATTACATTTGGCAGATGTTTGTGTTGTCTCAAGCCCAGCAGCAAGAAGCCATCCAATTTCTCGGATTCCCATTACCAATTCCACTCCAATTGGGACTTCCTTTTCCTCTGGTTCTCCACTCTGTAAGCATTTATCCATAAACTCATTTGTGTTTGTAATATCAAATTCCAAGAATTTATGAACACAAGACTCTGATATGCAAGGGGGGACAAATTAATTCTTAATTTTTTTAAAAGAAAAAGGACAGGATATTACAAGTTAAAAAGGGTGTTATTTTAATATTTTAGTTGTAGATTTTGTACTTCAAAATGGTAGCTATGACATTCCAAACTTTCTATTCGTTTCCTCATATTAGTTGTAGATTTTATTTATTAAAAGATACTTCTTAAAAGAAAAGAAAAGGGACAGGATATTACAAGTTAAAAAGGGTGTTAACTGATTCTTACTTTCATTTCCAGTGATACAAGGAACTACTCGTCAAAGGACAATTGCAAGAAAAGCAACAACTATTTCCATAAGATGTGAGCAAGGAACCAAGGACGGTAATGGCTTGGATGTATGGCTTGGCCGGCTAGCAATGGTTGGCTTTGCGCTGGCTATCAGTGTTGAAATATCAACCGGCAAAGGACTTCTAGAGGTATGCGTGTGCGTGTGTGCGTGCACCAACAGTAAAAAAGCAATTTGCGACTACCTTACTTTTTATAATCTCTTTTCTGTGTCCTTGAGTTCTACTTATTAAATCAAACAGCAAACTAGTTAGCCTCCATTATTTTAATTGCGTGTCATTTTATTTGTGCAGAATTTTGGGCTCGCTTCCCCCTTGCCAACAGTGGCCTTGGCTGTAACAGCACTGGTGGGCGTTCTGACAGCCATTTTTATCTTCCAGTCCGCCTCTGATAAGTGACGATTTCTGGTGTTGGTTTTTTGTATTAGTATAACCTATGATTTTGAAAGAAATGTACTTTATCGTTTCCATGCCTGTTTCTAGTAACTTCATGTTATTTACACTTAAAACTGTACATGTAATGATGACATTCTTCATGTAATGGCATGTCTCATTGGGTTACTTTGATTTCATAGTTAAAATCCATTTATCGAATGGTTCAGATTAACAATCATTGATGCATAGATAGTGGAGCACTAATGTTTTTTGTAATGGATAAGAAAAATGATTCGAGAAGAAAAGTTATGACCTTTGATAGACTGTTCTGGTTTCTGATATACTGATCTGGCTCCTGTCAGTAGTTTCAAGGACCATCATGCTAGTAGTGGAAAATTATATTGTATAATTTTATTGCCACATAAATAAGTAAGCATATTACTTTTCCAAAAAGATCAAATATATTCTTTTAAACTGCCTGGGACTGATGAATGATGATCAGAAATTTGCATCTTCAAATCTAATGTAAAATTTTCCAAGGAGGGAGAGAAGTCCTGTCAGATGTAAAAGGAACGAGTTGCATTTATGCTTGTCTCCTCTCCTAATAAGAATCTTATTCTCCCTTGCCTTTAAACCTAACCTTGCTTCATCTTATGTTAGCTTGAAGCAGAAGATTTGTCCCTTTTGTTATTTGACTTTTTTTGTTTCCCTTGATGATTTTAATATGAATGGATCTCCCTAATTCCTTCATACATAAAGTGCTCCTTATCCGGGATTCCAGGTTACATTTCTTCCCAAAAATGTCTTTGGTTTCTGTTTTTCTTGGGCTGAACACGTGAACTGACTTAGCATGGGTGTTAATCTGTCTCGGCTTGTTAAGCGGCTTCTTGCAAAGATTTTGATGGTAGGTCTTCATGCTTCTGGAAAAACAAAAATCCTGCAGAGGCTAAAGCTAGGAGAATGTGTTGCAACTGTACCCACAATTGGTAATTATACTGAAAATTCTTTCGTTTATTGATTACAGAAATTACTTCCATTGTTAGCTCTCTAAGAATTCTGGAAACTACTGTTCATTGGCTCTCTCTAATTTAGCTTCTGAAATTATGGTCATCCTGAGGTGAAGTCTTTGTACCATCACAGGTTCCTGTACATCTGTTTTATTTTATCAATTACGAGCAGTTCCGATTTATTTTTTTTGCTTTTGCCTTTCTGCCTACGACAATGTTCATAGAACTCTCCATTGGATTACCTTCTTACCACTATTACAATGACAATGTTCATGAGAAAACACTAGACGCTTCCCACACACAACGTGACTAAATTCTTCCCTTCAGTTTCACCATAATATCGCGCCTAATTTCATCCTTACAAGATAGCTTTCAACACATACTTCGATTTGTTCCTTGTATTCCTGGTGGTTAGCTTCATGTCAAATGATTTTGTAAAAAATTAGGCTTTTGGTGTAGTTTTTTCCTTGGGAAAAAAAATCAGGATCGAGTCATTTTTATTTTTATTTTTTTTGCCAAGTGGATCGAGTAATTTTGCATCATGTGGTGATTTATTTTTGCTTTTATTGTTTGATTGAATTGTCTGGTAAAGGTTCGTTCAGGGTAGCTCTGCCAACACTGGCCAAGGACTCTACGAGGGTCTTCATTGGCTATACAACAATATCCCTGGAATGCTGTAGTAACACAAGGTAGCTCTCATTTGGTGTCACTTCCAAGTATTAGAGCTCGTATGGGATACTATTCTAACGGCCATGCACAACCTTAGTTTTGGAACAAGCAAAATTTGACAGGCTAAGAGAAAGGCACCGGAGGGAATTTCATTATGGACAAACGCACTTTTCGACGCAGATATTTCTCCCTTCTGCCATCAGGCTGCAAATGAACTTAACGACAGAGTTATGGGATTCAAAGAAAGTGAACAAGCCAGTCAAAGCTGGGAGAAGAAAAGGTGCGCGGGAGGAGTGCTGGCTGGTTATCCTTCCTAGGGGAATGTTACTTTTGATATTTTTGTTCCAATTTTATCGGATGTCCCCGAAGGGACTAGTCTTTTGATAGTTGCATCAAATTGTATCACCCACCCAAAATCGAGATTGAATCAGTTTTAAGAATTTATTGTTTTTCTCCTTGCTTTTATCATTTTTAAGGTAAAAGAATGTTATTGCATTGGCTTCATCATGGTAAAGCATGATCTGGTAGAAAAACAAAGATCTGTTTTGTATGCCCGAAACCTTCCAACTGCTATGTAGTGCAGGTAGTCTGAGCCATATATTATGATTCATGATTGTCCATTACTTGGAAGTTGACCTGCCTAGCAACTTAAAGAGAAGCTTTTGTCCTGATATGCAGATTGATATATACATATAAAAAGGTATTCTGCGGTGCATAGGATTGATTACCCATTACTTGGAACCTCAGAGTAACTTGAATAGAACACTGGTACAATTATTTGAGGATTACTCATACATGCCTATGGAATCTGTTGGGATAGTGCTCCAATGTATAAGAAGAAAAAACCCAGAAACAAATGATGAAATCATGCTCCGAGGGGGCAAAAAGAAAACCCAACGACTAATCAAGCTCCTTAAAAATATGCATGAAAATAATTAATATAGGTCTTCCTTTATCAAACGAATTCTTAGTGCAAGAAAATTAAGAAACAACCAGATTTCACATACGAATTCATAGCGTAAAGAAATTAAGAAACAACAAGAGCTGCAATAATACATGGAGAAAAGTAGAAATAATATTAATCCATAAGAAGATGATACAAGTTAAGGGTGAGCCATTTACAATATTCCACATTCTTTAAGATATGGTCAAAATTGGGCAGAGGGTTGAGGATGGGAATTGAATAGGTAAATTCACGAAATCAAAGGACAAAAAGAAGCTTGTGTGCCCATAATCTTAAATCAGATCTCCATAGTTTGAGGTCCAGTCGAAGCTTTAGACTTTTTCCCTTTTGCCCTCTTCCTTCCACTTTTCACGTGCTTCTTTACTGGTTTCTCATCAGTAGAAGGCTGTGTGCTCTGTAAATGTTGATGAATGGCAGCCAATGGATCTGACTGGAAAACAGGATGGTTAAGAACTGTTCTCAATTGATTTCCCTCCTTCAATCTGAAATGAGATAGAGAGAAAAGAAAGAAGAAAAAAACATTATTATATTTTGAACTGGAAAAGTAACAATATATTACAAGAAAAGCTCCTGAGCGAATGAAAATTACAGCAAGTGAAGTACTTACACTAGGCTTTGCCTGGATTTACTATTTAGCTTAAATTCAGAAACAGGAGCTGGTAGCTTTGAACCCTTCTTCGGATCAGGAAGGAACTCCGATAGAGCAGAGAGATCATACGCTTTTAATTTCCTTTGCCGGCTTCTAAGTTTTTTCTTCTGGGACAATAAAGAATATTTCTTCAGCATACAAATTCGTTTAAGTATCTGGCAAATGGATGCTTATGAATAGTTTGTCTAAACATTTCAATATTTCATCACTAATTTGTATTGTACAACATATATTCAGACCAAAAAAAAAGAAACAAATTGCATGTCTCATTAAAGTTCAGCAACCCTGTTCCTTCAGTTGCACATAGCTCAAGCAAGATGTAAATCATGCAATCTAATAGTATCTCCACACACCCCCCCCCCCCACCCCAAAAAAAAGAAAAAAAAAAGAACGTTATATCGAGATATAACTTTTTCCATTCTTGGTTCAAAAATACACGTTGTCCAGAACCCTAAGCTAGCAGCCTGTTTCTCCCTTTAAGAGTTTGGTCCATATCATCCTCCCAATTCACCTCAATACTTGCTAAAAAAAACTTACTAAAATCTGAATGAATGAACCATCAGTAAAACCCAATAGAATAGCATTCACTGTTTCAAATGCAGTGAAAAAAACACAATCAAATACTCGCTGTAATTTGAAATGCCCCTTGATGACAACATATTTTTATCAATAAAACAATTCAAGATGTCGTATATCCAAATAATAAATTAGACATATAGCTATGGATACTATTCTCCTATCAAAAACAAGCTGAAATTAACTTTACAGCTTTAAGAATTAAAAGAGAAATCCCACCTTGCCAATGGCTTTTTGGGCACCTAAAGAAGCAACTGTGTCTCTAACCTCTGCAAGGGGCAAGTAAGAAAAACAGCAATGTGAATTCATTTTTCTAAATCTGTATGCAACTATTAACCTCATATTCTTTAACATTAGCAAGCGATAGTTTCAAGGTAGCATCCAGAAGGATTTTGAATTCTCCCAAAAAAAAATTACTCCCTCCGTTCTAAAATATAAGATCATTATTGACTTTTATAAGGTGGTGTTTGATTGCATCTTAATGCATCTTAATAGTTTACCTCTTAATGACTCTTAATGTGGTCCTCTGAATAGTTTAGATTTAATTTTGTATCTTAATGATTCAGAGAAATTTTTTTTATCCCAACTTCAAACATTAAGATGCATTAAGAGGTAGGCTCTTAAAATGCATTAAGATACAATTAAACACCACCTAAGTCAACTTAATACATTTTCAAACTCAAAATTAGCATGAATTTCTTTGGTTAAATAGATTAATGAAATTTGTAAAGTATTCAAAAAATATTACTCATTTGTAAGATTTATTATTTCATAATTTTTGATGAACCATCTCAATTTTGAATTCGAAAATGATTCAAATTAATTTTCAAAAGTCAATAGTGATTTTATAATTTATAATTTGGAATGGAGGTAATATAAATTTTTTGCACTTCCAAATTGAGTTTAGAGCATGTATAAGCATCAATGCTTTCAATTTTAATACAATTATTTATTTATCATTAATAATATAAAAAAAAGACCAAAACTTGAAAAAATGGATTACCAATTTACATCAACCAAAAACCAATATACAGGCTGTGACTAGATAGAACAAATATAAGAACTTACTGGCGTAGAACTGGAGTTTCTTTTCAAATTTTTGGTCAGCACGAGTAGATGCTTCTGATCTGAAAATGTATCAAAACAAAAGTAACAAAAAAAATTAAGTAAAATCCAGCATATAACATGTATATATATTTACCATATACGTGGGTTTCATATGAATTTTACCTTGAGCTAGTCTTCCCCATTTCTTGAGCTAAACCTTCGAAAAACTGTAACTAGGGTTTCAGATACCCGGAGAGAGGAGAGGGGTGGGTTTATGGAGGGTGAGATATGGGTCGAGAAGCTGCAAATGGGACGGGTTCGTTACTCAGGTCCGGCCCAGCCTTACCTTTTAAAGGCGAAGCCCATTTAAATGTCAATATCACGGGCTCGAGTTGGGCTTGTAATAGTATTATGTAGTAATAAGAATGAAACTACATAGTCCATAACTTTGTCATGTATGGAAATGTGAGATTATAGGACAGATAAAAGTAGAGCCCAAATATTTCAATCGTTAACAAATATTGTTAACTTTTTATTTACAAATCAATCAGTTAACTTAGTTTAAATAACAAATTTAGTATTTAAATAAAATTAAGCAAGAATCAACCCGTTAATGTAGGTTAAGTCTCAGTAGCTGCAAATGCAAGAATAATGCAAGAATCAACCAGTTAATTAGTACTCTCTTTGTCTCTTAATATAAGTCGTTTGAGAATTTTTAAGTAAACATTAATTGTTTAGTTTTCAGTATTACCTCAAGTATTAAATATAATTTTGGTTCTCTCACTATTTTTTTTCTCAATAAATAACACTTTCTTTTTTAATATAAGTACAATATAAGCAATTGATATTATATTTAATATTTGAGCACAATTCTAAAACGATTTATATTAAGATACGGATGGAATATTTAATACAACCTTAACGGTACTGAAAAGTAAGTATCTTTAAATCTCTTAAAGTTGACAATTTGATGTACATGTACACGTATTATATTCCACATTATTGGGGAATGTTTGGCTAAAGCATCTTGCCAACTGGATTCTCACTTATCAAAACATTGATTAAGCCCTTATTCAAGAAGATTTTTGGCTCCTAACAACCTTCTGGTTTGTGGCTTAACTATTTAATGTATTTTAGTTACAAGAGAAATACAACTAGATAAATTGTTATATGGGAACTTAGTTTATCTAATATTATAATTCTGGCGCGGAATAAAACCAATTAAATTTTATGTTTTTAGTTTAAGTGAGCATAAAGTATTCTGGTCAAAGATTTTATTACAATTGCTGTCAACATATAATAAAGTGAATAATAATAATAATAAATTTTACTTAGTTTATACTTATTTTTGGCATTAATCAAATAATCCTAGACACAACTATTATCTCTTATTTGTTTTGCAATTGGTTAATAATTTGGAAGAAAAACAATTTAATTGGTGACCAAAAAACCTACGCTAATACTAGATTAGTTTTTAGGAAATAATATATATATAAACAAAATATATAACGAAGTTGGATTGCGATTAACATAAAAAATTATACCAAAAGATAGAATAAATTAAGGTGATTGTTCTTAATTCTTACCCTCTTTCATATACATGCATACATGCATACGTTATAATTATAATTTAACTAAAAAATTTCGTAATATATATCAAAATTCTTAATTTTTTTTAAAAAAAATTAAAATTTTCTAGACATTTTTTTCAACAACCAATTTCCCTCTTACAGTCCTCAAAAAGTCAAACCTATAAAAGTCTGTAGTGGGGACAGGCCTTCTGCAAAGAAAATCTCACCCTCACAAAGTGGAGGGGAAACGATAATTGTCCTTGCAGAAGCTCGTCCTTATTCATATATAGTTAAAAGTATCTAACAAAGTTAGTTGCCGACCTCTACCATGTACTCCACCGGATATGGTTATAAATCTCACTGGCATTGGAACTACAAATTAAATTGTTAATTATCATTTCACGTCAATTATACAAATAATTTGGTGCAAGTTCATATAAGCTCTGACGTCTTTCCTTAAGACAGCTATTTTTTTTTGAAAAAATATGTTAAAAAATAAGATTCATATCATTACCATTTTCGTTGGGACTCCATACTTGTACCTCAAAACACAAAAAAAGGGACAACTTATGTACCATAAAGTTGTATGTATACTCTTGTTTGAAACAACAAATTTTGTATGTTTAATATACCAATAATTCTGGGGAGCCCGGCGTTGGTGACGGGACTCGGCGACCGGTCAAAAATTTTTTGTTTTTTTTTTTTTTTTTGGTTTTCACTCTCAAATAATTTATGTGATTTATTGGAACTGAAATTTAAAAAAAAAGTGATTTAGGTGTGATTTGGATACATATCAAAAACAGTGTTACACAGTGAAAACCAAAAAAAAAATAAAATAAAATAAAAATTTTTCTGGCCGGTCGCCGAGCCCGGTCACCAACGCCGGGCTATACAAGGTTGGAACTAATATCTATCGTATTGAGTTTCTTGGTTTCCGCCCGTGATAGTGTGATTAGGATCTGTAAAAATTGGATAGCCATTTGTTATTTTATTACTCGTATTAAAAAAATGTCTCAGATTTGTATAGTTTATTAATTTTTTAAATAAATTTTGACTATATAATGTTCATCGGTTGTTGATACGATAGACTCTCCTTCTAATTTAATATCTTCCGACCAAAGATAAACTGATCTTATTATTTGGAGATTTAATAGAATCAAAGAAAAGAGAATCTATTTGTTCATAAGCAGAAGGAAAAAGTAAGAAATATTTAACGCTCGAAAATTTTAAAGGAAAGCATACACTCCTAAATAACCATTGCAAGGAGGAATCCGCGTTTATCCTTTCCAAGTTTAGAAAGATTGTCATTTATAGTTTTTTCTACCATTATAAACTTTTTATCATTGTAACATATTATAATTTTAAAATATTTCAATTATTTAGACTTATTCAAAAAATATATATTAGGATCTTCGTTGTGCATTATCAAACCCTTCACGTTTTAGGTTTATCATATTAAGATTATAAATATATAAATACCCATTTTAAAAAGAATAATATTCCCTTAAACTGTTTAAACTTTTCAAGTGATTAAGTATATACCTAAATCCAGAAATTATGACTCCTATATAAAAACAAAACCAATGATACAACATACTATTTTATTACACATAGGCCATGTTTGTTTGCAAGAATTATAATCCGGGGATTATAATCCCATGTATTATAATCCCAAGACTATTAATCCTAGGATTAAATAGTCCTAGTCACATGTTTGTTTTTTATGGGATTATTCATGGGATAACTTAAAATAATCTCATGTTATGTTTTAATCCTTCATGATGGGATTATAATACCTAGCTAGACATGGTATTAAATAATCACTCATCTTAAGCTATTTTATAATCCTTGGACTAATAGTCCCAAGCTCAAATTTAAAAACAAACAAGACACTTGGGATTAATAGTCCTATCCCAAGTGTAATCCTTGCAAACAAACATAGCCATAGAGAAAATTGATATTTTACCTTTAAATTTCTCTTACATCTCCTATCAAACAAATTTACAGAATTTTATTTGAACATTCTGAGAAATGTAGAGCTGAGATATCATTTTCCTATTAAAAAAATTAAAACTAAAACAATAGAATTAATTAATAACTTTTGAAACCATGGACTGACACTCTGACACTACAATCTTGGTTTCCCATATGTTCGCCGGCAAATCCACGTAGGTTTCTGTGATTTTTCACACAGTGGTGAAGAAACAGGGCAACTCTGTAAACAATTGTCCCCTAAGCTACCAGAAACCACCGCCTCGCCGGAAAATAACCCCTTCGGCGGCGATCCATTCAAGAAATTCCCATCAAGAAACAGCCTCTTAAACTTCTTGCTGTACCCCAACGGGATTGGTCCACGTAGCCGATTGTAGCTCAAGGTGAGAGAAGATAACATTGGGTAGGCAGGGAAATTAATGGGTAAATTTCCTCGTAGCTTATTGAACCCAATATCAACGGCCATGAGGTTGCTGTTGAGGTTTCTGGGCCTCCAGATTTCGACACGTGTGAACTTGTTTTTGGATAAATTGACTTGTTGAAGTGAAGGTAAGAGAAAGAACCATGGTTGAAGTACTCCGACAAGGGAGTTTTCACTGAGTTCGACCGTGTCTAGCCGAGTTGACTCTGAAAATGATGATTTTAAGAGAAACCCAGATAAAGAATTGTTCTTGATGGCTAGCTGTACAAGGTTCGGCGGTAATTTGGGGATTGACCCGGTGAATTTGTTGAAGCTGAGGTCGAGTAGACTCAGGCTGGTGAGTGAGTTCAAGGTGTTTGGTAATATGCCTGAAAGAGAATTATGAGACAAGTCGACGGACTGCAGCGACTTGAGGGCGGAAATAGAGGCAGGGACTGAGCCGGAGAACGAGTTGAATCGGAGAGTCAAAGTTTGGAGGTTGGAGAGGGAGGAGAGAGAAAGAGGGATTGGGCCGAAGAAGTTGTTTTCGGAGAGGTCAAGGTGGGTGAGTTGAGTGAGTTGGGAAATGAGCGGGGAGAGAGTTCCTGAGTAACCCGCTGGGTCAAGAGTGAGTTGGGTAACTCGAGAGTTGGTGCAGGTAAGGCCGCAGGTGAAATGGTTGATGTGAGGGGTTGAGCATGGGTCGGAACTGAAGATCCAAGAGGCTAAGCAGGAGTAAGATGGGACGGTGGTGGGTTTAATGGAGGCTTTGAAGGCTTGGAGGGCTGCTATGTCGGAGGGGAAAGTGAGGGAGGTGGTGGTGGTGGAGACGATGAGTACTGAGGAGAGAGAAAGATAGAGGAGGAAGATGAAGAAGGTAGACATGGCAACAAGTTAAAGTTCTAGCGAGAGAGATGAGAGATTTGGCTGTTGAAATTCTGATGGAAAATGGAGTAGTGCTACTTTTTGGCTTTTGCTATGGCTGAACTTGGACAGGACTGAAAACCTGGACAAATAGATTTGATATTCATACTCTCCACTGTATGTATATATACTGTATGAATGTATATATATACTGTAGAGTTCGGTTTGGGAGTGCGAAAATTTTCTCTTCAATTACCGTAAAAGTTATTGTCAATAAAGTCATAGTCCACTGATTAAGGGTGAGACTTTAGGTCTCTGATTCGATATGTAAAGTGATATTGTAATAGTACTTATTTGTGAGTTTTTTTTTTGTTTTTTTGATAAATCAACATTTATATATAGACGTAGGAGGATATGTTTAGGAAGTAAAAAAAAAAAATTGAAAATAATTTTCGATGCGAAAACACAGTGATCTTTAAATAAAAAAAAGAGAATGGATATGCAGGCTGTTCTAGTAAGATTTAATTAATTTTTGATAATATAAAAATGAATGATATACTTGATTTTGTACTTCTCAAAAAGTTGGAGTTTAAAAAAAATAATATGATAAAAGTCATTAAGAAATGAGATTGGATAGGAGGAGAAGACTTCTTAAACTGGGAAAAAAAATTCAAATTAAGAAAAATAAAATCCTATAAAAATGTAAAAAATATTTTATAAAAGAAAATAATAAAAAATAATCATACCGAAAAACGTAAAAAAAGACTTTGATAAAAGACCCTTCTCATATTTAAAAATATAAAGACTAGAGTTGTTTATAGAGCGAAAAAATAGACTTATTTAAAATCAATCTTATTTTGTGCTATCAAATATATATATATATATATATATATATATGAAAAAATGTAGGTATACAGCTGTGTAATGCACAGTAGACTATAGCGACGATTTTCTAGGGTTATGGCGACAGACAATCCGTCGCTATAGTCCTGAAAAACTGTCGCTATAGTCTACTGTGGCTACATTTAGCCCATATATATATACATATATACACAGACACAAATAACTTCCTTATCAACGTATTGTTTTATCAAACACACTATAAAAGTAATGTATATAATAAGTAGTTTAAATATTAGAACGTGGATAGATAGATGATGAGAAAATATTTAAGCTAACAATCGTATAAAATTGAAGAAGAGAAAATAAGTTGCATATTTTTCTCTTTCCTTATGATAATGTATCTTGCATTATTTTGGAAAAATGATGTTTTCAGCTCTATTTTTTTTTTTAGCATTAGAAAATGATTTTATTTTTTATGTATCAGAAGATATTGTACTTAAAAAATTTATTACACTAACAATCTATATACAAACAGTGTTAAAATATTATTACACTAATAATATATATATACACACACAAATAGTGTTAAAATTTATTAAAATATTATTAATAAATAAAATATTTTTGAAGTTAATGATTGATTTGTGATTTATCTTTATTTACTCGGAGATTGTAGGGGACAATTTCACAATGTGAGTCCAGCCTTTTCACACCTGGCATTAAAAAGCCCAATAATTTTGATGGCTCTCATGTCACGTGTAGGACCTGATTTCTAATGCTGGCCGCTCTTCATCTGTAGACTGTAGACTGTACTGTAGACAACAACAACACTACGTTAGTCTCACTAACAAAACCAGACTGCATGTTTACCTTTTACCTTTTACCTTTTACCTTTTAAGAGTCAAGAGACTCAAACCCACGATACATATTTATATTTTATTAATGTGTTATAATTGTAACACTAATTATATATATATATATTATTAATATATCAACTTTAAATTATTGTGTTATAATTGTGTAAAATTATAAAGAAATAAATTATTAGAATAATTTTATCCATATCGTAATACTTCGGGCATGTTCAGCAATGACTTACTTTAAAATAATTTATAAGTTAGAATTAAAAATGACCGTAAAGATAACCAAAATAAAGATAAAAGAGTCATTATATTTGGTCAAACTTACTTATTTTAAAATGACTTATAAGTTATATTTTGAGAAGCAAGAAATTGTAAATTCTCAAAAATGACTTATAAATTACTTATAAGTCATAAAATAAGCCACGCACAAACACTTAAATAGCAAAAACTACTTATAAATTGATTTAACTAACTTATATGTAATTGCCGAACAACCTCTTCATGACCTTACAATTGACAAACACTAACATAATTCTCAAAAGAATAATTTTTTAAATGAAAAAAAGTGATTAATATTGTCAAAATAAAAATTATATTACAAGAACAAATTTATATTTAAAAATATTTTATTTATTTTAATAATATTTAATATTTTAAACGATATTTAATATTCTGACAAACTTATTTCAGTCACATTAATAAAACAAAATTAAAGAAGGATTGTGAAAAAATGAAAAGAAGTTCTATCAACTTTCGAACTCTAATTTCAACCTTATCCAGGAATAAGTATTATGTTAATAAAGACATAATTATATCTTAAACGGATATGATTAGTTTATAACTCTCTCACTTCATCTCTCAGTCCCAACGGCCAACGCAAACATGAAAAATTCGTCGATTTTGCTAACATGCGCCGCCGTGATACCCATCCTTTTCACTCTCACAGTCTCCACCACCGCCATCGACTCCGCATATCCCTCCCCCTACGGCGACGTCGGGGAAGCGTGCACTGCCTCCTGGGCCGATGACCCCGTTCCTGTTCGGAGAGAAATTTACGATGACGGACGAATATTCGATATAAGCCATAGGTACCAACCCGAGATGCCGTCGTGGGACTCCGAAGACGGTATCGGCCAATTTCTTTGGCTTCCGAAAAGTATGAAGAACGGGTCACTTGCTAATAATTCGGAGATGAAGATTCCCACTCACACTGGCACGCATGTCGATGCGCCGGGCCATGTTTTCGATGATTACTTCGACGCCGGATTTGATGTGGATACTCTCGATCTTGCAGTACTCAATGGTATATTGATGAAGCAATAGTGAAAAGCAGTATCCTTTGTCACTTTTGCATCAATTAAGCTTGTTATACCAGTTTAGTATACTCCAATTCCATTGTCCCCAAAAGATAGTTACTTTCGAAAAAGTAAAAAATTGATAATAATTTTAATTATTAGATAATGGCTGGCGGACTATAACTTACTGTAATTAATTACAAAGCCATTTTTGGTAATATTGATTTTGAAATTGGACACTAATTTTTGGACATGCTATAAAAAGTGGATTATTTCATGAGGGAGTGTAGACACCCTTTTAGGTTGAACAAAATTTCAGAGCCTTCAAGAGCTTAAACCTTCATGCTTTTAAATGTCCTGGTTTCATAATTTATCATGTCTGACTTCTTTTTTAATTTTTATGTGTTCCTTTGGTTGATTGGTTTACCTCTTTTCTACATGGGTGGTTATCTTTTCCCTGTTGTAGTGATGGTACTTAATTACTTGTCGGAAAAAGTTAGGATGTCATGAATTTAATTTTTAAATGTTTATTTTACAGGCCCTGCATTGTTAGTCGATGTTCCAAGAGACATGAACATAACAGGTATCCATTTCAAGAAAAAATCTTTGAAATTTGATTGAACACAAACGCTTATCGAGTCATGTTTGTGTTCTAGGATTCATTCTATTTGATTGATTATTGTTAATTAGCAATTTTTTGAGATGCTTGTGTTGCATGGGATAGTTGCGATTGTTCAGTTTTATTCTATCTATTCTTGATGTAAACTCTTTGGGATCGATATTGGATTGAATATATGATATATATCATAAAAACTCTATCTTTATGCCTGTAACCATTTCATGACCACTTGTAGACTACCCTGCTTAGTCTTGATAATAGAGAAAGAAATAGTATTAGTTGACAGCTGGAACCTAATCTATTGATGCGGGAAAATTTATATGTATTTATGACAATTTTAACTTATTCAGATGAATCAGTTATTAAGGTCTGAAGTCTGGTCTTAGATTTGAACAACTGAACAATATGAAGCATGGTTAAATCAGTCTTGAAATTACTAAATAGTTCTTGGTTTTAGGCTTATAAGTTCCTCTACGAGCTTTAAGATGCTTGATTATGGTTTATTCTCTCCTTCCAAGGAAATTAGCTTCATTGACGTCTGAAGTCATTCCCACCCACGCATCTTCTTTAATTTGGTAAATTTATAGTAGCATCTTCCCAGCTTTCAACAATCTTGGAGTTCCTCTTGAGTCAGCATGCTGGCTAACCATTTCCCAGTTTTCAATCTCTTTAAAGAGTGAATGAATAAATCTGATCTGCTAAGAGAGTTCAGTTTGGCATGCGCACATCTGTCGCTTCAGCAAACTCGCAATTTTAGTTGAAACTATGTTCAGGACATCGGTTGATTATTTGTTTAACCTTCTAAGCTGGGCATGTACAACCTTGGATGTGCAGAACTAGAATCCTCACTTCATGACAGCATGTGTAGTTGTCTGTTTTACGCGGCAGTTAAAACAGTTTTGACTATGTGTTATTGTAATGCAAAACAATAAATACTTAATATATTCAGTTTAAATTGATAGTTCACTGCCTTTCATAGTAACTGTCGACGGGCTATGGCCATTTGAACTAGCTGCTTTTTGCTTTTTTTTTTTGTCTGGGTTTATTTTGAGCATCTACTGTTTTCAATTTTTCTGCTTGACGTAAAATTGTCTCTATCCACACCTCTCAGCTGAAGCTATGAAGTCCTTA
Organism: Aralia elata; assembly: GCA_034770075.1. Lineage (NCBI taxonomy): Eukaryota > Viridiplantae > Streptophyta > Magnoliopsida > Apiales > Araliaceae > Aralia > Aralia elata. The sequence goes on along the minus strand of CM068388.1, from coordinate 95,736,932 downwards.
AATATTCCCAAGGGAGTAAAGCGTGTCCTGTTCAGAACGTTAAACACTGACAGGTATGTAATAATTTTATGATTCTGCAATAATCATTGTAATGGACCATGTTTGCTTAGCAACTCTTCTGATTTAACGACGTGTTGCTGTTTGGTAGCATGTTATGATCTGTAGAACTTGCAATAATGTGAATAATGCCAGTAGATTTCTTAGGTTTGTTGGGCATCAGCAAGCTGAGTTGGTATTCTCTTCAAGTTATTAGCCTAAAGTTATACATTAGTGACATTTAGTTCGCTATATGACCCAGTTGTGTTCAAAATTCATATGCCTAATGCTATTTCAGAATTAAAAAAATAAGTGAACTAGAAGTGGTATCCAGTCACAGGTGTAATATTGCAATGCCTTCTTCTCTCTTGTACTACTTCATGTAACATTTTGGCATGATTAACCATTTTGGTAAACTATCTGAAAGAAAAGTTGATATTCCACATAGCCTACTTATGTTTGTGAATATCTAGAACAGAAAAATACATGCTTCGTGTGGTACACTGCAACAAGTACATGAAAGTATTCTTCTTGCACCAAGTTGACATATTCATTGCATGTTTAGAACATTCAATTCAGTAACGAACAAATACGAGGTTAAATTTATATACTCTCTCACATTGTCATATGTGTTGAGAAGTTTCAATCTCAATTGTAAATTGAGCAAATTTTCACTTGATATTACTAATAGAGATAGAAGTGTAGACATAGACATGCAGGTTATACACATTATCATTCAATTGTCAATATATGATAATTAAAACCCAAATAAAGAAAAGTGATGTAATATAATATAATCCAAATAAAGAATGGTGGTGTAATATTATTTAGCGGAGGGAAGGATAGAGGAATCCTAGAATTTTTCTTGTGGGTTTATACTTGGAGGAATCCTAGGTTTTTTGTGGTTGGTTAGTGAATGTTGGTTTTCTTTGCTAATTGATACAGAGTTTCTCTTTTCCCCCTTTGAGCTCATGCAATGGGAGCTTTTCGTGCTATTTCTTTATCATTCTACATTGGGATTGACAGGCGGTGTTTCACTTATGTCTGGATAATTTTAATCATCACACTTGCTTCTTTGCTCTTCTTTTCGAAGGACTTCTTGTCCTCTACATGCATTGTAATTCCTTTTTCTCATATTTACTGAAATCTTTTTCTTTATTCAATTTTTTTAATCATCTGCTGAACTTGCATAGTATACAAGTGTAAAACAGAATGTGTTAAATTGGTGAAGTTAAATAGACAGCAGCTATTTCTATTACATTTACATCTCTGCAAAACGGTTTTACTACCATAGTTAATTACCAGTCAATTACTGGACTGTTCGTTTGTCTTAGTTTGCTGTTATAAACAACATGGTAAAATCAGCAGAACCCTGTTAACAGTTGTCATTTGAGGAGACGTCATGTGTTTAACTTTCCCTCCTCTTATTTCAGACGCCTAATGTGGAAGAAGGAGTTTGACACAAGCTATGTGGGATTCATGAAAGATGGGGCGCAATGGCTGGTGGATAACACTGACATCAAACTTGTTGGTAAGATAGTGACCGTCATCAAATAAAATTTTATTTTTTTTATTTTTTTTATTTTTATGGATAAGGTCCACAATATTACAAGGACATCTAGAATTTTCTTATTTAATTTTCAGGATCATTTATGCATTTAATATTGGGTTCCACCATTCTGCTCATACTTATGCATGAGATAGTGCGTGAAATCTATAACTACTAGCTATTTATTGTAAATTCATTATATGACATAATTTCTGTTGAGTTGCAGCGAAGATAACTTGAGGATTAACTCTGGTACCATTTGTTTTAGTCATGAAGTTACATGATTCATCTTGCATTCATCACGTCCTTGTTGGCTTTGATTTTGTTTGTTTTTTTGGGTAGAAGTGTGTAACCTTGAGTTGGGACTATAACACTGCTACCTCAATCTATGCTCCTTAGAAAACTGTGTTCCTTGTGTGCTTTCAATGTTAGTTGCATCACTTTCAACCGGTGCAGTCAGTTTAATCTTTCTGGCTTAGGTTTTGCCATCTTTTGTACTGCACTTTGGCAACTTTTTGAGTTATTATTCAATCCTTTCTTCTTTTAACTCATCCATTTCGACAACCTTGTTTTAGTTTTGCTCACCTTTGAAATTATTTTCACTTTTTCAGTTGTCTATAATTTAAAAGTTGCTGCCTCATATCGATATATATACATATATATTTGCCAACTTGGTTTCTCCTTAACATTAGGTTGGGAAGATATGCACTATGATAGCATAGTGTTTTTCAGTTGTATACTTTTTGTCATATCACATTTGCTCCTCCTCTTTACTGAGTCTCTAACAGCTGCTAGTATGAGCTTTTACAAGCTTTGGTTGAGGAATTAATTTAACAGTTAACTTTTTTTCGCCAATTGATACATCTATTTTTTTCTTCTTAAAGTAGAACAGGGGGTTTTATATAATAGGATACAGTTTTCTACAGTAAAAAAAAACCCTGAGAAATTCAAGTACTTTTACTTGTTTTTCTTTCTGAATGGAGCAATGAAGTCTGCAATGCACACCATTCAAATCAAATCCAATACAATTCTTGTTTGTATGATATTACATTTTGGTCCTTTGTTTTGGTACTTGTTGAGTTATTTAATGAGAAAATTTTACCAGAAGTCTATCTTGGTTGTTGAATCTAAACATTTTTATTTGGTTGCAGAAGGAATGGTTTACTGACACTTTTCATTTGTTCTTGAATGCAGGAATTGATTACTTATCTGCTGCTGCCTATGCTGATTTGATTCCTTCTCACCTTGTTTTCCTCGAAGGCAGAGTAAGAAATGTATCCGCACTGAATTAGGAATTGTTAACTTCTGCTTTTGGAAGTTATTTTTTCTTTTCTTGATAGATATTATTGGATGGTATATGATCATTTTGAAAGTATACATGGGTGGAATACTTCTAATTCTGAGATCTGGTAATCCTATATCGGCCTACTTGAAGAATTACATTTTTTGCCCTACTTTAGAATGTTCATCCTGATCTTCGTGCTTGTAGGTCATAAATATAGTCGTTTATAAATTTGTAAGTGCTGAAAAGTTAAAATGGTTAAGAATTGTCGGGCAGTGGTCATTTTAGCGGTTTTAAGTATTTACATAATGGTCTCATGAAATCTACTTTGACAAACCAGCATGTCTGTTAATGAATCCTTACACTTGGTAGATATATTCTGCTTCTTCTCTTTGTTGTCTTTTCTGATCCAGGTGCGTGATATTGTTGATTGCCCAACATGGGATAATTTCAAATCAGCTTTCTGTTTTTCTCAACAAAAAAAAAGATGATCTTTTATGTTTCCTTGCTTCGTTACTATGCATGGGATCTGAACTTGATTTACTAGCTTTATGAAATAAGTCCTTAGCTAATTTTGATCTATTGTATCGATACTAACTCTGCTGAAATGCGATAGGAAATCATTCTCGTTGAAGGTCTTAAACTAGATGATGTTGAAGCCGGAATATATACTGTCCATTGCTTACCACTAAGATTGCTCGGTGCTGAGGGATCTCCTATAAGATGTATCCTGATCAAGTAATATTACTCTTGTAAGTGGTTACATTGCGAGTATTAGACTGTCCATAGCATACTGCAAATAAATGCTAAAACTTGCCTTCATATCTACACTTTAGAAGATACTATGTTTTCCATAATTTTTTTACTTATCTGATGCTGTATGCACCATTACCGGTATAAGCTTTTGAAAAGTTTTGAGAAGTTTGGTTGCTTACGTCACATGATAACATCTATTTTTCAGCAACTGCAGAAAGCATTGAGAGCCAATGAGGATTCGAATGGACAAACATGGTGCAATGGTCCTCCATTGGAAAGCTGGTTTAAGATCATTCTGAGAAATATTTATACACCCATGGCTACTGCTTCGTACAAGTGTTCAGAGTAGATAAACTTTAGAACCTTCAAAGTTTTTATTTTTATTTATTTTTGTTAAATTTTGAATATTATGTGTGCAATATCAGCAATCTTTAGAGCAATATTTACTTGGTTGAATGCGGCTTAAAATAAGTACTGTTGTTTTAGTTTAAAGTACTTGTCCACCGAGATACTATCCTCCAGAAAAAAAAATAAATAAACAAAAGAAAAAGACATATTCCTTCAAGTATTTTCGCCACGGATTGTTCTGTTGCGCTTTTTAGGCATATTGTTCATGGCTATGAGCCTATGATCAAGAAGTAGCTTCTTCATTGAGTTTGGAGCTGCCAAGCTTAAGGTGTAGCAGTGGAATGGATGGGGAAGGAGTTGTTTGCAAGAGATGTGTGTGTGTGTGTGTGTGTGTGTTTTAAGCAATAAGGTTTGAACCATTGCTGACATGCTTTTTTCTGTCTTAAAGAGTAAGGGTTCAAAATTACTCTCCCAAGTAAATAACTTGGGATTTGAGTGGATGCTTCTTATGTAATGTGCTTACTCATGATTTATTATCTATTTACATTATTTTATTCGAGTGAAATTATATTTTTAATTTAATCCCTTTCAAGTGATCATCAACGGTACGAGGCCGACTGCAGGTGAAAAAATGCATTAAGACGATGAAAATATATATATAAAGGATAGAAAAACTTAATTAATTTTCATTTGTTTTTGTGATGATCGAGTTTATAAATAAAATACAACTTTTACCTTTAAATACTACTTTAATTTATATTAAATTATGTTATGTTCGTAAATGGAAGATAATATAGAAATTATAAAGTTTCACTTGTGTTATTTTCTTTTATGTCTAAACCTCCTTATTATTAGACACAAAAAAAAAACTAGAAAATTGTCCAAAATTCTGTTATTTTCTTTTCTTTGTTTCCCCTCAGAAAATTTCCATACAACAAAAATGAGCAGAAAACTTTTTTATTTTATTTTATTTTAATTTCATGTGGTTTTTAACATTGTGTTTTGAGTTTTAGAATGAACACAAGAAGATTATGCAAGTATAAATTAAAGGAAGATAAATGAAAATAAAAAAATTGGTCACTTTTCTAAGTCATTTTTTTTACAATCTCATCTCATCATCGCGGATGATGTTTTGTCTTTTGAGTAGACATTTTCAGTAATCCATTGGTCCCGTTAATCCTGCACAACATATTTTGACAATAGACAATAGAATTGTGTCGCCGTGAAACGTCTCTAATAAAGATGTTAGTATTTAATATAGAAAGATAAAAATATCAATCAATATTAAAAGTACGAGTGTCTAATATTTTCAACGTCTAAGAGTATTTCTTTTATAAGGGCATTTGGGTAATGGAACACGTGGATAATCCCTTTAGTACATCACATCTATTGGTGAAAGCCGAGGGAGCAGTCCACGTGGATAAGACGACCCCTCTCCCATCAATAAATTAAGAGTTGCATGTAGCGCGGGGCCTAAGAGACGGCCCGAGGCTGTTAATCCGGCGCCCCAATCCCTCATTGTGCGTGTGGGTCTTCCTCAACCCCTGGACCTCGGGCCTTTGACGATTTGGACCTCAAGCCCACACCACCATCTATTTACAAGCACAAAAACAAGATATATTAAAAAGATAAAATTGTGAACTAATTTAAAATTTACATTTCTTATATTTATCTTGTCTCTATAAACAAACATAAAGGAAAATTATTAATTTTTTATTTCATTTTCTTTTCTCTCTTAATTTAATATTGAGTGCTACAGTCTACAGATGGCAGCCAAAACCCTCCAATTTCTGGGGTTTTAAAAATCCCAAAAGCTTCACTTCACAGTTAAAATAGAGGAGAGAGAAAATGGAAGGAGCTTCGTACCAGCGGTTTCCGACTGTGAAGATCAGAGAACTGAAAGATGACTACGCCAAGTTCGAGCTCCGAGACACCGACGCCAGCATTGCCAATGCCCTCCGGCGAGTCATGATCGCCGAGGTTCCCACCGTTGCCATCGACTTGGTCGAAATCGAGGTTAACTCCACTGTACTCAACGACGAGTTCATTGCTCACCGGCTCGGTCTCATTCCTCTTACCAGCGAACGAGCCATGAGCATGCGCTTCTCACGTGACTGCGACGCCTGTGACGGTGACGGCCAGTGCGAGTTCTGCTCCGTCGAGTTCCATTTGCGGGCAAAGTGTATCAACGATCAAACCCTAGATGTTACTAGCAAGGATCTCTACAGTTCGGACCATACTGTTGTTCCTGTTGATTTCTCTGATTCCTCTGGCTACGAAAATTCTGAACAAAGGTTTTTGCCCTCTCCAAATTTATATATCTGTATTTGCGAAAGTTATATGTTTTTGTGAAATTTTAGTCTTCAGCTTTGGATATATTCATTTTATTACCTCTAATTTGGAGAGGAAGAGACATGCATGCACCTAATATAGGCTATGTTTCTGTTTTTAAAAATAAAAAATAAAAAAATGATGGTAATGTTTTTAGATTGTTGGTGACTTTTGGTCCTTTAATTTAAGATTAAAAGGTAAATACGTTTACTTTATTAATGTTTCCTATTGCTGTTGATATTTGTTGGTGAGAATGGGGAAATGGAGGAAAGTTAGATTACCATTTAATTTTGATTCGATAAGGTTGCTGAGGAAATGGGGGAATTGAGAGAATAGGGAGGATTGCATCTTTTAGGCTTTATTTGGAGATCGGAAAATGGGAAATGAAAGGAAAAGGAAACTAAAATGAAAATTAAAAGAAGTTAAACATGCTTTTGTCCTTATACTCAGTACTTGGTAGTAATTCATATATGGAATTTTTAGAATCATATATGTTTGAACTTGTTTACTTTATTTCCAGAATCATATATGATAATTTTCAAGCAAAACACTTTCTTAAACTTTATTTTTGGTGTCCAAGAAAATAAGAAGGGAAATATTAGTAGTATAACTAAGTTTGAATTTAAGCTTTCTATAAAATCTCCTTGGATGTTGAGGAGCAGAGATGGGAAGGAAAATAAGAAATGAAGTTAAAACATGACGAGTTAATTTTTGCAACTGGTTTTTGGGAGCTTACCATGGGTCCATCACTCCATGAGGACCATGACAGTCAATTAACTAATTAAAAGACATGACAGCCAAAAAAAATTGATCTCAGGTAGTTTGTGCATTTTCGTTTTGTTGAACCCAGAGAGTAGTGCCATCTGCAATGTTAACAGAATCTTTGGTAGGAGGAAAGCTTCCCCACGTCAAGTCTACATGCCAATGGGCGACACCATCCCATCAAATCATCAAGGGCTCCATATCATGATTGCTTTACTTACCTACATAATCTAAAGCAGCTTTCTGAGCTTAAAGGACTAGTTGTTTAGTTTGTACAGAAAACTCTAATATACTTGTTTTAGATGCCGTCATGTAGACTACTAATTTGTTAATTGAGATCTTGACTTATTTTTTGATAAGGAATTGAGATTCTGATTCGTCATCCAAAAATTCCTTCTTCATTCTTTGTGATAAATTCAATGAGAATATAGCGCCGATTTTTTAGCATGTGCTTTGGTTTGTATTTTTTTAGGGGAATAATAATCGTGAAGCTTAGCCGTGGACAAGAACTGAAGCTGAGAGCCATTGCTCGAAAAGGAATTGGCAAGGATCATGCCAAGTGGTCACCTGCCGCAACTGTTACTTTCATGTATGAACCTGCCATTCATATCAATGAAGATATGATGGAGAGTTTAACACTACAAGACAAACAAAGTTTTGTTGATAGCAGTCCAACCAAAGTCTTTGAAATTGACCCTGAAACCCAACAGGTTAAGTTTTTCCCTTTTATTCTTCCTGGCTTCTTCTTATGATTAATATTCAATTGACATAATGCTAGATTGTTAGCTAGAATATGCATCATGATTGCAATCATATGGAAGGTGGAATCTTTGATCTTATGTGTGTGTGTGTGTAGCTAATGATTGAATGCTCAAAAAGGATTATATTACACTCTAGGGTACATAACATTCCTTACATCGGCTAGAAGATGATGTTTAACACACCCCGTATAGGTTTAAAATGTGCATAGGTTTCACTGGGAAAGTGACCCCATATGGGATATCAGCACAGGTATTGGTTGCTATCAAATGTGATTCAATTTCATGCCCTCCAGCTGTTTCATTAGGTACCTACTCTTATTAGTCTTTGTAACTTATGCCTCGGTCAGTGTAGTTCTTTTAGTAGTGGTACAATGGTGTATGTCATGACGATGGTTTGATTCAAATAATGTTTGTTTTTGCTCATAGACTGATTATTCAATTTTTCAGACTCTCAATCTTGATAACTTGAGATTCCATACCGATTTTCTTCCATAGCATCACTTGGACCGATGAATGTTTGTTTTAAAATATTAAATTATTTATTCTGTTACTTTAGACGTGAGAAGATTCTAAAACTAAACAAGTGAAAAAATCAGATTGCTGCTACCTGGCTTTAATTTTAAACTCCATTTTTGAAGTCATGTATTTTTTAGTCAAGTGATGACTGCGGCTTTGCTGAAAGTTGAGCTACAATAGGTGGCTCATTGGTTGGTTGTTTAACTAAATAAGAAAGGGATTCTTCTCCTTAAGGGTCACACATTTTCTTTGAGAATGTTTAATAAAGTTATATCTGCGAAGGTTTTATTTTTTTATTTTTTTTAACTCTACATTTTTTGTATTCCTTCTGGTCATTTGAACTTTCTTAAAACTGCATTGGATCCTGAAACGAAAATTTATCAAAAGCTCTCATTTTTCAGACAAATCTTCATCTGCTTTTATCGTTCTCAGGATAAGGTTGTTGATGCTGAGGCATACACGTATGATGATGAAGTGCTCAAGAAAGCCGAAGCTATGGGGAAGCCAGGACTTGTGGAAATCTATGCAAAAGAAGACAGTTTCATTTTCACAGTTGAATCCACTGGTGCGATCAAAGCGTCACAGTTGGTTCTCAATGCTATTGATATCCTGAAACAGAAGCTCGATGCAGTTCGCCTGTCAGATGACACTGTGGAAGCTGATGAACAGTTTGGGGAATTGGGTGCACATATGCGTGGAGGGTGATCCATGGAGTCCCAGGATTCTTCAGATATTATGATGTAGTTTTTCAATTAACAGCCCACGGGTGATATCATCTTTTGTAAGTATGTCTTATGTCATGTTTCTGATATATTTACCAACTTTATTTTTCTCTGACTTGTTTGCAGTTCAGACACTAACATAACTTGTGCATTAATTTGGAATAGCTTGCATCTTTACATTCTTGTTGAAATTATGTTGTCCTGCCCAGCAAATTATCAGTTCATTCAACTTAAATGCATTCCTTAAACCAAAAGGGAGATATAATACAATCAGATTATCCTAGTTATAGATTGATATAAGCTACAATAAGCCTGTAAAAGTAGTACTCCATTAGATATGAAGAATGTAATCATTTAAGTGGCAGATGAATACTTATTTTTATTTGCAAGCGGAAACCAAGACTTGCTATGATATATGGTCTTATTAGTGTGTGCTAATATAATCATAACAATTTTGACAATAAGATCAAGTAACTAGAAATATATGATTTCATTTTTAATTATTAGATTTTTTTTTTTGAACATTTATTTTTGTTTCTCTTTTCCTTTCTTTTCCTTTTTTTTTTATGAAGTTCTGGATGCAGCCTGAGAAAAACAATAATGGCCTTTATGCATAATCTAGATTATGGGTACCAATAATGTCACAACTTTTGACTATATCTAGATGATATGGGGTCCTCCATTTTGCTGTCATTTTAGCTTTACAGTTGTGAGCAAAAGATTTGCAGCAGCTAGAGGAAAATTAGATGGAGGGTTTTGTTTTTACCTTTCTAGTCCAGAAGGCAGAAACAGTGGGACCAGAAGAGTTAATTGATTTTATAAGAAATGAAAATGAAAATGAAATGATTTGAGAGGAGGTCAAAAAGTAGGCAAGTTTTTTTTGGTAAGAATGATCATTAAGCTAAAGTATCCCCTAGACAATAAGCCATTAACATATTATTCTTCTACAATTATTGGTTTGGGACATATGTGTTCCCTCTCTCCTTAAAAAACCAACTCTCTTTCTCTCTCAACTTCTTTTATATCTTTCTTTTCCTTTCTGTTCTTTTTTTTTCTTTATTTCTCAACAACTCATGACTATAACATAAATTTTATACATTTTTAAGTGTCAAATTTAACATATACTATCAAATAATTATAATCACATTAAACTTGAAATGGTATATAAAGATAGTTTTATTGATATGAATGTATTTACATACACGAGACAATTATAATAGCATTGAATTTTAAGAATTACATGCAATATAATTGCACAAATTTCATGAGCTTTCTCCCTCTAAATTTCTCTCTCTCTCTCTCATGGATAATGAGTTAGCCATCTACTACTACTACATAAACAATCTACACTCCACCAAATTTAGGACAAAGGTAGGACCATAGAAAATGTCCCATGAAAATCAAAGATTTGGTCTCCCAAATTCAAATTCCCCCACCTTTTGCCTTTAAACCCTTTATGGGGTTTTGGTTTATTTGGTATGCAAAATGCTCCCACCCTGATACCCCCCTCCCAAGGCCTCTTTCTGGCCCATCCAGAATCCTTTTCAATTGAGTGGTGTTTTCTCCTTTATTTTTTAGTGTAATTATACACACTCCATCCAAAAAATAAGAATGTATATGGGTATTCTTATTTTCTTTTTCTTTTTTTACAAATTTTAAAATTTGTACAAGACACATATAGTAATAATTGGTAGCCTTTTCTATCACTAAACTTTAAAGACTAAAATGTATTATTAAAAAAAATTTCAATTTTTTTTGTCAAATTGTTCCTTAAAAAAATTTTATATCAAAAAATCAACAAAAAGACAGAACATTCATTTTAGGACAAAGAAAATATATTTTAGTAAAAGGGTAATTTTTCAGATATCCAATCCTTGAGATCCTAAAAGTATCTCTGAACCATAATAACACTAAAATCTCACTAGCTGCCACGCAGTGCAGCAACCCCCTGAACTACGATTTAAGTAAACTAATTTTTACATATATACAAATTCATTAACATTCTAATTCTTAATTTTTCTTATGAAGAAAATAAATAAATATGGATATATTTATATAAATATAACACTGTGATATAAAGGGCTAAATAATTAGATATTTAGATGCGTCTTAATTAAACCTCACAGGTGGGAAAAGGTAACGCCTTTAGTTGTTGGTAGTTGGTATGTACATTTTTTGGCTCTACAAAGAGAAAATATTTTTGTGGTATAACACGTGAAAAAGCTATAAATTTACCACCCCAAAGCAATCAATAATATATATATATATATACACACACACACACACACACACACACACACTTTTTATTAAATTAATTAACTACTTGTGGTTGTTGAAGTGCAATTTATTTAAATAACCCATAATAGACGAGAGATGTTTGATTAAAATTAATTACTATAATCTCATAATTATGGAGCGTAATTAAGATACCAATAAAATTAGGAGATTTGTTATACTTGGGAGTAAATAAGTGTTCACGGGTTTTTGAGCTTACATTACATGGTGGCGCATAAACAAAATACATAGGAAAATACTACTGTGCCCGGGAGTTGGCGACCGGCTTGGAGCCCGGTCCAAATTTTTTTTTTTTTTTTTTTTTTTTTTGCTTTTTCACTTCCAAATAATTTATGTGATTTATTGGAACTGAATTTTTTTAAAAAAACAGTGATTTAGGTGTGATTTGGATACAGAACAAAAACAGAGTTACACATAAATTATTTGGGAGTGAAAAAACAAAAAAAAAAAAAAAACAAAAATTTTTTTGGACCGGGCTCCAAGCCGGTCGCCAACTCCCGGGCACAGTAGTATTTTCCAAATACATAAAACAATTAGACAATTGGAAAGAAGTCAAATAAAAAACTAAAAGTAAACTCTAATTTCCACGAGAATGCAAAAATAAAGTCGGATTCAAATTTTAAAACTTTTGAAACTAATTTTAAAAGTCTAGAATGAGACTCTTTTCTCAAAACGAAGAGCCTTTTATCCATTCTCATTTAATCACCGACGGGAGAACAAATCAAAATAAAAAAACTCACATTTTATTATTTTTTGAAATAAATCAATATTAGTTCTGGATAAACAATGTATATTAACCTAACAAATATATTAATGTAAAGCATTACTATTTATAAGAGGAAAGGATATGATTTTCTAGTGGTTTTGGCGCAAAGTAATTTAATTTGCCAAGACATTCAAGGAATGCCATTGGGTTTTAGTCTTTTACACAACTATTTAGACATGCAACTTAATATTTTTTTTTTGTTGAGAATTGTATATACATGAGGTAGAAGATTTAACATTTTTTGTCAGGAATTGTTGAGTTCTCGTTCTCTTTAAAAAACAATTATTTATAAGAAAATACACAAAAGTAGGACCTTTTTTTTTTAATTTTCTAAATAGGGGAGAATTTCTTATTTGGAGCTATAGACATGGTGTTCAATTATCTCCGTTCAATAGGAAGTATTCATCAATACATTTGTACTAAATATTGACAGTTTATGTGGTTCACTTGACTTTCACCCTTTGTAATGAAATTACACGGATCCGGTTACGGTGAAGTTGACACAAACTTTACAGTAATAAGTTTTATAATTTTTTATCACATTGATTATAAAAAATGTCAATTATGGTGAAGTAGACACTAACTTTACGGTAATAAGTTTTATAACTTTTTATTACATTGATTATAGAAAATGTTGCATTGATAAGTTCTATAATTTTTTTTATTACAATGGTTAATGCAATATTTTTTATAACCAATGCAATAAAAAATTATATGAACTGATTACAGTAAAATTAGTGTCAACTTCGTAATAACCGAATCCAAATTACACTATACTTAAAAGTTTTTAATTTGACTTCTGCTTCTAATGTTCTAGATGCTGTTTGGATCATGCGCCACCACAGGAACACCCGTGAATTCAACAATTATTTCTGATTTCTGACTTATGTGTATATATTTATAAATATACTTAATGAAGTTGGTATCTCAAATATATATTTATACACATAAATTTTGCATTATCCGCTCCTCTACTAAGCTTTAATTTTATTAAATTCAAACCCCATAAATCCATTAATAGGCATTTTAGTGGATCCTTCATTAAAACATGCCATAACCTTCTTTAGGATATATAAAGAGTTTTATTTCTACCTTTTTTCACGTGTTACACAACAAAAATACCTTCATTTTTACAGATCTAGAGCCAAAAAATGTGACTATTGCATGTGAAATATCTAGTAAAGGCATTATTCTCTCCCACCTGTGAGTCCTAAGATCCATCTAATTATTAACCCTTTTTCTCACATGTCATCTAGAAATTCCACAAGTATCTTAAACACATTCTCATATTCGTATATAAATAGTAAATTTGTCATAATTAGCAGAGGACAAAGATCTGTCTTCCTCAAGAAAATGGCAATATTAGAACTAAATGATCAGCATCAACAAGACACCATTTCTTTCTTGTTAGATTCTTTATTTTGTGAGGAAGAAGTAATAGGAGTTGAGTGCTTAGAAGAAGAGATCAGTGATAAAGATTACAACTTTGAAATCAGTACAAGAAATGGAGAAGGCCCATCTATTTTTCCTCTGGTTTCATTGGAGCAAGATTTGTTTTGGGAAGATGAAGAGCTTATCTCTCTGTTTTCTAAAGAAAAAGAAATCCACCTTTTTTCTGATAATAATGAAACAGAGAAACCTTTTCTCTATGTGGGAAGAGCAGAGGCTGTTGAGTGGATGCTAAAAGTGAAAGCCCATTATGGATTTTCAGCTCTAACTGCAGTTCTAGCCATTAATCTCTTGAACAGATTTGTATCTAGTGTTCAATTTCAAGAAGATGAGCCATGGATGATCCAGCTTGCTGCTGTAACTTGTCTTTCTCTTGCTGCAAAAGTTGAAGAAACCCAAGTCCCACTTCTTCTTGATCTCCAAGTAAGTACATTGAGTTTAACAAATAACTCATTTTGAAAATTTATATTAGGTGTTTTTTGTTGACATGAATCCAACGTATCAAGAATTAAAAGTGATGATGGGTTAATAAGTATAATGGAACCTCAATCTAATGACTTAAGCTTTTGGGAAAGGAGATGATCCGACGTGCTTATTGACTCAGTCAACATAGGTGTAAGCTTGAATCATACAATTCCTTAACATTTTTATCTTTTGGTTAGTTTTGATTGTTTGATTATGTTTCTTGATTCATTAGGTGGAAGATTCAAAATATTTGTTCGAGGCCAAAACTATTCAGAATATGGAGCTGTTGGTAATGTCCACTCTTCAATGGAGGATAAATCCAGTGACCCCACTTTCATTTCTTGATCATATTATGAGGAGGCTTGGATTAAAGACTAATCTCCATTGGGAGTTTTTCAAGAAATGTGAAGCCCTACTCCTTTCTGTAGTAGCTGGTAAGTCTCTTTTTGACCATAAAGATATCATCTTTTTTGAAATAAAACAGATAAATAAAGAAGAAAGTAACAAATTCTTTAAAATCTCACATTTGTTTTGTTGATTATTATAAATGTAGATTGGAGATTTGCACGTTATTTACCTTCTGTATTGGCGACTGCAACAATGCTTCATGTTATACACCAAGTTGAGCCTTTGAATGCCATTGAATATCAAAACCAGCTTCTGGGTGTCCTCAGAACCACCAAGGTTAGCTAATTTGCATTTAAAGTAAGACTAAAATACAGTTTGAATCCTAAAGTTTGTAAGGTTGTTAATGTTTGCACCTCAAAGTTCTTTACAATGTTTTAACCGCTCAAAAGTGAGAGTGCATTTTGTTTAGCGCAATGAACTTTATGGTGCATTTTGTTTAGCTAAAAAAAACGTTAGGGAGCAATTCGACCAGTTTAAACCTCAAAGGGTGCATGTTGTTTAGCATAAAAAATTCTTGAAGTGCACTTAAAAATACGTTTTAAATATTATGGTGTAAACCTCAACTAACTTACGAACTTGGAGTTTCAAATTGTATTTTGCATCAATTACCTTTTTTTCTTCTTCTTTTTTTTCCCTCTCATTTCTTCATTTTTTTTTAAATTGTAAGTTGATATATAAGACTTACGCTTTTAACAGGAGAAAATAAATGAATGCTATGAACTCATTGGGAACATATCAAACACTTGTTGCATTGTTCAAAAGAATTCTCACAAGCGCAAGTATGAAGATGAAGATGAAGATGAAGATGAAGAAATTCCAGGCAGCCCAAGTGGGGTAATTGAAGCATTGTTTAGCTCCGATAGTTCAACTGATTCTTGCAATGGGGGATCATCAGTTTCTTCTTCACCAGAGCCTCCTCTGTTCTTGAAAAACAGAGTTCAAGAACAGAGTTTGCAAATGCCATCACTCGAAAGGGTGTTTTTGGATGTTTTTGGCAGCCTCGATTCTCTCTCCTAACTTCTTTTTGTTTATTTTCATTTTAATTGTACCTGTAGTGGTGAGAATTAGAGATATGGCTGCCATTTTAACAGAGAAAAAGAGATTAGATTAAGAAAATATGAACATTACACTATTAGAGTAGAGTTGGGCTAGCAAATTGATGTATGAAGTATATGATATTTTCAGGAGCGAAAATATTTGTTCCACGAGAACTCATGGACCTCATTTACTATTTATGCGAAAAAAATCGCGTGGAACTAATATTTTTATTTATTAAAATATCAATTTCCATTTGTTTCCCAAATTGACTTCTTTTTTCACTAACTTTTATAATGTGGGTTTATTTTGAAATTTTACTCCATATTTTCTCCATCCTATGTATAGTTTCCATTTTCATTTTAGTTCTGATTAAAATTTGTCATCAACAACAGATCATTCGTTCCACCAGAGTTGTTGCCGTAGCAAGTTTTCATATTGATCAAAATAATTTGAACTCCTAAACCAAAAAATTACACTGTGAAATGAAAACTAAACATAAGCAAATAAATTTAAAAAAAGTTACTCAAACACTAGACTATTGTATAAATATATTTAATCTTACTATATAGAGTAGAGGAACGGCCACCATTTGCAATTTATCAACAAGATGAAGGATTGGTTAATGCTTACCAGGATTTTGAAGTAAGATTCTTCTTATATATTACAAAAAATTTCTGTCGAATTACGAGTGCGACGCATATCAATACATGAATTAGATAGGATAATAAAATTAGTCCACTGTATCAAATACATCGCAAAAG
The DNA here is from genome assembly GCA_034770075.1 of Aralia elata. Classification (NCBI taxonomy): domain Eukaryota; kingdom Viridiplantae; phylum Streptophyta; class Magnoliopsida; order Apiales; family Araliaceae; genus Aralia; species Aralia elata. Next base: position 95,720,687 of record CM068388.1, on the reverse strand, counting down.
TATTACCAATTAAATTTATCTAAGTAGCTCACAATAAAAAAATCGAGATGTAAAGTCGCAATATATATCATGTTACTTAAAGTAATACTATATGATATATGATGTTTCAAAATTTGAGGATAATTTTAACATTAGATAGGTTCAAATTCAAAATGTGATTCACTTATAATTTTAAAAATAATAGATATTGTAATAATATTAATTTACAGATTATTTATAATATTTTTTTATTTTGATAGAATAAATCAAAAAATTGGATATGATAATTAACAACCATTTTATTTTCTTCTGAAGATGACTTATATTTCGAAATAAATGGCAGGAGTCAAAAAAATATTTTAGAGAGAGAGTATTGGCATGTGAATATGTGAAAAAACGAACTAGGGAGAAATCAAATGATTGTTGGGGCAGTGGGGCTCAAGGAGCATGTTTGTTTCAGCTGAAAATTATATTTTTTAGTTAAAATTATACTAATATAGCGAGAGATAGTATTGCATATAAAGTGTTGGCTATTATTCTCTAGTCTTCAAATTGATGGGCAAAGTATAAATTTTATACATATTAACAAAAATAAAATAAAATAAATAAATTTTTTAATTTATTCTTAGTGATCTTACAAGCTTCATAAAATGGAGTAATTTTATTTTATTTATATTAATAGACTTCAATAAATAACATAATTATCTTTAAGTTTATGTACTTTATCTTATCCTTTTAGAGACGAAAATAATTGTACGTTTAGTTATCCTTTTGGGACAGAGGAAGCATAATTTAACAAGTTTAATTTTAGTAATTTGAAATTATTAAAGTAATACTAAACAAACATTCCCTAAATTTATACATATATCCACATACTAAGAGTATACTGCATGAAAGATATTCATACTCATAGAACAAAGAGTTGTAACATATATATATTTGAAATATGGTGCAGATATTCTTCATTGCATCTAATCAATTTTTCTTTCCTTCTCTTTTTACTCTCTCTGTATAACCAAAAAAAAAAAAACATATCTCCAACCCCCACCACTCTGGTTTTTCATCGATATAACATATATATATATACACACACACACACTTGAGAATTTGGCAAGTAACATTGGCAATGACTCAGCACTTAATTATTGGGTTTCGATTCTCACATCCCCATAAATTGTAATAGAATATGCCTTACCAAAAAAAAAAACATATATATACTCAATGGAAAATGCTGATTTAACTTGCACCATTTCATATACAATTAAAACCAAAAAACAACTTAGGAGAGAAAAAGAGGGCTGCCAACAACATCCACAAGCACCCTTTTGAGTGATGGCATTTGCAATTTCCTTCTTCAAACTCTGATTTTCTTCAACAGAGGAGGCTCAGGCGAAGAACAAACTGATGAACCTAAACCACCCCATGAATCATTTGAATTATCAGAGCTAAACAATGCATCAATTACCCCACTTGGGCTGCCTGGAATTTCTTCTTCTTTTTCGTACTTGCGCTTGTGAGACTTCTTTTGACCACCCCAACAAGTGTTTGATATGTTCCCAATGAGTTCATAACAGTCATTTATTTTCTTCTGTAAATATAATAAAATTCCTATATATATTAGCCTGCAATAAAGAATGAAGAATTGATAGAATAAAGCAAAAAAAATACGTAATTAAATGCAAACTTAGCAAACCTTGGTGATTTTGACAGCACCCATAAGCTGGTTTTGATATTCAATGGCATTCAAAGGGTCAACTTGACGTATAACTTGAAGCATTGTTGCAGTGGCCAATACAGAAGGCAAATAACGTATGTATCTCCAATCTACATTTGTAATCATCAAGAAAACGAATGTGAAATTAAAGTATGTGTCTTTTCTTCTTTATTTATCTGTTAGGGAATTGATAATAAGATAGTTCCAACTCTACTTGTATAATAAATGGGGCTCACACTCATGTGAATAAAATCCCATCAAATATCAAATTTATGAAAATAACATATCTCTATTTGTTTTCTTTCAAAAAAGATGAAACCTTTATGGTAAAAAAGAGACTTACCAGCTACTACAGAGAGGAGGAGAGTTTCACATTTCTTGAAAAACTCCCAATGGAGATCAGTCTTCAATCCAAGCCTCCTCATAATGTGATCAAGAAATGAAAGTGGGGTCACTGGATTCATCCTCCATTGAAGAGTGGACATTACCAAAAGCTCCATTCTTTGAATGGTTTTGGCCTCAAACACATATATTGAATCTTCCACCTAGTGAATCAAGAAACAAAACCAAAAAATAAAACTTGAGTAAAACCAACCCATAATAAAAGGCTTGAAAAATGAATGATTTGTCAAATAAATGTATGTACACACTTGGAGGTCAACAAGAAGTGGGACTTGGGTCTCTTCCACTTTTGCAGCCAAAGAAACACAAGTTACAGCAGCAAGCTGGATCATCCATGGCTTCTCTTTCTTGAAATGAATGCTAGAGACAAATCTATCAAAGAAATTAATGGCCAAAACAGCTGTGAGAGTTGAAAATCCATAATGGGCTTTGACTTTTAGCATCCAGTCAACAGCCCCCCCTCTTCTAGCCACAGAAAGAGAAGTGTGCTCTGCTTCATTATTATCAAGAAAAAGGTGGATTTCTTTTTCTTTAGAAAACAGAGAGATAAGCTCTTCATCTTCCCAAAACAAATCTTGTTCCAATAAAACCAGAGGAAAAATATTAGTTTTTTCTCTTCCATTAATGTTAAAGTTGGAATCTTTATCACTGATCTCTTCTTCTAAGATCTCAATTCCCACTTCTTCACAAAAGAGAGAATCTAACAAGAAGGATTGGGTTTCTTGATGATTCTCATGTTCATTTTGCTCTGATATTTCCATCTTTTCCTCCTCCTTGAAGAAGAGAGAGAGAGAGAGGTCTTTTTTTGTCATATGCTCATTATACAAAAGAAAGAGAGAAGAAAATTAAGTAAACCACCTAATTGTCACACCAATGGTCCTCTCATCTTTCTGTGAAATGTGAAGGGAAAGAAGAACCACAAAGACTAAAAGAAAACGAAGTGATTTCATTAGAATGGGTGCCACGCTTGTCCTTTCTTAATGTATAATGAGATATGAGATACAGGCAGATATATAGATATAATGATTTTGTATAGGTTAAGAACCAAAAAATAAAAAATAAAAAATAGATATAATGATTTTGCTTTGGTTTTATAGACAGAGTGAGGCTAGGATTTTCTTTTCTTTTCTTTTCTTTTCTTTTTTCTAGGTTTCTAGCTAGTCCATATTCTATTCTTTTTTCTAGGTTTCTAGCTAGTCCATTGTTATTATGGTTTTGTGTGTTTGGTGGGGAGAAATGTAACGGCACACAAATCAAGCCCGACCCCATGAAAATTGAAAACTACTCCTCAGCACTCAGCTCCTATGGAACCCAAATTAATTGAATAATACTATTGGCACAAATAGACAAAAAGTAAGACTCGTGTATTATATATTAATAAAAGGATAATGTGTAAAATATTTAATAGTAAGTTTTTCTTCTTCTTTTTTTTCTTCTTTTTGTTATATTATTAGTGTACAATTTTTTATGTATAACTTGTGTTCATAACATTTAGTCAAATTAATTACACACTGCGTGAGATCTTCGCAAATTTAGTCAGCTTGGAAACGGATGAGTCTTTGTTTTGTGTTTTAATACTCCCTCCGTTCCAGAATAAAAGTTCTGGTTGACTTTTTGCGCATATTAAGAAAGAGGATAAAATGACAAAATTGTCCATATTTAAATTCTCATTTAATTGCATAGTTTTTTGCACATGACTAGTGATGCTCCATAAATATGCATAGGGAATAAAAATATGACAATTAATACTAAGGGTATTATGGATAAATTATTGTAAAAAAATAGATTATTTAAGGTAAGTAGACATTTAACTTGGTACTACCTAAAATAGTAATAAGGACTTTTATGCTGGGACGGAGGGAGTAGTATTAAATTAACTTTGTTTTAGAAAAAGAAGTATTCTCATATTCAAACAAATAAATAAAAAGAAAGTTCTGCTTTTGAAATCATCTTTGTGATGTTAACAAAATAAATAAAGAAGAACACTCGGCTTATTTTGTAATGTTATACCATTAGGTCAAATACAATCCCCTCAACAAGTTAAGAAACGCATGCATTCATTGCATCAACAATTGTTTTTCCTTTTTTGGCTCTTATAATCATCAAAAGAGTAGGAAGGAGGAAGTACCATTTAACTACATAACTATTCCATTCAAACCAAACCATATCTTCTTGTGTATGGTAAGTTCAATAATTAACATCAATATTACTGGGATAATACTTATACCTTCCCAGAATAGAGTAGAGAAAACAATCAATCAAAGAATACCTTCTATTTTATCAAAAAAAAAAAATAGATAAATAAACAAAGAAGAAGAATATTTCTCTAAAAACATTTAAAAAAAAAGAGAGTATCAGCAATTCCTAGTTAAATCAATCAACTCTTGTTATCAGAAGTGATGATCCTTGATGTTAGACAACACAACTACCAAGCCACTCTTGCAAGTCCTATACATAATTTTTTTGTGAATATTGCTTCTTCCCTTCATCTGCAGGAGTTTTTATCTCAAGCGGGTGCGGGGCTAAGACACGAATATTTGTGAATGATGTTCTTCCCTTCATCTGCAGGAGTGTTATCTCAATATGGTGGAGGATAAGGTCCCGGGTACGGACCTGCTAAAACAAAGATTTATTACTTGCAACATGATGGGTGGAGAAAAATACTCTGCACAAGACATTGAACAGTTACCTGGAGGATAATGGTTTGAGGACTGCCCAGGTGGTGGATATGGTGCTGGAGGATATGCTGAAGGTGGTGGATATGGTTGAGGAGGATACGCAGCTGAATGAGGGGGCGGGTATGGAGCAGGTGGATAGACTGCAGAATCATGAGGATATGAAGGATAGGATGGCGTAGGGTAAGATGAGGCTGGTGGTGGGTAAGGAGCTGCTGCAGCTGGTGGTGGGTAAGGAGCTGCTGAGGTTGGTGGTGGGTAAGGAGCTGCTGAGGGTGGTCGAGGGTGATAAGCTGATGGAGGGTACGAGGCTGGTCGCAGGTAAGAGTAGGCCGATGGTTCTGGTACAGGCGATGCTGCATATGGTGGGGCTGATGGGGCATAATTCTTTGGTGGCTTCTGCGACTGCACAAGAATTCCACAATTACATGGCTTCAGTTATAGATTAATCTACAAGTGTTATTTGAAAATAGAATATTGCGAGTTAGAGAAGAAAACATTTCTAACAAACAAAACCATGGAACTTACATTGGCATTTGAATAGTGCATTATGAGTCGAACCTCTCCTGCATACCTGTAAAGGTCAAATTGTGCATTAGAAGTTTGAATGTTTTAGGGACCATTTGGAGAGGTCATTTTAAGGATTTTTACATTAGCAAAGGGAACATGATAAGATCACATACTGTATTAAGAAGAACAATCACAAACTATATCTCACAAGAGGATCGATCACATATATACCTTATAAACAGTATCGTGGATAGTGCATAAAAAACTATATTCCCTCCCTCCTAATATGCTTCGAAAGCCCCTAAACATTCACCTCATTCCTAAATTAAGCATCAAACACTAGCCTACTCTTCTTGCAAGTGGCTAGCCTTAAAACCTAAATCTCTCCTGCTCTTTAGCCACAAATCCAGAGGAAGTCATAAGAAAAACCTTGCTTATGTTAACAAGATTTAAGTATTAAACCTTCACTGCTCTTTTCACTGTCCACTTATCCTTTCCAATAGATAGAATTCATCCCTTTTCATTTAATCAACTGGCAAAACAATTCAATCTTTTTGACAAGGAATAATGTAACTGAATAAATAAATTTCTCAGTGACTAATAGAAATATAATATATTGAAAAAGGATTACAAATCTGACATTTATTTATGGACTAAAAGTTCAAACAAGGGAGTGTAGGAGGAACCATGTGCAATATCCAGCAAAAAGTAATGACATAATTGATATTATATTCACATAAAACCTTCGGCAAAGGGTTGATTGATAATTTGATAAATAATCATATCTAAATCTTTAAGAGTTCTTAGGAATTAAAAAGGAATAACCATAATTTTCAATCCTTACCAGTCCACATGGCTATTACACCATATGATAGGGTTTCATATTGACTTAGCTTATGAGAAAGTATACAACTCAGTAAGTTTATGATCTACAAATTCTACATGCACGATGATAAACTCAATGAAGTTACATAATGAGTACTTCAACCAAATTCTATCCACTAACAAGTCAAAGTAAAACTGCTCACTAGTCACTTGGATTGAAAACAACACAATGCATATTTTTTGTACATACATCAGCAATAGCAGTTCATCAACAAGCAAAATAATCTGTAGTAAGTTGTAATCTGTAATTTGTACTCTGTCAAAATTATGAAAGGGATCTGTAACAACTTCAGTAAATCTCAAGCTTAACGGACGATACTCACATTATGAACACTCTGCTGTCACACTTGTATTGTATCAAAAATTCTCTAGCCTTGTTGTCATAAAATATAACAAAGAGAAAAAGTATCATAAAGATGGTACTTCATTCTTTATTAGTAGTGTTTCTCCCCATGTTTGGGACCAAATTTAACCTATTAAAAAACAGATGGTAATTCATTCTCCTGTCTTAGTGAATAATCCCAAGCCATTCCGCTTAGTATGGATGACTCGATTACTAAAAAAGCAGTTTTTTTTTTATTAGTAAGAATTAGACCATTTTATCTGACAAAAAGTCCTTTCTAGTATAAATAAAAGAGCACTTAATGCCACAATATTGAACTGGATTATATGACAAGACCTTTGGAAACAAATAATATTCACAAAGATATGTATATACAAACATGCATATATCTTTTATATGTAAAAGAACATCAAAAACTGATACTGGAGTTGAGGCAGTACCTGCCAGTTTTAGTCTGAATTGTCCACGGTGTATCATCATATCCTTGAGATAGAACCTTCTGCAATTGTATCCTAAGAAATAGCCGCAAAAGAAGTCAGGTAATTTATAAGTTTACAGCAACAGAAAAAGGTTGTTGAATCAAACAATCTGAGAGCATAAATTCCAATGTGCATAAAAGCACTTACTTTCCTGTGCCGATCAAATCATCATAAGTGATGGAATTGCTATTCCAGACAGCAACATTCAACTCTCTTAACCCTTCAATTAGGGTAAAAACAAATTTCTCTTGGAAAGTAGGATTTTTGCCTCCATCTAAAAAAATCCACAAACAAAATTCAAATTCAAATTCCCAATTGAACCTTAATCGCAATAAATTCCTCCAAACATCAATCAAAGTTGGATAAAAGCTCAAACACGCAAATCACCAGATACATACACACACATTCATACATATATAGAGAGAAGAAATTAACCTGTACAGGTTCTGGTGCGGAACTTGTTGCTACCGTATTCAAGAATAACGTAAGGATCTTGCCTTGAAAACCATTCGGTGTCTTTCAATTTGTTACAGCCAACAACTTGCATTATTCCAAAATTAATCATCAAAATTACAGAAATATATAAACATATATGCATACACAGGTGAAGAAAAAGAAAGTGAAGAAGGAAGTACCAGTTACTTCAAGAAGTTGTCCGTGAATACCAGAAATCGAGGTCGCCATAGACGACGGATTTAACGAAAATTGATACTCCTAAATTAATTAATTAATCAATCAATATACTCAAAACACTTCAATTTATATCTAAAACCCTTCAGACACTTGCAGACAAAACTTTGGATAATTCAATTTTGTGGAAATCTAATGAGTTCTGAAATTACGAGCTCGAGATTTTTCTTCTTCTTCTTTAGCTTTGCATAACTTAAATTTATTTATATAGCTCTTCTATTTCCTTAAAAAGCTTTGCCAACGCGGCCGAGCTAGCGCGTTCACGAAAGTGTGTGGAGAGTTCGCCCACGGCCCGGCCCGGTCCGGCCCAGCCCAGATATAAAAGTAGTATACATTTATTAGGATATTACCATTAGTTCATAAATTAATGACCCAATTATGTTGACTGATGCTTTTCTTTGTTTAATTTATCAGATTTTACTACAATTGGAATTACATTAGTCAAAATAATGATATAACAGAAAAAAAAAAATATATATATATATATATATATATGATTTTTATTGTAAACGGATGTCTCTTATTATAAAGTTTCTGACTTTTTTAACAGTTATTTTGATATTTTGGATCATACCATATCTTAAAAAGAATTTATTATATGCGTAAAATAGTTAATACAATTAAAATTGAATACAAGTTCCTACAAATATACTTTCCTTGTGAACAGATTACAACTTCTTGAACATCTAATTGTATTATTCAAACTTAGACTATATCCTCTCTATCCTACCCACGTTGATAAGCATGCATATATATATATATATATATATATATATATATATATATATATATATATATATATATATAATCCCAAACTTCTCCCACTTAACTTTTATAATTTGTGTATCTTTCCACGATCTTTCAATATGTTTACAATCTTCACCACTTTTGAAATATATTCTAAAACATATTCATTTTTGTAAATATTTTTATATGTGCCATCAGTGCATAAATTCATGACATCAATGCATGAAAAATGAGCAGAACTGCTCATCAATAACAATCGGGGTTGTCGCTCATGCATAAATGCTTTCATGTCCTTGGATTGAGATATAGTAACATTTATAATATTTAACTCCAATTTATATAAATAGTTAAATATTATAAATGTTACTATATCTAATAAATACTCTTTTTTTATTGTCAAAATTGTGTTCCTTCCACACGCATTGTGTGTGCCCTGTGACTAGTATCCATAAATTACTAATAGACTTGCACTTATTTACATAGTGTATAATGATTGTAACAGAATTTATAATATCGCAAGATACAATACAACTCTAATATAAAAAAAAATATTACGTTATTTTAATTATTTTTTTCCATATAATTACTTATAAATATGTAATATTAAAAATGTGCACAATATACTAAATGTTACATTTTAACTTTATTTTACTATTATTTGCGTGACAATTCACTATTTTATCCTCTACTCTTACATAATAACTTATTGTGGGGAATTTCTTTTGGCTATCTAAAACTCATGACCTTCATGGTTGAGATGTTGGTAGGTAATTATTGGTTGCTATCATGTGATTTTAAAAACCAATACTCTTTCATATTTGAATAATATTATTGGTGATTATTTATAATTTTAGAGATTTTTTTAGCCATTAACTTGGCGTTGGTCTTGTTGAATAACAACAAAAATATAGATATTAATTTTTTAAAAAAAAAGAAAAAGAAATATTCTTTATTCTTCCATGGCCTAAAAATGGTTTGTCAACACAAGCTAGCGCGTGTGTGCTATAAAGCGTGATTAGTTAAGGCGAAAGTTCTCGTGATGTGCTTAGTTAATACCGGGATAATTCTATCGGTCTCATGATTCGGTGTGCCACGTCATGCACCCTTATCCAATGTATCACCACAAAAAAACAAATATATATATATATATATATATATATATATGCAAATTATGTAACAGGACTAGGCGGCGGAGTAGTGTGTAGGCATTTTGTTGGTCCACGAATTTTTTTAAACAATCTCATTTATTTATTTTTTTATACTATACAAAACATATAACAAGTGTAATTTTTTTAAAAATTTTTACATAAAATATTATCTCTTAGATAATATTTTAATGCTTAATTAATTCATTTTAAATATTGTAAAGTTTTAAAGTAAAGGTGACGCCTAGGCGCTCAGCCAAATCGAGACGACAGAGTACTAAATCGAGCCAGCCAAATCGAGACGACAGAGTACTAAATCGAGGCGTTGGCCTAGTGCCTAGACAGGATTAATCAAGTCTAAGCAGGACAATTAAGTAATGAAATAAATCTAGTTGCATTTGTACATACAATTTCATGCAACAATAATCCTCACCTCCAGCTGACTTTAGGTTTTAGTAACACCATTGATCCAAACTCGAGGCTAGGACTAAATAGAAAGAGAAGTATGAAATGAACCTTCAGAACTGAGGCGCTTGAAGTGTTAACAAGTCATTTACAAGGAACATATACGTGCACCAAAGTTGTTTCCTATTTCTTCGAAATCAGGGGCGTAAATGAAATTTTAATGTACAGCTTTCAGCTGTTCAAGCAAAAGTAATGGAGCTATTTACAATAATGTAGCTTAAAAACACTGCTATGTGTTAAGGGGTTCAGGGAGCCTGCACAAGAATCAACCCCAACAATGGGTGGGGTGGCAAATCAAGGAAAAAACTGTTTCTTCAGCATCACAGTAACTTTTCCTCCAAAGCCCAAGAAAAAACAAACTTGTTTTCCCAAGCACCAACAATCTTACAGCCAACACGCGCATGGAAGTTCAGTGGCGTCTAGCAGGACTTTGCTTCATTGCTTTTACTCCCACTGGATTGTCCTTGCTCTGTTACATTACATGATAGCATTAGCAGCAAAAAACATATATGGATATAGATTTTCAGTTCGCTACCGCAAACGATAAAATTATGATGTAAGAGCATAGTTAAATTACCAGTAGGCAAGTTCCAGCATCAATGTCACAAACTGGGAATTCTTGAGGGCAGCAGCTAGAGTGATCATCGCAGCATGTGGCTGACTCGAGGGGACAACATCCCCAACCAAAGCAGTAGTTACCATATTCATAGATACAGCAGCATGTAGTTCCCTCGGGACAACTGTAGTAATCATCGCAAACTGATGGGGGCTTTACTGGAGATGGAGGGGATGGGCCAGGTTTAGGAGGGTTCTTGCCCGTCTTCAAAGGATATGAGGGCTCAATTGCTATCCCGCACTTCCCAGTGTTAGTACTAGCCAGGTTGCGCTCCAACCTAATGTATCCACTCTCTCCCCAGCTGGTACCCCATGAGTTCCTCACTATCCAATAATCTTTACCATCTTCTGTGCCGTATCCAACAGCAACAACGCCGTGATCTAATTCTGTCCCACAGAGTCCAGTAAAGACGCCCTGTGTATGTTAAGGAATTGTCAAATACAAGTAAAAAGTGTTGCCGATTGTAGTAGAAGCAAAAAGAAACTCTGATCACGCATATGCATGCAGAGAATGCAAATGGCAATCTGTCAATCCATTTTTGGAAAAGGTAATAAGCTTGACCAAGTGTGGGAAGTGGAACCAGTAACCTTGAGAATAGTCAGTCCCAAAGCCTCTGCCATCTCTCCCGCTCTTTTGAACCTATGACTAATGGTTATAAATGTTTCAAGCGCAAAAAGGTACATTTTAGACTCTTTTAAGATTTGTTCATACGAGACAAGTCACAAGGTCAGAGAAATATTCACTATATGCATTTCTTTCTTAATACATTGTATATGCGCAGAGGTAATACTCTTTAAGAAAACCTGAACATTCATGAATCTTAATTACCGATTGGTAGAGTTGGAAAGCCCTGCCACCAGCTTCAATGGCAACACTAATTGGTTGGTTTGCCAAAGCCTTCTTAAGTGACTTTTCGTCATTTTGTGGTACATCTTCATAACCATCTATGGTGACGACCTTGGCATTTTTCTGAAAGAAGAGTTGACGAAAAGCATGACATACCACATCGTGATTTAACTAACAAAGAAAGATAAAAGCTTTTGTTGTTCTTCCAAATAATGAAAAATAAAACTTTCTCATGTTTAAATTAGACATGTACCCGATTCTGATCACATCTGCCATCAACACCTTTGTAAGGATAATCATCCTCAGAATCAATGCCACCATTTTTAGTGATGAATTCGAAGGCATAGTCCATCAGACCCCCATTGCATCCCTGGTTAAAAGCTTTGTCACAGTCCACCAACTCCTGCTCTGAGAGAGTGATTAGCTCACCAGTTACAATCTGATTTATCCCTTCCACTGCGCCTATTGTAGAAAATGCCCAACAACTCCCTACATGTGGGGAAAAGTATTAATCTTTATTACAAGAAAGATAAAAATTATGAAAATTTTCAAAACAAAACAAGAAATTACAGATTACAGCTATAAAAGCCCAATTATTATATCTAAAGTAAAAATAAATCGAATTAAAATTCACCCCTAAAAGAAAAGTATCTAAACTTTAAAAAGGTCGTACGCTATAAAGCATGAGTAGGCAGTGATGGTAAGAAAAAATTGAAGGAAATGTAGTTTCTCTTGCTTTTCATTTTTTCCACCCTTGTTCTTTAAGGAATACTTTTACATAGCCTTAAGCAACGATTTTGGTCATGGCAAAACACTCAATAATCACACAGTAATCAAAGGAGTAAGTTAATTCTAACTATATGTCTAACCCAATTCTAACCTCTCGTCTATGACATATTACAGCCTGCAATTATAACTTTAATAGACCTCACAGTCATAAGACGGGACCATAAACAACATTAAGAAAATAAAAACAGCCATCAAGCTTGAACCTTTTTGTTATTACATACTCCCTCCATCCCAAAAGGATGACAGAAGTATAATTTTCAAACAAATTAAGGTAATGGAAAAATTAGGGGAGAGTATATATTTTTTCTCAATCTACCTTGTCCTCGAGTAGTGTGATGAGTTGATATTTGTATGAATTAATATATTTAATTGAGTTTTGGGTAGAGAGAGTTAGCGATGTGAGTGGTTGACTATTGAGGTAAATAAAATATGATAGTAAGTCGAGGGTAATTTTGTCGAAGTAAAAGTTTATATAGTACTTTTGTCATTCTTTTGAAGACAAAATTTTTTACCACTTAAGTCATCCTTTTAGGGACGGAGCGAGTAATTTTATTCAAAGTCAATTCTTTGCATTAAAGATCAGAATTCAATCCCAAACAGTAAAACAGTAAATATTTTAGCTATACCTCCAATCTTCACTTCATATACAAAATTACCAATAGCTAAGGTTATTACCTTTTTACTCAAAAATATTTTCCCACCAAGAAGTTTCCATCCAAAGTCCAAACAAACAATACCTATCCAAAAGACCCCATTTTTGGGACCAATCCACAGAAAAACCAAATCAACCCCACTCATTGACCATGTCAAAAACACAAATTCCCTTGTCCCTACTATCACATACAATATACAAGTTTCCACTTCCCATACCCACAACACTAAAATTAATCAATACAAATTCTATTCAACAAACACACAAAAATATGTCAAAAATTATGCATATGCAAGATTTACATATGCTAAATTGACAAAATTATTCAAATAAATTGTTGTACTCACCGCACTGGCCTTGATCTTTCACCGGAGCAACAGCCCCATTCTCTCTCCAATCCACCGACTCCGGCAACTTCTCACCGTCCTTAAACGCGTATCGATCGCTCTTGGGGCTGAAAAGCTTGATCTTCCTCTCCATTTTAGCACCCAAAAACTTGGATCGGTACTCCTCATTGGTGAGATCAGCAAACCGGTTCAATCCAAGCTTATACGTCCGATTCTCAACGCCGTTATGTTCATCAATAAACTTCAAATTGTCCTTAAAAAACTCGAATCGCCTCTCTTTTTCTCCGAGCGCATTGTAGTTTTTGTGATTTTTAATGAGCCAAGACTCATAAAGGGACTTAACCTCGTCGTGGGTTCGGAGAGAAGTCGTTGTTAGGCCGTGGGTTTCGTCGTAATTAATGATTGACATGTCCATAGCAGAAGAGACGATGAAGAAGGTGAAGACGAGGAGAGAGAAAGGAGACACTGTGAAGGAAGCCATTGATGAAAATGCAGAAAAAAAATGGAGGGTGTTTTTAATTCTTGTAGAGGAGAAAGAGGAGAGAGAAAAGGAAAAGTTGTTTTGGATTGGGGAAGAAAGAATCTGGAGAGTCCCATTGAAATCGGAATGATGACTCCGAACGAGGAGTTGTTTTGTCATGAGCTCATCATCCTTCATGGAAACGAGTGTGCCAAAAATCAATTCAACTCTTTTTTTCTTTTTGACCATAAATAATATTATTGGAGTAAATATATATTTATCGTATATTTTATATTTATTTTAACTATATTTTGTAATATTTATTATTCTAGCATTATCGATAATCTTTTTTTTCTCTGATTTGTGTTAAATTTTTGAAGCATATATGAAATTTTTTTGATTGAACATCGTCATCTAATATTCTCTTCCTTCCCAAAAAAATTGAAGAAAATACATTTTGCAGATAAATTAAAAAAAATAAAAGTGAAAGAAAGATAATAAAAAAAAATTATATAAAGTAATAAATCTTTTTATTTTTTTATACTAACGAACTCTACTAAATGACATACTTACTAAAGGTGTAAATGAGTCGAACCGAAGTGAACAGAGAGTTGTTCAAATTCGTCTCGAAACATTAAATTCATACTCGAATTCGAATTGTATTTGAAAAATTCTACTCAGATTCGACTCGACTCGAATATTTATTACTCAAATTCGATCTGAATTATATTCAAACTGCTCGCGAGCTTCAAATTCAAACTCGAGTTCGAGTATTCACATAATAACTAGTTTTATAATAAACATAATTATAAATTGAATTTGTTATTTTACTTAGAAATGAGAAAATATATTTACTATTACACTTTACAAATATAAAATCACAAATAAAATTAAAAATAAAATAAAATAATAATAATTAATTATCCTAATTTGATTTAATTTTGTATATATTATAAGAGAATGTATCTAATCGAATATGTATCAATTAAGTATGTATCGAATCACAATCGAGAATTCGAGTAGTTTGAATATTAAACGAGTCAAGTATAATCTTACTCAGATTCTACTCATATTTTTATTCGAACTATTTTTTATATTCAAATTTAGATCATATTATTAACGTCCGAGTCTCACTTGTATATTTTCGAGTCGAGTCTGAACTGTTTGGTTCGTTTACAATCTTAATATTTATCTTTTATTTTATGTACTTTATCTTTTTTTTTATAAACAAAAAAAATTATATTTTTAATTATGATTTTGAGAATGGAGTAAGTCACATTTATGTTTTGGGACACGGATCTAAAAGTTAAGTTCCCATATAATAGAGTGATATAGGTGATAACATGGCTATATTATTTATGTGACAAAGGCAATTTACTAATGGTAATCTTGTCATTTAAAATTTTTATTAATAAAGATTTTTTTTTCATTTCACCATTTCATATTCATTGATGGTTAATCTTCAATTACTCCATGAGCTTGATCGACCTAAGGAACATTATTATCGAGTGAGTTTTCAAATAAGTTCTTGACACTATATATTTACGTGTCTAAGACCTTCAGTTTAACTCATTTTTTAATTGTATTTTTTTTCAATCTCCACGTCCTTTTTATTAATAACAATATTTTGATGACTAAACAATTATTACTAAAAATAAATATAAAATGATATGATTGATAATAATAATAATTATCAATAAGCTCACTCATTTATGATAGATTATCAATTAATTATATATTACTACATCATTTTGTAAATTAATTTTAATAATATTCTTTTGTCATCGTAACAATAGTCTTTCATTAAAGACACCAATCCGATAAGATGATTCAACCAGGGTGGACGTTCAAATCTAAATCACTTAGGCTATGTTTGTTTGCAAGGATTATACATGGGATTGGACTATTTATCCCAAGTCTCTTGTTTGTTTTTTAAAATAGACTTGAGATTATTAATCCCGGGATAATAAAATGACTTGAAAGGGGGGATTATTTAATACCATGTCTAACTAGGTATTATAATCCCTACCATTTGGAACTAAAAATTTGTAGACTAAATTACCCTTTAACTTTGTTTACATCACATAAAGTTTGTAATACAAGATAAAGCATTAATCATGCACTACGTACTGCATGTACGTAACTTTTTTTAATACATTTTTTTAATGCTAATTAAATAAACTTATTAAATAATACATACATGCAGTACGATTTTTTTTAAACACACGTGTACCTTTTTTTAAATAAGTACGTACATTATTCATACAACATAAATTTCCACGAATGCCAGTAGGGAAACGAGAATTATTGGTTCTCTGTTAAGCATTGGATTTTGAATATTCCCATGTACAGTTTAATTTTGAATGTTCAAAATTCAAATACACCAGAATTGGCCTAACAAATGCAAATCAACGTCACCAATAAATTTTTAACTTTTTAAGTTTTAAGTATGTCAACCATTTTCTTGATTATTTGTTATTTTATTTAAAAAAAATATTAATTTAATTTTTTTATTATAATTTTTTTTATTTTTTATAACATATTATAATTTTAATATATTTCAGTCTTTTAAACTATTTGATAATATATATATATATAGGCCTTAGTCGTAACTGAGGCCATTCATCATTCAACAAATGTTAAATTTTATCCGGCCTAAAATGAGACTTGATAAAAATTTAATTATAAGATTATATTGTATTTCTTAAAATATAATTTATTTTTAAAAAAGAACTTTAACTGACCTAATAAAAATAAACTTAATTTTAGGTTACGGTTTTTTTTTTTTGAGTTACGTAACTTTTTTTTTAGTACGTGAACAAGCTAATAATATACAGTAAATGTAGTACGTAAGCATTGTTATTCTTTTTTGAGTTACGTAACTTTTTTTTTACATTTTATTATGTAACATTTTTTTTTGAGTAATGTAATTTTTTTAATATTATAATGAAATTAATATATTACATAATAACAATACTATTGAACAAATATGTTATTATTGGTAAGGGTATAATAGTCCAAACGATAGTTTTTTATCCAATCCTTTAATTAATCTTGGAAAAAACAACATAACATAGGATTATTTTAAGTTATCCCACGAATAATCCCATAAAAAACAAACATATAACTAGGACTATTTAATCCTAAGATTAATAGTTTTGGAATTATAATCTATTAGATTATAATCCGAGAATTATAATCCTTGCAAACAAACATAACCTAAGGAGTTACAAAACTTCATTGTATTAATACTCCAACACGATGAAGATGCACTAAATTTAGCTCTAAGAATCTCCATCCGCACGATACCGGTTTTTGTGTTCAAGTCAGATGGAACTTCTAAACCTGGCCCAAAATGAGCTTTATGGGTCTAGTACCAGAGCTGCTCTACAAGCTGCTAAAGTTGGGCAACTTATCATTGCCATACCAGTGTGGGCCCACTATGTAAGAACTTGGTGCTCGATGTTAGGCTGAACTGCATGGGCCTTCTAAATCAAAAAAGCAGCAAGCTAATTGTCATGCATTCTTCTATATAAGCTAGCTTCTACAGCTGTAAATGAACCGAGCTGCTTGCGAGCCTGACTCGGTTTCATTAAACCCGACTCGAGCTCGTTAACGAGGTGAACTCGAACAAGACTTTTAACCTGATTAGTTAAACGAGTCAAGCTCAAACAGTTTGATGTTCGACTCGAGCCCGACTCGTTAAGGCCTGACTCGAGCTCGGTTCATTTAAGTCCGACTCGTTTAACAATTATTTAATTAAAACTTTATTTTATTTTATTTATATAAAATATATTATACAAAACATTTATTTTATTTATGTATTTTTTTTTCAAAAAAGGTTAAAATAAAAAAATTAAAAATAAATAAATAAACGGGTGGGGCTTAGGCTCGAGCTTGACGAAACTCGCTTAAATTCGGCTCGAACTCGAGCCTAACTCGTTTCGTACACAAGATTTCAAACTCGTTTAAAGTCCGACCTGACTCGTTTAACTTTTAGACGAGCTCGAGTTCAACAAGTCAAAGCCCGACTCGACTCGTTTACAACCCTACGCCTCGGTGCTGTATTTGAGAAGTCTTTTGATTGAACTCCCTATGGTAAATATTTGATCTAGTAATTTTTAGATAGTTTTTTATAATATTTATAATTGTATAATAAATTCATATTGATTTCAATTTTTTTTTTTAAATTATATGATTATTTTCAAAAAGTCAAAATTATTTTCAAATTATTAAAAAATAACAACATGGCCAAAACGACAGCAAAGAGAAAAATGAAATAAAACAATTACACAAGACACACAATTTACGTGATTCACTTAAACGTTAGGCTAATCCACGGTCGACAACTGATTAGTTGCACTATCTTTTGAAAATTTTGTACATAATACAATTACAGGATCATCTCCTTAATAACACAATATAAGAATCTTTAGTTCAATCTGAAAGTACAAAATTACCGACCCTTCATCCCAAGAACAAATCCAATTACCTTTACATAACTTTACAATCACTTCTGATTTAAAGATCGAATTAAGTTTCACCAATAACAGAAATATAGAGAGTATGATTTTGGTTTAGAAGTATGAAAACATTTATATGAGGCTGTCCAAAATTCCAATTACAAGGTATATAGTGTATGCTTAGTTACTCGGCGTTCATAGTGTTTGGTGCGTATTTGGAAGTTTAAATACACTTGAAAATTTTGTCTTTCATAATAGTTTATTTTAAACACAAACTTATTTAACGCATAAACGCAACGCTTAAACCTCAAACACAACGCATCAAAATTAGTACAATACATTTAAAAGTCCAAACACCGCAAACAGCAGCAGCTGAACTGAACAAATCCATAGTCGGGTTAGAGAGAATACGAACGATACTTTCTGTCATTTTAACAAACATTTTAATGAAAATAATGAGACAGAGATGTGTGGCGGTGAAGAAGCCGCTCTGTTTGGGGGGTGCCCTGGCAATTGTAATGGACCATCCTACAATATCATTGTACACAGAGAGAGATAGGAAAGTAACATTTGTGGGACAAAAATATTCATTATGGGGTATCATATTTGATAGTACATGACCCTTCTTCATGTGATCGATTGAGATTGGAGAATGATTTCAAGTAGCAAATATCATGTGAGTTATATATGTTGGATCTTGCCAATTCTAAATTACTACCCCAACTCCCCTGCATACCAAACATCAATTAATACTAAAAAAGATCAGTAAAATATATGGAGAGAAAAAATAAAGAAGATTAAAGAGTAAAATTTTTTAGTATCCAATGAAAATTAAATAAATTATTTTGATCATTTTGTGACACAATTGATGAGAACAAATGTACTAATATGTATACATACAAACTATTAATCTGCTAGCCTTATTTGACTTTTAATCTTTCCCTATACATATTAAAATTTTCCATACATATACAATGATATAGTAATATTTTTAATAATCATTCTTTCAATATAAATTATTAGACTACATTTGTTGTTTGATTCTGAAATACTCGATTATATAAAATTTGTCACTTTCAAAATGATACTAATAATTTTGAACATCTCAAACTGAAAGATGGGAGAGAGGAGAGTATTACTCATTAATGTACTTGCTGCCATAAAATTTTACTGTTCATATGGAGATGAGGTGAGGTGAGGTCAAAAATGAAAAACTAATCAGATAAACAAGTGAGTAACTGTAACGGTTGGTAGTACGTGACCATGGGCCCAACATGTTCCCAAATCAAAATAAATAAAAAATAAAAATGAAAGAGAGAAGTCTTAAAGCCTAATGTCCCCCCTCTACTCTCTAGTCCTCCTTCCCTTTCATGGTAGCTCCCACCATGTCTTCCCTCACCGACAGTACTCGCCTCCTCCGCCAACAACCATTTATTTCCTTTGGACTAGTATTTAGTTTTTTTATTTAAGGATGTTGTAATACTTTTTACAATACTATATTTAACTTTTAATATGATTGTAATTGTTCAACAACATATAATAACCGATAAATTGCAGATCCTCGAGTTAAAGGTGTATTTATTGGTAAATACACGATTGAATCAAGTTTTTTCCATTCTACATAATTACATAAACAAACTCATCTGAATTCTCAAGTTTCAAATGTGAGTTTTGCCAAATGGCAATTAGCAAAGTTTTTGTTGTTGTTGTTGAAGTGGAAGTATGACGATTTTAATATTGATTAAACTTATATTTGTGGTGGACGGACGGTGGTGGACCTCCACTAGCAAAATCTGAGTTCATCATTCCTTCATAATAGGAAATGCAAACATTTAAAAGAAGTATATTTACAATTATTTTTAAGAACCAACAGATATTAACAACTTTTGGACCTATGAAATTCACACATTGAATCATCAAACCCAAGAAGAGAACAAAAAGAACAAGTGATAATCCTAGTAATTATTAACTTTTTTTTTATATATATATAATCTCAATAATCTTAATTTAGAGATTTTTAAGATGTCGAAGCTAATTTTGATGAAGAAGAATTTGGGCAGAACTCTGATGTATTAACCAACCCATTTTCCACCACAAAATGCCCCAACAAATCAGTAGACTCCACCAAATTCTCCCTGCACAAAAACTCTTCACTGCAAACACTCTCCACTTCTCTGTAAATTTCATTAACAAACACATGGGTTTTTCCAGCTCCACCCTTTTTGTTCCTTGCCAACACTCCGGCGGTGAAAATCGCCGACATCCTCCCCGGAGCTGCCGGAAAAAACCCACGTGGCCCGTCCACCAAAATCACATCCCACCCCATTTCATAAATATGATTTGGTAGGTCATTAATGGCTAACTTACAGTCGGAAAACAGAAGATTCTGAACCGGCCGACAGTCTTTTCCGATTTGCTCCTTTGAGTATTCTAAGAGATCGTACAATTCACTGACTTTTGTTGTGAATTGAACATCGTAAGCTTCGATATAGGGGTGCTTTTCTTCCAATTTTCCCACAAAATATGCACTCTCGTCGACGAAGATTGTCCGGCCGTTGTGGTTGAGCGATTTCCAGAGAAGGGTCTCGTGGGTGAGGCCGAAAACGAGGAAATTACATGGGGCGGGGCAGCGGCGGAGGACGGCGGCGATGGTTTTGATGTCAGTGGCGGACATGTGGGAGTGGGTCGTGGAGTTGGCGGAGGCGTAGTGGACAAGCGCATCGAAAATGGGGTTGGGGAGTGGGGAATTGGGGGCGGTGGCGGAGGAAGTGGTGGTTCTGGAGGTGGAAATGATGACGCGTTTGGTGGCGAGTAGAGCGAGAGCGGAGGCGAATGTGAATAAGGAGATGAGAATGAAAAGGGATTTGCGGCGGTGAGAGGCGGTGGGGGATCCGGGTTGTTTGTGTAAGGAAGGGTGGAGGAGGAGGAGCTTTGAGCTGCTGCTGGTCTTCATATTTAGAGAGAGAAAGTGAGTGAGTTTGAAAGATGATACGGAAGGAGTATTTGATTTTCTTTTGTGTATTTATTTGGAATCCTCATTTCGAGTGATTCAAAATGGACAATTTTGATTGTCTTTTTTACAAAAGTTATACTTTGAATGACTTTTATTATATAATTATAATAGAAAACGAAATATAAGGTACTCCCTCCGTCCCAAATTAATTATTTTTCTAGGACTTTTTTAAGTCAAATTGACTATTTTTAAAATTAATAATTAAGCATATATAAATATATTTCTAAAATTATAAAAATTGAAATTAGTAATAAATTGTATATACTTTCTTTTGGTTATAATATCTTCACCTATATGTTAGCAAAAATAGTAAAAAAATTAGTTTTAAAAATAGTCAATTTGACTTTAAAAAATCCTAGAAATGCAATTAATTTGGGACGGAGTGATATGTCTTAATTTTTTTTTATTTTTTTTTTGATAACAATGGAATTTAAAAAAGATTATCTCTTCGCTCTAAATTCTATTATCATTATTGATTTTTGAAAGACAATTTGAAATATTTTCAAACTCAAAATTGAGGTGACTTATTAAAAATTATGAAACAATAAAACTTACAATGAGTAATATTTTTTAGATAGTTTACAATATTTATCATTTTATTGATTTAAATTAAAAAAAAATTATATCAATTTTGAATTTAAAAATTTCTTAAATTAATTTTAAAAAGTCAATAATAATCAAATAATATAAAATGAATGGAATACTTTTTTTCAAAGTCAATCATATAAATGGTAAAAACACGAAAAATAATGAGATGTATCGTGTTTTATGTAATTTTACGAACTGACACCCATTTGCATTACATTATAATATTTCTTTATTTTTTTATGTTCTCATTATCTATATGGTTAAATTTAAAAAAATGTTATTGTTTTTAAAATACATTATAGTTAAACTTGGCTAAACTATGTCTTAAATTAATTTTTTTCATAATTATAATTATTTGCTGTACAAATATAATTAATTTTAATATAATTATCTAAAATAGCAGTCCAAATAACAGTTATATAGAATTACTCACATGGACTGTCTAACTTAAATTGTTTAGATTCCAAATTCATTTATTTTTTAACTTTTTCTTATCACCTTTGTCGGGATGAGAGAGAAAAGAATTTGGGAAGGAAATTGAGAAGAGGCACGGATCAAGATGTGATTATAGATAGCGGTATAAATGAATTCAGCGGACTGGAGTATTAAATTGTTTAGATTTAATTTATAAAATTTATTGAGTATAAAATAAAGTTTGATTGAGACTTGTTTAGTTATCAAGTCGAGCATAATCTCAAATCTAGTCCGAACAATTTGAACTTTTTCAATGAATATGATCCGAGTATTAATAAAAAATTATAATTTAAAGATGTTCGAGTAATTTATCAAACTTTAAAATTTATTTAAATTTAAATCATTTATATTTTAAGTCGAATTTGAATTAAATTTTTAATCCAACGAGTACGAGTTTGATTTATTTTACGGCCTTATTTAATTATAGTATATAATATACTAGTTGGCACTCGTGCCTCCAGCACTACGACGCAACTCGCCCTAATGATCTAGAGAAGCGTCTTCAGAGAGAGGTCGTTGGAAAGAAGAGATGATAGAAGAGTGTCGCTTCCGGAGAGAGGAGATGAGAAGAAGATGAAGGTCGGAAGAGGTGAAGGAAGAGATGAGTGTTGCTGTCATTGGAAATACAATATAGAGAGGATATAATAAAAAGTCAGATTTATCTCAAATTTTAGACAGTCTAGATAATTTATTAGGATTAACGAAAAATTCAAAATTATTTATATTTTGTTAAATAAATTTGGTTACATTCGAGAGAATGAGTATAGATGCGATTGGGATGGTTGGATTATATTTAAAATAAAAACGTGGGTCCCATATCTGGCAGTATTACGTGATTATAGTAGACTGTGTTATGTATGAGGGAATGAGTATAGATGCGATTGGGATGGTTGGACTAAATTTAAAATTAAAATGTGGGTCCTATATCTCGTAGTGTTACTCCTTCATAGCCATCAACTCTTGAAGGCTTGTTCAAAATATTCTTGTATAAAAACAAGTTGAATTTAAATTTTGTTTTATTATTTTATTGAGCTCGACTCAGTGAGACATAACTCAAATTTTATTAATTTAATATTATTATATAATTATTATTATTATTATTATATAATAACAAAAAAATATCACTATTAAGTTCGAGCTCGATTTCCACTGAAGAAAGGATATAATAAAAGGGAAATTAATAAAAGGCTGCATAGCCCAAAATGACAAAAAAATAATTCTGCATTTAACGGCCTTTCTTAAGTTTGTTTTGTCCTCCATTTTAGGACAATTCTTTTGTTTGGGGAGTTGATTATTTGAAGACCAGAAAGTAATTTTTTTTTATAATTAAACAATAATTTAATTACTTCTATTAAGGACGAAATGTGACTTTATGGAATATTTAAGGCTCATATTTTAGTACTTAAAACAAAATAAATGGGACTCTCAATGGGCATATATTCCTTGTATAGAGGAAATTATATCAATAATTCTCTTTCTTTTCTATAAGAAATGTCTCAATTCTAGTAAAAAATCTCATTTTCATTGATATCTACATAAAATGACACAACATTTTTAAGTTTGTCGATATAATTTTATTATAATAGTAAATTAATAAATAAAAACTTGTTATTTTATAGATAATATATACATGGGGAAAATTATATTTAATATTTATAATTTTTGCAAATGAGACAAATTTTTTTCAGAAGATGAATTATGTGTACGTTTAGTTACTCAGTATTTGGTGCGTTTAGAATGTTTGAAAGTTTAAAGTTTAAACGCATTTAAAAATTTTGTTCGCCTAATAGTAGTTTATTTTAAATATAGTTTATTTAACTCACAAACGCAACGTAACAAATTAGCACAATGCATTTAGAAGTCTAAATACTACAAATAGTATTGGCGCAAACACTAGAAACGTCGGTAACCGAACAAATCTTCCGTATGGCGACCACAAATTCATAATCGTACAACATTCCAACTCATGTCAATTGAAGAACATTCCTTCTTTTTATGGGAATCTACTTTAGGAAAAGGAAAACCGGAGTTTAAGTTCAGTAGTGGGAGGCAAAAGTGTTTTTCCAGCACCAAATATCTTTTGTAAATACAGTCGCCAACTATTCACTTCATCTTTTTAAATCAAAAGCTACTAATTAAACAATCAATCAAGCATACATCAGAGCTCCTCTTTAATCATCTCAGAATGATTTGAAATCTTACCAACATTTGATTATGACACACATGGAATATATAATTTTTTTGACGACTTTTCAGTTGATTAAACACAGTAAATAAATATTTTACGGAAAGTATAATTTTGTCTAATTGACTGAAAAATAGCATGATTCCATGAGTGGACGGTGTTAAAAGCATGCTTTCTTCTTCTTCTTTTTTCCTATTTTTTTTTAGGGTGGGAACATAAGCATGTTTCTTAATTCACCCCTTACATTATTCCATTTCTTTTTAGGGGATACACATACAATGAAGGAGCTGATGAGGCCTCCGTACAATTTATAATTATCAAAAGTATTTATTATAATGATTAGTCATTTTCTTTGACCAATACTTTTATCATTATTATTACTATTAAAGAAAAAGTATCGATCTTAAGTTAAATACCTTACTTTATATAACGGAGGCATGATTAGAGAAAGAGTAATAATTTTTTCATTAGTTTACATTATATATATATATATATATATATATATATATATATAAAACTGTACTTTAAGTCATTCTTTTGAAGATGGATGGAGTAATTTAAAAATAATGATTAAATTTTAAAATTTCTTAATAGGTTTTATTCTTCTTTTTCTTTTTTCTTGTTATTTCTGATAAATTTTCTTAAAAATGATGTTATTGCCAAATTTCATGTATTTTAGAATACATAGGCTTTCTGGGCTCCAAAGGCCCAAGCACATAAAAACATAGCCCTTTCATTTATTCCAAACCCTCAAATCCTTCAGGCATCCTCTTCTCATCCTTCTCCACATCCCAATAAATTGATGTCCTTCTCCACATCCCAATAAATTGATGTCGAAAACCTTCAAGGTCCATTGCCATCTCATGTTTCATATAAATGAGAGGAAAATTATATATATACTTTTTTTTCTATTTTATAATCGAGTAGAAATAATGAAAGACGTGTCTCTGATTAAGATAGACGCATAATTTATATCTAATGGGAATTTTGGTATAATATATATAATAAAAGATATAAGATATTATAAATTAACATAATATAGTGATAATTATATAAATAAATATTACATATTAAACACAGTGATATAAATTACAAAAAGATTGTAAATCACTAAATAAAGTGGACACTAAGTCTATATAAAGCAAACAAATCCATCCTCATGTGAGTAATTTCCTATGAATGTTAGACAAAATATAAACTCAAAAAGAGTTCAGGGATAAAAGTGTACATAAACCAAAGAAAAGATAAGAATAACTACTAGAGGCGCGGCCCCTACTCGACTAAAATTATATTGGACTATAATAATTTCTAGTTATAAAAAGACACATGATATCGGATCTAATACCGAAGTTTTCTATTGATTTGTCGAAGATGTGGGCATTGCTAGGAGGAATGATTACTGTTGTTTTCAAGCCGCATGAGGCAAATTATTGTTCGGCCATGTCTTGGATTGGTATCATATGGCCATTTTAGCCAGAGCCAGTAGTGGGAAAAAAAAAAACTTGGGTGCAATAAAGATTGTACTATAGAGGCACAGGATATCTGAACTAATACAATTAGCACATGGAAGGCGCAACATATTAAACTGGGTAGATTGTTTTTCTCTATCTTTTCTTGGTTCAAGAATGATAAGAAGTCAATTCTTTGATCAAAGCACTCAAATCTGAGTAAGATGATCCACCACCTTCAATAGCCTTCCTTGCCATCTCTTTTAGTGCCTTTGCTCTGTTTCTTCTTCCCTCGGCTTCTTCACCCACCATTATATGCTTTACTGCCATTTCTATGGCATCCCTTTTTACGCCGTCAGTTCCCAATTCAACCCATTTTTGAGCACCAACAGCAACCCCAATTCTCAAAATCTCAGTCACTAACTTTTCATTATAGAACTGTTCAGCGAACGTTGGCCATGTCACCATTGGCACCCCAGCAGATATTCCTTCCAGAGTTGAATTCCACCCGCAATGAGTCACAAAACCACCAACAGCTTGATGGTCAAGAATAAGTACTTGTGGCGCCCAGCCCCTTATAATTAGGCCTTTCCCTTCAATTCTCTCCTCAAATCCTTCGGGCATCCACTTCTCTTTTTCATCTTCCTTTTCCCCTTTCCTCACAACCCAGATGAATTGTTGCCCAGAAGCTTCAAGTCCCATCGCTAACTCATATAATTGAGAAGAAGGGAAGTTGCAGACACTTCCAAAACACACGTAGATAACCGAATGGGGGTTCTTCAAGTCCAGCCATTTCAAGCATTCAAACTCATCAATGGCCGGTTTCTTGCCTCTTTCTGCTTTATCTTCAACTCCCCTGTTGCATAATGAAACCGGACCTACATGCCATGCCTTCCTATTCAACACATTTCTATAGTGATCAGCATAATCGGGTTCAAGCTCGTAGAAGCTATTTACAATCACTCCATAGCTGTTTGTCTCGGATTCCTTTACCCGGATCATCATCTTAGAAAAGAATGTCTCAATCCCTCCTCGCTCATGTGGAGGCAATTGGCTTCTAGTTAACTTAATCTCATGCGGAAGATTAGGCACGACAAAGGGCTCTGAGTCATTCGATAAGTTGTTGAATGGCTTGTGGAGTCTGAGTTGCTCAGTGGCACAAAGAGCAAAGAAGCTTGTTCCGTGGAAAACCAATCTTGGGATATCAAACTTGGCTGCAGATTCAGTAGCCCATGGGAAGAACATGTCGGCGACGAGGCAATCAGGGCGAGATTCTTCTAGGACTTGCTCAACTTGTTCCCGGAGCATGAAGGTGGCCTTGAAGAAAATTGGAAACATGTCGGGAGAAGTGAGTTGATCAGCATTTTCGCACCCTTGGGGTAAACCAGTCACTACCGGGAATTTGATGATTCGGATGCTGATTTGGAAACCCAAATCTTTGGTTCTTTCTATTGCTTTTGAGAAAAAAGGAGCGTTGAGCGGCGTGGTGATGATTGTTGCTTTTACGCCGTGAGAGGCGAATAGTTTAGCCATGTCTAAAGTTGGTATCATGTGGCCGTGCAACAACATTGGGAAAAACAACACATTAAGCTGCTGACCCATTGCTCCTTTGCAATCTGATTGATGTGAAGAGAGAGAGAGAGAGAGAAGAGAGTGCTTAATTTCTTGTGTGACTAATTTAGAATCGCTATTGCAAGATGTAGATGTATACGTATATATATAGGGTGAAATAAGTAGAGTGTAGAAGTAGGAAGATATCTGTGTCTATCGACTATTGGTAGGAGTAGAAGGGAAAATGGTGCAAATTCGTAGAAACTGAGTCAAGTAAAAGTTTTGTAATATCCACCACCAATAGTATATACTACGTCATTGTAACCGTCATATTGTTTCTGGCGTGCACTTCAAGAAAGAAGAGGACAGGAATGGAAGGAGGTGGCGGGGCAGAGCATCAAGCCAGCCACGGATAGCTCCAACCAGTCAATTCAACAGTGTAAGACTACAAAGGTCTTCTTTCACACCTTAAGCTCAGCAGAATTGGCATCATCTCATGAATCTCCCATATCTAGCTTGGCGGAAATGAATGCGGATTTGTACGCATCCGACTTCACATCCAAAAGACACAAAATAGTAATAAAAATAGGATATATTTATATACATACTCAAATGTAAAAAAAAAAAAAAAAAAAAATTGAAGAGAGGAAGTATTCTGAAAAAATGAGACAAATATTTTACTGTTATTTTACTCTTGAATGTGTCTTCAAATGTATAATTTGGGTGCATACATAAATTTATGCATAAAATTATTTTTTTCTCCTCTCTACAATACTTTCGCTCTCCTTTTTAAATACTTCCTCCGTTCTAAAAAAAATAACTAAAAATATAAATTTTAAGTCAATTAGTAAAGTATTTTTCTTTCCACTGATATTTTACCTTAGTGTTCATGTCGCTCTCTCCAGAAGTAAGACCAAAACATATATATATATATATATATATATTAGAAAGACTACCATCCTACGTCTATACTTCAAACGATTTATTTTTAACCATATAAATAAATATTTTACAGAACGTGTAATTTTGTCTAATTGATTGAAAAGTAGCGTGACTCCATGAGTAGACACCTAGACGGGGTATTAAAAAAAACATCACCTTTTTTTCTCCATTTTTTGGTGAGAACATAAGCTTGTTTCTTAATACTTAATTTACATTACTCCATTTGTTTTAGGTGATGCACATACTCAATGAAATCCATTTAGAGTAGGCCCCCGTACAATTTATAATTATCAAAAGTATTTATTATCTGATTAGCCGTTTTGTTTGACCAATATTTTTATCATTATTAAAGAAAAAGTATCAATCTTAAGTTAAATACCTTACTTTATATAATGGAGGCATGATTAGGGAAAGAGTGTTATTTTTTTTATTAGGTTACATTTAAAAAAAAATGTACATTAAATCATTCTTTTAAGTTTTGAAGATGGATGGAGTAATTTAAAAATGATTGAACTTTTAAATTTCTTAATAAGTTTTATTATTCTTTTTCCTTTTTCCGGCTATTTCTGATAATTTTTAAGTGCTTAAAAATGATGTTATTGCCAAATTAAATGTATGTATTATAGAATACACATGGCTTTCTGGGCTCCAAAGGCCCAAGCACATGAAAGCAGAAGTCTTAACCATTTCATTTATTCCATCCTCAAATCCTCCTTCAGGCATCCTTTTCTCATCCTTCCCCCACCACCCAATAAATTGATGTCGAAAACCTTCAACGTCCATCACCATTTCATATTTATTTCGTATAAATGAGAGGAAAATCATATATCCACTTTCTTCATTTTTACCAAGTAGACGCCATGAAAGACAGGCCTCTAACAAGGACTACGACGCAAGATTTATGTCTCATTTGGTACAATATATATGGTCAAAGTCTCAAAGATATAAGAAGTTAATATACCTTTAACATAATATAGTGATAATTATATAAATAAATATTGTATGTCAAACACATTAAAATAAATTACGAAAAGATTGTAAATCACTAAATAAAGTGGGTAACAAGTCTATATAAAGTGATTTAACTCATCTTTATGCGAGTAAATTCCTATGAGGTATGAGTGTTTGACAATATATAAAGTTAACGAGGACTCATGGACAAAAGTGTGCATAGACCAAAGAAATGATAAATATAAGAAAACTAATATTTCCACAACACTTTTTGATATTTTTACATGACAAGTGTCGCTATAGATGTATAGCGACGGGAAAAACCGTCGCCATAGGATCAATAACGACACTTTTCATGTGAAAATATCATTTTCTGTTTTGAAAATATCAGTTTCCTAAATAAAACTAGTAGAGGCAACGGCCCCACTTGACCCGTTAAAGATTTACACTATTGAGTAATGATTATTGTTGTTTTCACGCAGAATGAGGGCAAAGAATAGTTTGGCCATGTCTCGGATTGGTATCATATGGCCATTAGCAAGAGCCAGTAGTGGAAAGAAAAACAGATAAACAAGAAAACTGGATTTCTTCGGTGCAATAAAGATTGTACCATAGGCACATGAAATCTGAACTACTCCATACAATTGACAAATGTAAGGCGCAAACTATTAAACGGGGGTAGCTAGTTTACCTTCATCTTTTCTTGGTTCAAGAACTCAATTCTTTGATCAAATCACTCAAATCCGAATTAGATGATCCACCATCTTCAATTGCTTTCCTCGCCATATCTTTTAGAGCCTTTGCTCGGTTTCTTCTTTCCTCTGCTTCTTCACCCACCATTATACGCTTTACTCCCATCTCTATCGCACCCTCTTTTACGACGTCAGTTCCAAATGCAACCCATTCCTGAGCACCAACAGCAACCCCAATTCTCAAAATCTCAGTCACTAACTTTTCATTATAGAACTGCTCGGCAGCCGTTGGCCATGTCACCATTGGCACCCCAGCAGATATTCCTTCCAGAGTTGAATTCCACCCGCAATGAGTCACAAAACCACCAACAGCTTGATGATCAAGAATGAGTACTTGTGGCGCCCAGCCCCTTATAATTAGGCCCTTCCCTTCAATTCTCTCCTCAAATCCTTCAGGCATCCACTTCTCTTTTTCATCTTCATTTTGCCCTTTCCTCACAACCCAGATGAATTGTTGCCCAGAAGCTTCAAGTCCCATTGCTAACTCGTGTAATTGAGAAGAAGGGAAGTTGCAGACACTTCCAAAACACACGTAGATAACCGAATGGGGGTTCTTCAAGTCCAGCCATTTCAAGCATTCAAACTCATCAATGACCGGTTTCTTGCCTCTTTCTGCTTTATCTTCAACTCCCCTGTTGCATAATGAAACCGGACCTACATGCCATGCCTTCCTATTCAACACATTTCTGTAGTGATCAGCATAATTGGGTTCAAGCTCGTAGAAGCTATTTACAATCACTCCATAGCTGCTTCTCTCGGATTCCTTTATCCGGATCATCATCTTAGAAAAGTCTGTCTCAATCCCTCCTCGCTCATGTGCAGGCAATTGGCTTCTAGTAAACTTAATCTCATGCGGAAGATTAGGCACGACAAAGGGCTCTGAGTCATTCGATAAGTTCTTGAATGGCTTGTGGAGTCTGAGTTGCTCTGTGGCACAAAGAGCAAAGAAGCTTGTTCCATGGAAAACCAATCTTGGGATATCAAACTTGGCTGCAGATTCAGTAGCCCATGGGAAGAACACGTCGGCGACGAGGCAATCAGGGCGAGATTCTTCTAGGACTTGCTCAACTTGTTCCCGGAGCATGAAAGTGGCCTTGAAGAAAATTGGAAACATGTCGGGAGAAGTGACTTGATCAGCATTTTCGCACCCTTCGGGTAAACCAGTCAGTACGGGGAATTTGATGATTCGGATGCTCATTTGGAAACCCAAATCTTTGGTTCTTTCTATTGCTTTTGAGAAAAAAGGAGCGTTGAGCAGCGTGGTGATGATTGTTGCTTTTACGCCGTGAGAGGCAAATAGTTTAGCCATGTCTAAGGTTGGTATCATGTGGCCGGGCGAGAGCATTGGAAAAAAGAACACATTAAGCTGACCCATTGCGCGCCTTCGCAATGTGATGGAACCTTGGGTTGAAGCAAATTGTGTATATATAAAAAGTAAGAAGAGTGCTAAATTTCTTGTATGACTAATTGAGAATCGCTCTTGCAAGAATAAATATATAGGTTGTTTAGCAAATGGAAATGAGAATTTTCAACCATTAGCAGAGTGTAGTAGTAGGAAGAAATCTCTTATCTATTGGAGTAGAAGGGAAAACGGTGCAATTCGTAGAAATTGGGAAAAGTAAAAGTTTTGTAATATCCGCCAATAAGTCATTGCAATCATCATATTGTTGCTGGTCAGCACTTTAAGAAGGAAGAGGACAGAGGAATAGAAAAGGGTAGGGGGGGTGAGGGAGACTAGTTCCAATGAACCAGTCAATTTCATCAACTATAAGACAACAAGGTCGTTTTCAGCACCTTAAAAGTGGGCAGAATGGCATCATTTTATAAATCCATATCTAGCTTGCAGGGAATGAATGTGAACTTATCTTCGACAAACAAGTTATTTCAGACCAAAACGAATGTACTATGCATATAATTAATATATACACGATAAACAAACACACACACACACATACTATGCATATAATTAATATATACACGATAAACACACACACACATATATGGACAAGAATTCATAACAAATGTTTGCTACAGTACTATTTCAGCAAATTTATCTCTAGCCGTTCTAAACACTGCCTAGATTTTAAAAAATAAGTGTTATGAAGGGTTAAAAAAAATTAAATATGAAGCGTCTGTTTCTTTTATAGATAATTAGAGATTGGTATGTTAAATAGTGTCATAGCAAACATTTGTCATGGATCACTCCCACACACACACACACACACACACACATATATATATATATATATATATATATATAGAGAGAGAGAGAGAGAGAGAGAGAGAGAGAGAGGAAATATTGACAAACCAACTGAAAATTCCGTAGTATAAAAATGTTTACTTCAGGATAGGGGGAAATTCTGCAAATATATATGTTACATCACTTCTATAAACATTATGTAGAGGGCTCTGATAATGTTACAATGTGTTTGCACAAGAGAGCCTCCTAGCCAGCTCGACCCAGGCATCAGTTGAGAACAACGTCTAGCAAAACATATTGAGGTGCAAGCTAGGATAATATGATGGTTTGTACAGTAAGGGATTACTCAAATCACTTACCTCTAAATGCCATATAAGCCATATATCTGGGGGACAAATATGAGTTGCTTCTCCAGGTGATGCTATATTCTTCCCCAAGTACATTCGTGAGATAAGCAAATGCATGGATATTACGTAGCAAAAATTCAACCAACTTTGACATGCCTCAAGGAGCCTGAGTCCCTCAATTTTGGTCCTTAGACATTCTCTCACTAGCAAGTTTTATCTGAAGAGCTGCTCTAACTATATTTCCCCTAGTAATAATCCCAACCTGTATGATATTGCATCAAACAGAAACCGTTCAGTACCACGCATTGTAAATTCACAACCGAATATTCCTATAATGAAATTCTAAAAATGGAACACAAAGTAGAAACACGTTACCAGCTTGCCATCACCATCTACAACTGGCAACCGACGGAACTTTGTTTCAAGCAACAACCTAATGATCAAAGTAATAAGAGGTTATCTAGCATTCAAACTTTTGCAGCCAAGAGAATCTGTTGCATCTTTTAATTGCATGAGAATAACACGTGCCACAATGTGTTCAAAAGTAATGTGCAAAATGTGGCCTATGTTGCTGTTTGCGATTGTGCATTTTATAGAATATATGTGCGAAAAATAATAAAGAACTGTTCCAACAAACCAAAGTATCCTTTTTAGACAGTCATAGAAGTTATAACACGTGTTCTACTCCTAGCAAATCATTTTAACAGGAAGCAGTTATGATACATGTGTAATTAACAACTCTTTGTGCTTTGTTTGTTAGTCGAGACCAGTAATGGACTATTAAGAGTTAAGATTGGTAAGAGAATGGAAAAGGTAACACCTAGTAAAGGCAGTTAGCCTTCTTCATGGGATTCATAAATAATTAAGAAAACATGGAAACCACAGGAAAGCAATGAGATTTGCAAATTGTACTGTTAAATATTATGAATATTGTGGAAAGGTAAGGTGTAAAAGAAAGATCTTTCTTTCCTACAACTCCACCCCTTACTAACAAAGGAGCATATACAAACGGTCGCAAACTTGGTCAATACCCCACCTACTACCAGACAGACAACAAGAAAATTAAAGTGAAGTACCTCACAGCATCCTCCAAATTAGTGGCTTCACGAACAGAGAGGGGAACAGGCGTCATCAAATCCCCAACAACTTTTCCATTAGTTTTACCAAGTAATCTTTGAATCTCATTGAACGACTGCATCATTATCAAGAATTAGAAAGATCAGTCACTGGGGAAAAACTTTATCATACATTGTAGCTAAAAGGTCATTAGAGCACTTTTTGCATGCCCAAAAGAAGTCATAGCTAAAGGATTTGTTTTGATAGTTAGTTAAGCAACAAAAAATTAAAATAAGGAGACAAAATCTAATCTACTCTCATATCATATTAAATCATATCAAGACATATGTAAATATATATACAATATAGTCTCTCCTACTTTTGCAGCATTTGAAACCCTTTCAGTTTCTGATGATAAGCTCATTGTTTTCTTTATGCCAACTTATAGGAACACTCGCATGCACCAGCTTGAAGGGCAAATATTCTAAGCCAAATCCAAGCACCAGATTTTTAAGAGTCACTTACATATATAAAATTAATGAAAGAAGATGTAACATATCTACTACAATGAAAGTAAACCATTACAATAAAGATCGGATAATTAATTATCCATCTCTATCAGAAATCTGGGAGAGATCCTAGCCTTCTAAATTGAGCTCTGTTGCTTGTTTATTTTTGATAAGCAAGATATTTATTAGATGAATATAGGGATATAAGCATAGGAGGACAAGGAGTTCAGTCACCCTACAAGAAGTGTGCATGTGTATATAATATAGAGAAAGGCATAAACATACATGAATATGTAAGTACTTAGAATTGTAATTAAAAGCATAAGTCCAAGGTTACCAAAAAGGAGGCTCTTACATACTTTCCAAGAACTATCAACATCAGGAAACAAGTTTGTGTCAGCTTGACCAGCACCTAAGATACAGGAACAGGAAAAATAGTAACGCATCAGCACCCAAGTCCATGAGCACTTATGGAATAATCCAATGAAAGTTTGTTTATGGGAAATAGCCAATGATGACAACCTCAAAGAGCAACACCAATTTCTAAAAAGACTTGTTTCCTTGAGCATCATAGATCAGGTGGAGGAGAGGAACAATGATTTATACATGAGCTTTGATCAAGCAATGATCAGATATAGAAACATCATACGACTCAAAAAGATATCGATAAAAAAAATGTAGGGCAAAAGTGCATAAACTGGGAACTTGAACGTAACTGAATCATTTTCTATGGCTAAAAACATAATATATCGGGTTTTAGGAATTGTAGATGAAGGAAAACAGGAAGGGTATTAGACTTGAAGGGCAAACGCTGTGGAGCTTTACGGGCACTTTTTAACTAGTACTGTCCCCATCAGCAACAACTTTTGTCTTTTGTGTAGTTTAGGTGTAAGTTTGATTTATTGTTGAATCATGATTCATGAATGAAAGGTTTGGGCTTATCAAGTTGGTTTATAAAAAATGCTGCTTTACACGGTATCATTGCAAATATACAAAAGCATAGATCATTAAATAATAAAATTATAAGGATTTACTAAATAAAATAAACTCTAAATAACACATTTACTTCCCAAATCAAACCCCTTGGTCAAATAGACAACTCTTAGCAATATCTCACTTTCCTCATTACTCTTCACTCTAAATAACTGATAACATGCAAAAGTGACTGGCAGCATATAAATATGGAAAATAAAACAAAACAGGACTGTTCTAAAGATAAAACTTGACCATACAACATCCCAAGGGAATGCTCCCTTGAAGTCTGGTTAATTACCAAAATCTGGCTTCTTTAGAAATATACTTTGATCAACTTTTATTAGACAGCATCACATTGTTGTAGGTTTAGCACTTTGTCAAAAAGGAACTAAGACTCAAAAATATTAGAATCAAAGGACCAGATGGAGAAAATAGTAGCAAAACAAAATCAACCAAAACAGTTCAAACTTTGATAAAAAAAATTCCCATAATACCTGAAATGGAGTCAAGCGCTAACAAGTCATAATCTGAAACAACGCCAACCTGCAAAAAATATACCCATTGTCAAGGACTCAAGGTAATTAAAGGATTAAATCCTTCATTCCAACTTTCCAAGGGATAATTACAGAGACATAAATTGAAGATTTGACCACAAAAATAAATATTCCAAAAGACGAAGAAAAATTGCTAAACACTAAGAGGTGGCATTTAATACCAAGAAATATTATTATAATAGTATAAAAATATTATTTTTCTTGCTTATTTAATGATGATGCAAATGAGGATAGGCTGCCTTCTAATCTTTTTAAAGATATTGTTTACATACTAATCCAATATATCTTCCGATATTCTTAAAAGATTGGGATGTATATTTTCCGATATCCCCATTTTCACCTAGTAACTAGAGTTAGTATGAAGCTCATCTGAATGTCCATAGTAAAATTTTCTGCTCGAGACTGGGAAGGATATGTATTCATGGACGTTACACAAAATTGCACTTTCCTTTTCCTTTAAAAGTAAATTACACTTAACGACTGGCAAAATATAAACTTACTGATAACTCCAAATCAGAAGAAAACAAATGTAATAGAATAACATACATTGTGAAGATATTTTTACCAACCTTGTGATCCATGTAGCTTATTCATCTTCAAATAGTACTTTTACAACATAAGCGAGCCCAAAATCATATAGATACATTTTGTTAAGAAAAAACAAACTACTTTCGTACAACCATAATCCTGAGGAGGTGGGGATTACTTTCACTATTCTTCCCATTACTAGAGTTTATACAAAAATATGTTGAATAACCCTCACTTAGGATGAGGGGACACGGCCTCACTGCATCATGGTTCAGCTGCCAATAATGAGAGTAAAATTTGCAGCTGTTTGAATCTCATAATAACCGAAATTAGGTCAATATCTAGTCTACCCCTGACAAAACTCCACGTTGGCAGCAATAATACCAATAACAACTTTAACTATAAATATTAATGGAGAACACAGTTTGAATCCAAGAACATCCACAGTCTGAATCTCAGAGTAGCCCAAATTACTCTAGCCCCACTAGCAATGCACATTGGCAGAACCAAATGCCAGAATCAGGGTTCAAAGTCAGGAGACTCATGGTATCAAAAGAAGTATAGGACAGTCAATTATTTGATATCACTGGGAATGGACTTCAAACAATGTAACTGGAGTCACTGGACTTCCACAGTACATTTACCTCTAAAATCTAGATGGTTCTTTAATTTTTGTCTAGCTAAACATTTTTTATAAAAGTACATAAACACCATCTTCTCAAATCAAACTGCTTCTTTTTTTTTCTTGTTCCAAGTACCAACAGAATTTGCATATCCAGGTCAAGTTATTATTTCTTTTTTTCTACTCTCATAGTACAAGGATGAAAGCCAAAAAGTTAACCAACATTAATCTCAACTTCATGATCGAGTATGGACAAAATAGAAAAGCCTTAAAGTTGAAGGATCATTAAGGGTACAATCCAGAGCAATATAATTTATAGGAGACGCGAATGTAGTTTCTATTAAAATGAGGAATCATATAAAAAGGAACTAAGAGATGAAAATAACTAAAGTTACCAGCTTCCAGTCATCATCAATCACAGGGAACCCGGTAATCCTTTTCTCCACAAGAGTCTCCAGTGCTGTTAAGCAAGGCTGAGTGAGATAAAGAACAAATCTTGAGGAATTTAGAATAAAGAAATTGAAGGAGTAAACATACCTTCCTCAACAGTTGTTGTGGTTTTTACAACATGTAAATCCTCTTTCTTTGTCATAAAATCACCAACTGTATATATTACATCTCTTGGCTGCAGAGTTACATACCAATTACATGGATCAACATAACGATGCTAAACAGAGAAAGTTGAAATAAAAATCCCGCTAGCCCTTGTGCCCACCTTGGGAAGACAGAGGGGAAGGGAAAGTGTTATTGAAAAAAAAAAAACTATTGTTGCTCTCACTGCTTCTCGAAAACAGCTATCTACTTAGCTGCGATGGTTTCTTAAGGAAGAAATCTTAACTCAATAATGTCTTTTAACGCAGCGGAATATGGTTAGATTGAAACACTCTAATACAACCGTGATTTGAAGGTTTAAACGTACCAACAAGAATGTAAGATAAACCCTTGAATCCAAAAGGAAGATAAAACTCTCAAAGAGAAATTCATATAATTGTCAAAATTGTATCTCATAAAACCCTAAGATAACATATTTATAATGCTAAACTACTTTCCTACAACTAATTGGAAAAGAAAAATAATTAAACCCTAAACTAAATAAAATTAGAAAACTAAAGCCCAAAATATAAACGGGCTAAATCCTTTCATTAGGCTAGACACTTTTCTCATGGCCTTACGGACTTCTTTCACTTGCTTCTGGATATCAATGTATGGTTGAATAAAAAACTCATCATAATATCTCAAATATTTTGCAACCAATCTATCCAACGTAGAAGTAATGTATGCATAGTCATGTCGAAAAAATCAGTGTTCTAAAAGTCGGCGACTAGGCCGACTAGTCGGCCGACTAAGTCGGGGTCGGCAGCCTTCCGAGGCGAGTTGGGTCTAGTCGGCTCGCTTAGTCGCCGGCCGACTTAGTCGGCGACTAGTATGCCTAGTCGACGCTAGTCGGCTAGTCGGTCGGAATCGGCGTCGGCGTCGTCTTCTTCTTCTTCCTTCTTCTTTCTTCTTCTTCTTCTTCAGTCGGCCTAGTCGGTCAGAATCGTGATCCGTTCCTTTTGAGATGAAGTTTTAGATTGGAGAGATGAAGTAGATCTGTGCGATCTGATAGAGATGAGATGAAGTTTTAGATCTGTGAGATGAAGTAGATCTGTGCCTCCTGTGCGATCTGATACAGATGAGGTATTAATATTTTATGAATAATTACGGTTAGGTACCCCATAGTCTTCATAAAATTTTAGTTTAGTCCTAAAAGTTTTCTTAAATTTCAAAATAGCCCCTAAAATGTTATATATCAGCCCCTGTAGTTTCATTTTTTTCATTTCAGCCCCTATACTTTCATTTTCTTTCATTTAAGCCCCTAGCCGATTAATCCCCGATTAATCCCCGACTAATCCCCTAGTCGCTAGTCGGTAGCCAACCGACCTGGGACCGACTAGCGACTTTTAGAACACTGGAAAAAATTCATGAATCATCAGAGATTTCATCCTTGACCAAGAATAAATTTTATTCATACGTCTACGCAATCTCGCATAGTATATGTTAGACCACCATCTTGTTGCATTCTCTTTTAGTTTTTATGAAATCAACCTACTTTATCTTCTTCATGAATCCAATAATGATAAAAGTACTTTTCAATGTCGAACAACCAATAAACAAAATCATTTATGTCAAATTCAACGGGTCGAAAATAATAAATATCATTATAGATGAGTGTATGCATAAATTTCACACTAGGTTTTCTCGTATCCATGAGATATTAAAAGTCAAAATTCAACCAAACAAATGTTTCAAGTATCAAATTGCCAAAGCTAAAAGTCCAGGGGTTGTTCTATGAAGTAACCAAATCTTGGGACAATATCAGAAACTTAGCACAAAAAGGTACTTAATTGTAATTTCCCGAAATTGGTTAATGACCCAATGTTACCTCTCTATTACGCGGGCTAAACTCACGAAGAAAGATGAAGATTACGAGATTGAAGGTTGATGATGATCCGGGATGAATACCTAAATTCTTTTTTTTTAAAGATAAACAAAAATTACACACGGCCTCGTTCCACCAATACGAGTTACACAATCTTCAATTCTATGATTCAGTTCTTACTAAAAACTAAAAAATCCTCGAGATAACACACGAGATTCAATCAACGGTCACCTTATTCGGATACAATTATCTAGGCTTTGATGCCAATTGAAGCAGCGGAATATGGTTAAATTGTAAGCCTCTAACACAAACGTGATTTGAAGGTTTAAACGTACCAACAAGAACGTAAGATAAACCCTTGAATCCACAAGAAAAAACTCTCAAAGAGAAATTCATATAATTGTCAAAATTGTATCTCATAAAACCCTAAGATAACATATTTATAATGCTAAACTACTTTCCTATGACTAATTGGAAAAGGAAAATAATTAAATCCTAAACTAAATAAAATTAGAAAACTAAAGCCCAAAACATAAATTGGCTAAATATAAATTTAGTTACTGAATTTTTCTAACGAATAAATAAAAATACATCAAATAAATTAAAGTTTCATAAATATTAAAATATATAAAAATCCAAATCTTTCTCGTTATTTTCTACCGTATCATCTTTTGTCCCAAACTAGTTGTGGTGGACTAAAAATAAATTCTATATGCATGTATCAAAGTAGAAAGTCAAGACAAAACTAAAAACACAAAACAAATTAAATAAGAAAAATAACAAAATGAATAATGTCAAGGAAGCAGTATGTTTCCTCCAAGATGCAAAGGAAACGGTGCAACAAACTTATTCACAAATTTAATGGACATCGCCATTTTGAAGTTAGCAAGGTAACAATATGAAAAGGAAAAAAAAATACTGAAACTTCTGGTCTCCACAAACCACTTCCTTTATAATTCCATTTTATCTTAATTTTTATCTATTTGCTTTGGAATCCTTACCTATGAGATAACCCATTTTCCCCCTTCTCACCTTAAATCACTCTATTAGTAAAGTTTTACTCTTTATGTGTGAGAGAGAACCAAACTCACTCTAAAAGTAAAGCTTTTTATCCTGTTTGAGAATAGTATGTCAAAATTCCAAAAAAAATCCAACAAAAAAGCTCATCAATTTAAGAGAGCATAATGAAGGCAGTGCACAACCTAAAATATATGTAAAAATTGAAATATTAGGAAGAGAGGGAAGGCAAACCGGCATGGAATTGGTTAATCCGGCGGTGGCGGAGGGAAGCGCGGGCCAACGGCGAGAAACAGAGACGGCGTCGGAGTTTAGTACCCCTCGGCGGCGATAGAGGCGGTTGCTGCTGTGAAGGAGGATGCAAGGGAAATGTTGGTGTTGATAAATGGCAGATATCATCGGTACGGGAACGGGGGCGAAGGCGAAAATGATGGAATCCATTCCTGAGGGTTTAGCAAAACCAGAAGTGTGTGTGGTTTAGTGTGTGAGAGAGAAAATCACACTCGGCATGAGTGTAACAGAGATATTGGGCAGCAGAATAATTGTGTTACGACTTACGTGTAAGATGAGAAGTTGGAAAAAGTACTCTCCCTCACACCTACTACTGTGTGTGTGAACGAGAGAGAAAGAAAGTGTCAAGTGGGTCGGTGGGGATTTTTGACTCCGACAACCCGGTAACGGATGTGACCCCACATTGTTATAGCATGAAGTCCCTAAACCCAACTACCATCCTATACTATAGTATAGTAGGTATGACATTTAAATTTGACCCAATCTCATTTTGTCCGTCACGGTATGTTGTTATGACTTACGAGTTGTTCAACCATAAAAGTTCATCTCGTTTTATTTAAGTTTAGGTCTAGTTGATTCGAGTCGAGAAAAGTTTGAATAAAAAAAATTTATATTTTTTTAATTTTTAAAATAATAATTAAAATATAATTTATATATATATTAAAAAAATAAGAGTAAAAAAAGCAGAGTACTTTTTTTTTAATTTATCTTTAGTGGTTCTATAAGATTATATAAAATAATAATTGAATGATATACATGTTTAAAGAAAATGATATACATGTTGATAAATATTTAACGAAATGGAATTACGATCAACATAAAAGTAAGTGTATATGATAAAATATAATAAATTAAAGTGAAACAATTATTAATTATTCCCTCCGTCCCAAATTAATTGCATTTCTAAGACTTTTTAAAGTCAAATTGACTATTTTTAAAACTAATCTTTTTACTATTTTTGCTAACATATAGGTGAAAAAATTATAACCAAAAGAAAGTATATACAATTTATTACTAATTTCAATTTTTATAATTTTAGAAATATATTTATATATGTTTAATTATTAATTTTAAAAATAGTCAATTTGACTTTAAAAAGTCCTAGAAAAGCAATTAATTTGGGACGGAGGGAGTATTACATATCTCATGTATGTACATACGTCTTAATCTTGATTCGACTAATAACAATCACAATGTATAACATGACTCTATTTTTAATTACGGAGTAATATTTTTTGGTTAACTGCAAAATGTCCCTTAAAGTTTTATAAAATTATATTTTTAGCTCTAACGTACTAACTTTAACAATTGTGATCCTTCAGGTTTAATTTTTTTACAAAACTATTCTCTTTTAACATATTAATAAAATTATAGATTGGAATCCTTTACATACATGTCCACAATTATTTGTAATTATGTTATTTACATTTTATATAACAATATATTATTGTATTCATGTGTTAAAAATGAATCAAATGTGTATTCAACTATATAAAATATAAATTTTTTCTTATAATTTTACTAATATATTAAAAAGAATAATTTTATAAAATATTTAAACTTAAAAGAACGTAATTAAAAAATTAATACTGGCTAAAGTAGAATTTTGTGAAATTTTGAGGTAACTGTTGCAGTAAATCCAATAGTGTTTTACAGGGCTACCTACATATAAAAACTCACATTTCCAAACGCATCCAATTTTGTAGTGTGCAGTTCTTGGCTGCCCTGCAAATCTCTACTCTATCTCCAGTCGCCGCCGGCGACCTTACCTAATACTCCGTCGGAAACTCCGTATAACCATCATTATATAA
Organism: Aralia elata; assembly: GCA_034770075.1. Classification (NCBI taxonomy): domain Eukaryota; kingdom Viridiplantae; phylum Streptophyta; class Magnoliopsida; order Apiales; family Araliaceae; genus Aralia; species Aralia elata. The sequence goes on along the minus strand of CM068388.1, from coordinate 95,678,247 downwards.
TACCTATTATGCATCTCTCTGCTCTATCTCTCTCAAACAAAAAAACCTACAAAAATTTTAGGGTGTCTTTGCATTTTGTTCTATATCATTTCAGCTTGCTATGTACTTTCATGGTATCTTTGTTTTTGTCTTTATAAATAAATAAGAAGAGGAGGGGGGAAGACATTGACAAAAAGAAAAAGAACAAAAAAAAGTTTGAAAATTTACGAAAAAAAGGAGATATTTTAGGGTTTTGAATCGAAATGGCACATGTTCAAGTTCAAGTTCAAGTTCAGCCTCAGGCAGTGAATGCTGGTGAGAACCAGTTTGTGCTGACTTCCTTTACGTCGGGGATCTCAAGTGGAGGGTCACTGATTCTCAGCTTTATGATCTGTTTAATCAGCTTGAGCAGGTGGTATCTGGTCGGATTTGCAGGGACTTGTCAACTCGGCGGTCACTTGGTTATGGTTATGTCAATTATAGCAATCCACAAGATGGTTAGTTGGAGTTGGATGTTTGATTTATTTAGTTGCTTTGATTGATGTAATTTTTATTGTTACTTAGTGTTTTGTGCTTGATTGATATGTTTAAGTACCTGTTTAGTGTTTACTTTCCATTTTCATGTTGTAGTTGTTGGAGTTATGTTTATGATAAATATGCAAGTGATTTAATGTGAAATTTTAGGATGTAGGAGTAAGGAGTTAAAGATTGTCATTTTCATGGAGCTTATGTATTATAATTGTGTGATTAAATCATATCAAATTGAGGAAAGTGATTTTGGATATTACCTCTCTTTTGGGTATAATGTTATCCCTCACTAAAGATTTGTTACCAAACACAGGACAATAGTTTATTAAAATATTATTATCTAGCATTGAACCCCCAGAAGTCCCTGCAAACAAAGGTAGCCTTAATGTACTAAGTTCCATTTTTAGTTTATCTCAGTAAGAGAACCAAGTGATCAAGAATTGTTTGTTATGCTTCATATGTGCGAAGATATTGTAGTGCTTACAACAAACACATATTTTAATATCTATGTACCCATGAATATGCAATGTAGCACGTCGATATTCACATAAAATTTTATGCGGAACTGTTTGAAGAATATTTGTTGTGCTAAAGTTTTGTTGTTACCATATGGAAGTTTGGACAAATGTTGAAATATACATTTAAAGTGGGAATATAACATAAAAAAGGAAATTATTTTTAAATGTAGTCTGGAAAACAAAGTTAGCAATATGTTCTATTCCCATAAGAGTGTGAAATTCCATTATTTTTAAATGTACATTTAAAGTGTATAATATCTTGATATGCCTTAGTAGAGAGACTTTATAATCAAAGATCCAAGGAACATAAATAACACAAACCATGATTGGTGTTTCTTCCACATCCATGAAGTATTTGGAATTGTATGGTACCTATTGCCATAAGAAGCTCAGTGAGTGTATGTATTTATCTCTCTCCCTATATTCTTTGTATTGGTGGTGTTCTCCATCCGAGCTTCTGTAAAATATGCGAGCTTCTTCTTCTTCCATTTTTTTTTGGAGGGGGTGGGTGGGTTGTTATTTGGCCCTACCTATCTTTAGTAACCACTACTTCCTTACACCCCTCTTAACGTATCCTACTTTACTCTTTTTCTCCCCTGATATTCTGCTTCTTCTATATCTTTCTGAGCATTTCAGAATTTGGACAAGTCAATTGACCACAAAGCACTACATGGCACATTTTCTGCATTTGGGAATATTCTCTCTTGCAAGATTGCAACAGATTCCTCGTCAATCAAAGGGCTTTGTGCAGTATGTCAGCGAGGAAGGTGCTCAGAAAGCTATTGAGCAGCTGAATGGTATGGTATTGAATGATAAGCAAGTCTTTGTGGGACCCTTCCTTTGCAAGCAGGAAAGAGAGCTGGCTGCAGACAAGTTAAAATTCACCAACGTTTATGTAAAGAATCTATCTGAATATACAACAGAGGAAGATTTAAAGAAAACATTTGGTGAAAATCGGAACTATCACTAGTGTTGTTGTGATGAGGGATGCAGATGGGAACTCAAAGTGCTTTGGATTTGTCAACTTTGCGAATGCAGATGGTGCTGCTAGATCTGTAGAGGCTCTTAATGGACAAAAATTGATAAGAAGAAGTGGCATGTTGGGAAAGCGCTGAAAAAAATCTGAGCGTGAACTTGAATTGAAAGTTATATTTGAGCAGAGTGTGAAGGAAACAGCGGATAGATCACAAGGCCTGAACCTTTATATAAAAAATTTGGATGATAGCCTTGGCAATGATATGCTTAAGGACTTGTTCAATCCCTTTGGTATGATAACATCATGCAAGGTTTGTGCATCCGTACTTTTGATTGGAGAGCACATATATGTTTCCTTGTACTTTCAACTGGCTAGAGTTTCCTTTTTTAATTTTTTTTAAAAATATGTGAATGGATTACGCGAGATCCTAATGGAATGAGTAAAGGATCAGTGTTTGTTGCATTTTCAACTCCGTCGGAGGCTTCTAGAGCAGTAAGTAGATGTGTGCATGCATTTTTATGTTTATAAGTTTATTGTGAAATAACTGTTAATTGTCTATTTTTGTAGCTCTCTGGGATGAATGGAAGGATGGTGGCCAACAAACCTCTTTACGTTGCGCAAGTGCAACATAAAGAAGATGGAAGAGCAAGTCTCCAGGTATCTTTAAATGGTTTTTCAACTTTCAATGTACTGTCTAAAAATATCAAGGGAACAAAGAAGAAAATGAAGAGATGGATTCATTACCTTCGCTGTATTTATTAATAAGATAGAGCTTGATGAATGACAAGGAATTTAGACGTTTTTGCTCAATTAAATTTGACTCACACTTTAAGTGCGTACATAATAGTCATGCATGAGCTCCAATAAAAGTATGGTGAAAGTGTTTATTCTGTTGCTTATGAAGGCACAATTTTCTCAGATGCATCCATTTGCAATGACACCTTCTGTTGGTCCTCTTGTGCCGATGTTCCTCCCTGGTGGTCCAGGCATAGGACAACAAATATGCTATGGACAAGCCCCTCCTGCTTCTCAAGTAAGTGCATTCTTCTTGATGAGAATTCTTTTACCCAGTTCTGTCGTATGTTGGTTTCTTAAATTATGTTATAAGAAGTGCTATAATTATCTTTAAGTACGTTTCAATCTTGGTGAAGCCCGACTCGACCCTGGCCATTGGCCAACATTTTGGGTTAGATTGGGTCATGATATGCACTTTTTTCATCAAGCCTGTCTCACCCCCTAAACCAGATTGTCCTGACCCTTTTCAAAACCAATGTTGAACTAACCCTAGCCGCTCCAGTTGCACCTCTAAGTACATTCTCTCAGTTGTCTTGCAACCCCACTTTAACTTCTGTATGGGTATTGAATTATCATCATAATGGAACCTAAAATATAAGGTTAATTATCAAGCAACACTTTAACTTCCATATGAGTATTCAATTTATCATCTTAATTTAAGATAATATAAGGTTAGTTATCATGCAACTTTATCCTAACTAAGCAAACACCCAAGATGATGTTTCAGTTCACTTGTTCCTCCCCTATAGGAATTTCCACAATAGTTGCATCTTAGTTTCATCATATTATTGTCAAAAACTTTTGTGCAATTTTCCCAACTCGAATCACCAACTTTTAGGTAAATAATGCATAAATTGCAAAACAGAAAAGCTCACAGCAAAAGATTGATATTATCATTAACTTTATTGAATACTCATGAGCACTAAATAATGGGTTAATGGGGCGTGAGGGACTGTGATGCCCATTCCTGTTTGTTATTCTATCCATGGGGTGAATAGACTATATTACCATTAATAAATGAGAACCAATTAGGTATGTCTATGTGCATTTCCCCTTTTTTTGATAAATAATACTCCATACGTTCCAAAATATAAGAGCACTTGAGGAAGACAAGTGATGTTATATTTTAAACAGAGGCGGTATATATTATAGCATAAGTAATCAATAATTAAAGAATTTATATACAAAATATATTAGAATAAGCCATGTAACTAAGTAACAAGGCCATAACTACAAAACATGTAGTTGATGACGGTTCATCCCATAAATGCAAAAGTTGATAAATTATTCTTATCCTTCCCCTCATCAACAATCATGTGCAACACGTGTTGAGGTACTATGTATAGCCCAAGCCCGAGCCCGAGCCCAAGCCCAGTGCCTAACTAATAAATAAATGACCCATTGACTCTTTTAAGTGTTAACCTTTACTAGTAAATAACCTACTAATAAGTAATTAATAAAATAATACTAGTATACAGATCCACGTGGCAGCATCAATTGGAAAACAAGCCAACCAAGGAGTCGAGAGGACCTAGGAGGAACGAGAGCTGATCGCAAAGCTCTGGCCAAGGAGAAAGGAGACAATCACGAGAGAGAGATGTGCCAGGGCAGCGACAGCCGTGAGAGAGAGATTTTGTGGTCAATCGAAGAGACTTTGTGGTCGCCCGAAGATGAATTTGTGGTAAATCTGTATCTTAATTTTCAATTTCGTCATATTCTATGTTACTCGGACTCGGATGGAGTGTCTGGTTGAACACGGTATCCGACACGGGTACTTCTCAATTTTGCCAATTTTTTACATTAAAGTGAAGTATCTTGTCCAACTGTCGGGTTTCGGACACGGGTACTTTAGGGCAAAATGAAGAGTCCGAGTAACACTGATCATATTAACCTGCCCAGTTTTGATTTAATGTATCAGACATTATCATCGAATCATACGATATTTAGCATAAACAATACTCACGATTTTCCTTTCAATTTTGATTCAATAGATTCTATTTTGTTTACGGCTTGATTCTTATCGTACTATTCGAGTTGCGTATCATATGATATTAACAACTATGCTTAAGAGCATATTCCACACATGGGATGATACTTTATATTATTGCCAGGAGAAAAGGTTTTATACACCATGTGACGGCATGTCTGTTTCTTTCATCATGTGATGAGAGATAGAAAAACTTTTGCACGGTCACCGTTGTATATTCCGGGGGTGGAGTCATTTTGTCTTCTTTAAGTTCAAAAAATATCATATACTAAAACAATATTACTTTTGCAACTACTTTTGGAAATAAGGGGTTTAGGTATTATTAATTTTCCAAGATAAGCGGGTAAATCTTATTCTCACTAAATTGTTACCCCATTTTTCTAAAGACCTTGGGTATTCTGGCTAGCATATTTATCCATTCAAAAATCTGTTTTCGTGGGGCGGGTGTTTTTTTTCTTGTTTATTTTGTGTGTTTTTGTTTTGTTTTTGGGGTTTTGTGGTTGTTTTTGTGTGTGTGTTGGTGGGGGGGGGGGGGTTAGATTGACTCCTTGTACTACATGTGCCTCTAAAGTCATGATTCATGGCTTATCATAATGTATGGTGAGTGGCAAAGGAAATCTAAACATCAACCTTAAGATACCACTTTCCAAGTGTTCTGCTAAAGATGATGAACCACACATTGAAATGTCAGGGAAAAGTTAAATTGGCGAATTCTAGTTAAGAAGGGGATCGCGGGGTTCCTAGTTTACTATGATTGATGTTCTCGTCTTTTTAATATTTGTTGACATTACAAATATGGAAGAACATAATTTTCCTTCATTCAACATAATCACAATGGTACGAGGTTAAAATTCACAAGATTTGACTTATGAGGACACGATAACCAGGATTGCTATACTCGACTCAGTTCCATCTGAAGGTTACCACTGAGAAATTTACATAAACAAAACTTACCGCTTTATTTCTAATTATAAATTATTTGATATGTCGTATCATACCTTCTCAATTCATGACATGTTTGCTTGCCTGTATCAAAACCTTGAATGGTTATGATTTTGTGTTAATCATGTATTGTTGCATATTGATGTCAAGTTTTGTTTGCTTGGTTTACACTTGTCAGCCTGGTTTTGGGTATCAGCAGCAACTTGTTCCAGGTATGAGGCCTGGTGGGGCTCCCATGCCGAATTTTGTTGTGCCAATGGTTCAGCAGGAGCAGCCTGGTCAGCGTCCTGGTGGCAGAAGTGCCGGAACTGTTGCTGGCCAGCAAGCACAACAGCCAGTCCCACTAGTGGAGCTGCAGGTTGGTGGAACGTCTAACTTGAGCTTTCCTTCCAGTTTGTGCATGTAGAGTCATTCATTCTTCATTTGGTGGCTTGTTTGGATAACAGATGCTTCCAAGGGGTCTTGCATATCTTTACCCACCAGGTCATGGCATATGTTTCCATGGCTGGGAGGATGCTTTCTGCTCCACATGATATGGGTGGCATGCAATTGCATGATCAGGCAAATGATCCGCTGTTTTCAGTGGGGGTTTTGACTTCTCTCTTTGTATTTGCTTCACCTAGAGAGCAGACAATGGTATGCAATAGTATTTTCAATTTTGTAATAATTTCTTTTACATATATCAATTGAAAATAGTAAATAAATGTGTGTTTTATAAGTTTTTCTTAGTTGTTTTGGGCCCTGCTGCCAGGCTATGATCATTCAAATATTTACCCGGGATAAACAAAGTGTGGCTTTTGTAAGCACAATAATGATATAGATGTTAGTATCTGAATATTTCAATTCAAACGTAATACCTGAATGCAACTAATAGTGAATAACACAATGACATGATTAAATTAATGATAATCTTAATAGGATTGTACACTTTACCTTTAAAAGTTTTTTATTCTGTAAAACATGAAACATGCTAATGTATCCAGTGCTTCATCTCCAGAGTAATGTAGTACAAAGATGTTAATTAATATGGTGACAATATTTTAGATTTGACCAACTAATGTGTTTGGTTTGTAGATGCTGGGTGAAAGTCTGTTCCTGCTTGTTGAACAGCTGGAACGTAGATCAGCAGCTAAGATAACTGGTATGCTTCTGGAGTTGGAACAGACTGAAGTCTTGCACTTGATTGAATCGCCGGAAGCTCTGAGTGCTAAGGTTGCAGAGGCTATGGAGGTCCTGAGGCTTGCTCAGGAGCAACAGACCAGTACCCAAAGCTGATCAATTGGCCGTGTTGTTCACTGAATGATGATCTTGTCTCCCAAATGTGTGGACCCACAGAGGGACATGCTTAATTTCTAAACAAATATTAAGTCCGACTTCAGTAGAATTTTAAGTTTGTGTTTGAACTGAATGAGGTGGATTTTGTGTTACCCGCTGCACTAGATTATGACATTTGCTCCTTTGTGCCTTACTACTGTTTGCTCTAAATAATTCCGGACTTCCGTGGCTTTAAGATAAGAGTATGGACTCCTCGGTGCATTTTTACATGGTAGAATTTTACTGTGTGAATCCATGGTTATGGTTCATTGTCTCATTGAAGGTAAATGTACTCCAAGGTTTAGACTCAAGTGCCTTATCAAGCATGCTTTAAGGAAGTGTTCTACTTCTTCTGGTAAATATTTTTTTACTTCTGCTGGGGGAAAATTTGCTCTTATTTGTTGAGAAATTTCAATACTTTCACTGTTTCACATGACCTCAACTATGTACCAAGATTTAAAGTTTAAACTAAAGTTCTCGTCATTGAGCATGTTTTAGCAGATGATTTCTTTTAACCCGGTATTCTTACCCAGTGTTCTTTTCCTTTGGGTAAATGTTTACTACTTATTGTTGTGAGACAATAAGAGTGTAATAGAACAAGTAAAGGGGAAGAATACGAAGAATAGGAAGTAATCTGATTTTAATATATTATGACTTTTATAGTTTTTACAAGAGAGAGTAGTCCTATTTATAGCATACAAGAGAGAGGAAAAATACAAGGAAACTTGTTAGCCCAATTTTAGAAGTAAAACAAGGAAATATATTAGTCAACATTTTTGGGAGGAATAAAAGGAAACATGTTTTCCCTAATAAAAAGAAACATGTTTTCCAACGCTTCCTTTCAAGCTGGTAAATGAATGTTTTCCATTCCCAGTTTGGATACAAAACTCTGAAATACTGAGCTACTTAACCCTTTTGTAAGTACATCCGCAAGTTGGCCATGTGTAGACACATAAGGGATACAAATCAGTCCACTCTCCAGTTTCTCCTTGATGAAGTGTCTGTCAATTTCGATGTGCTTCGTGCGATCATGTTGTACCAGGTTGTGAGCTATACTAATTGCAGACTTATTGTCACAATAAAGTCTTATTAGTCCATCCCACTTGATTTTCAAATCTTCTAAGATGATCTTCAACCAAAGTAGTTCACACACACCTTGAGTCATTACTCGAAATTCTGTCTCTGCACTAGACCGTGCTACCACATGTTGTTTTTTGCTCTTCCATGTCACGAGGTTACCGCCAAGAAATATACAATATCCTGTTGTTGACCTCCTGTTAACTATTGACCCAACATAATCAGCATCCGTATATGCCTCAAGCACCAAACCTCCGTTTCTTTTGAACAGAACACCTTTTCCCGGTGTCCCATTTGAGATATTGTAACACTCGGTACGCTGCTTGCAGATGAACTTCCTTTGGGCTATGCATGAACTGGCTAATCACACTCACTGCGTATGCTATGTCCGGTCGTGTATGAGATATAAATGAGTTTTCCTACCAGGCGCTGATACATTTCCTTATTTATTGTAGCGTCTTCCTCTGCCATTCCAAGTCTAAGATTTTGGTCTATTGGAGTACTTGCTGGTTTGCACGTTATCTTGCATATTTCTTTAAGGAGATCCGTAACATACTTCTGTTGGGAGATAAAAATGTCCTGCCTAGAGTGAGCCACCTCGATCCCAAGAAAATATTTAAGCCTTCCTAATGTTTTGATCTCGAACTCCTTAGCCAAACACTGACTTAGAAATTGTTTCTCATTATCATCATTCTCCGTCACTATTATATCATCAACATACACTAATAGTGTTGTGACTCCCCCTGAAGGTGAGTGTTTAATGAACAACGTGTGATCTTCTTGGCTTTGTTTATACCCCATGACAATCTAACTCTCGCAAATCTGCCAAACCATGTCTGTGGTGATTGTTTAAGTCCATACAAGATTTTCTTCAATTTACACACAGTATGAACACCCAAGTTATTCCCATAACCCAGTAGGACCTCCATATAAATTTCTTCTTCTAGTTCTCCGTGCAAAAATGCATTCTTGACATCAAATTGTTGTAACTCACAACCATAATTAACTAATAATGACAGTAAGATTCGAACAGTATTCATCTTTGCAACTGGAGCAAAAGTCTCTAGGTAGTCAATCCCATAGGTTTTAGTATATCACTTGGCTACCAACCTTGCCTTATATCTCTCTGTTGACCCATCTGCTCTATATTTCACTGTATAAACCCATTTACACCCTACGAGGTTCTTTTCGACAGGCAATTTCACCAACTCCCACGTTTTATTCTTCTCCAATGCTTCCATTTCTATATTCATGGCTTGTCTCCATTTCTCATTGGTCAAAACCTCGGATAAGGTGGTAGGGATGATAATGGTGTTCAAGTTAACAAGGAAGGCTCTATGTGATGGTAAAAAATGTTTAAAGGAAAGAAAGTGTGCAAGAGGATATAAAGGTCGTTTTGTGCACTCTCTAGTTCCTTTTATAATAGTAATGGGAAGATCGTGGTCATTATTATCTACATGGGATTCAGTTTCAGCTTGTAATGAAGAATTAGAAATTGTTACCTCATTCTCAGGATATGGGCTTGATTTTTGAACTTGCACTGATTCAGGGACAATTGTCTTTTTCTTCGAATACACCTTACCTTTGTCAAATCTCACATTCTCAAGGGCAGAGTTAGGAGTGTCTGAAATTTTCGTGACGGGTTCAAACACAGGATTTGGCATGGACTCAGGTATTGACTCAGACACATTACTCGGATTACTAAAAGCTGGTTTAGGAAGTGACAACAGATCGAGCAAGAAATCCCCATCTTTATCTTCAAGTATTGAATTCTCTCCCTGAAGATAAGGTGAGGTGAAGTAAGGTGTTTGTTCATTGAAAGTAACATCTACCAAGACATAGAATTTCTTCGATGGAGGGTTATAACACTTGTACCCTTTTTGAGTTGAGGAATAACCCACAAATACGCATTTTAACGCCTTTGGGTTTAGTTTCTCCTTATTTTGACTATAAATATGGACAAATGATACGCACCCAAATATCTTAGGGATAAGATTATTTGTCGTGTGTATGTTTGGATAGAATGTTGAGAGTATGTCCATTGGACTCTTGAATCCCAAGACTTAGAAGGCAAACGATTTATAAGACAAGTGGCTGTAAGAACTGCTTCCCCCCAAAAGATTTAGGCACATTTTTTTGGAATAAGAAGGCTCGGGTTGATTGAAGGAGCTGACCATTTTTCCTTTCCGCGACTCCGTTTTGTTGTAGCGTATTGACACAGGATGACTCGTGTACTATTCCTTCCTTTTGAAAATAAAGACTTAGTACTTGATTGAAATAATCCCTGGCATTATCTGACTTAAACCTTTTGATAGTGACCCCAAATTGGTTCTTGATTATGAAACAAAAATTTGGGAGAACAGTACTGACCTCAGATTTATGTTTAAGTAAGAAAAGCCAAGTGACACGAGTACAATCATCAATGAATGACACAATCCATCTTACCCTAGAAATATTAGGAATAGTAGATAGACCCCAAATATCACTGTGAATGAGGTAAAATGGAAGAGAGTTTCTTTTATCACTACTTGGAAAAGGTACACGTTTGTGTTTGGCAAGTTCACACACTTCACAATGAAAATTTTCAACATCTAGACCTTGAAATAAAGATGGAAACAGAATTTTAATAACCCTAAACGACGGATGCCCAAGTCAGTAGTGGTGAAGCCAAACATTTTCTTCATTAGATGAATGAATCTCTGAAACAAAAGAAAAAGGTAGTTTGCCCTTGGTGATATTTGTTTGGCTCGATGTTTCTAGGTAATAGAGACCATCCCGTTCTCTAGCATGTCCAATCATCTTCCCCGAATTCTGGTCCTGAAATACACAATAATTATGATGAAAGATCACAATGTAACATAAATCTTGAGTAAGCTTTTGTATGGAGATAAGGTTTGTGGATAATCTGGGGACATGAAAAATATTTTTTAAAGTCAATGATGAGCTTATTTTAACATCTCCTACACCTGCTACAGTGGTCAAAGAACCATCAGTTGTGGGTATTTTTCTATTGCTTAGACAGGGTAAATATGTGGAAAAGACATTTGGTGAATAGGTCATATGATCAGTAGCTCCTGAATCCATGATCCAACAACCGGCAAAAGGTGTATTCGAGACATTTAATCCAACAGAGGATGGAGACTTACCTGAATACGCCGATGAAAAAGTACCTGAAGGTTTGTCAAGGTTGACAATTAGAGATCTCACCCTCTCGATCTCTTTTTGGTTGAGACTGCTCGACACCTTTGGTGCTGCTTCATTCTGTTGGTTTGTAACTTCTGACATATTCCTCAAGTCACAAATTATTGACTATCAAGTCAAAATACTAACAGAATTGCAAAGTTGTTTGATACTAAGAAGATATTTTGGTTTATGCAAAGCTGCCTTGATTCACAGTTTTTTTTGTGGCGGGAACAGTAACTCTAGCAGGAACAGTAATTCCAACAGGAACAGTAATTCCGGCAGGAACAATACCTAAAGCTTTGATACCATGTTGTGAGACAATAAGAGTGTAATAGAACAAGGGGGAAGAATAGGAAAAATAGGAAGTAATCTGATTTTAATATATTATGACTTCCATAGCTTTTATAAGAGAGAGTAGTCGTATTTATAGCATACAAGAGAGGAAAAATACAAGAAAATTTGTTAGCCTATTCTAAGAGTAAAACAAGAAAACATATTAGTCAACATTTTTAGGAGGAATAAAAAAAAACATGTTTTCACGAAACATGTTTTCCAACACTTACGTTAAGGGTCGAGTGCTGGTACTCGTTTGAGGGAGCTACTAGGCTACATTGGGCAAGTTGCAAGGGAAAGGTTGGGGTAGGTTGGGTTAGTTGTGACGCCCCCAAAATAGGTCCACACAACCCATTTTGAGTCGCCAATAACATTCTACAAAATACAAATACAAATACGAATTTTTCCATTTACAACTAATATTTGTCGTGCAAAATACGACCACACACATACTGTGACTTCCATACAAATATCGTACAGTATGGTACCACAGTATCCAAACCCAAATTATTACAATGCCGTAAAAAGACGGCAACACATGTTTAAAGTCTTCAGTACAGTTATTATTAAACTATGCCATCACTTGATGAGGACAACCACTAACTCGAACCATCACTCCACTCCCCGGCTAGTCCCAGCGACATTTTCCTTTCCTGAGAATGGGACAAAACTGAAAAGGGTGAGCTTAAATAGCCCAGTAAGAAATATCATGACTAAGATAATGAAGAATAAAAATTATCTTTAGTCTTCAACAATAATAAATCAGAGATTTAAAGATATTATAAATGTTCAACAACAACAATTGCAGCGGAACAAACAATCCATTAGAAGAGTCAAGTAGATTATAATATCTACCATCTTCTATAAATTAAAGGATCACCACCAATATTTTATCCCTGTAACACCAATCAACAATTCCTGTTTATGAACATCCAAATCAACAGTTTATATTCAACAGCCTCTCTTTGCACTACGTGCCAAAGATATTTATTTTGTAACATCACCGGTCATGATCATGCCAAACGCCAGTTTCATCTTTGCCACTACTGCCAAAGAGAATTTTCACCATACGCCTTTGTTTGTAACCACAAAAAGTCATGAATTATAACCAATACACAGTTTGGTCAAAATCATGTCACGCCAGTTCATCTTTGCACTACGGGCCAAAGAGAACTATCACCACAATTTTAAGTATGAGGATGAGGATGATGACAATGATACAGTGAGATTAAGGATAAGAAAAACTTTATAATTTAATCAGTATCAAAGATTGACCAAATTGCCAACACGATAACTAAATTGTGGAGTCAAATTCAAGAATGATATTCAAGAAATTATTTCATGCTTCAACTATAACGTATAGAAAGATTCAAGTGAAAAGATATTAGATGAAGCACAAACTATTAAGGATATTCTACTAATTTTCAGGGATTTTCTCTATTTAAAAATAAGGTTTTGGAAACAAATAAGGATTTCTTATCATAAATGGAGAAATGTGAAAGAAAGAGATATCCCTTAAAGAGTACAAAAGAAATGATAAGTTATATGAGTATAACAGAATATATGAAACTGCAATGGATTTTCACCTGTCATGCGATAATTCGCGTAGACAGATTATTTCCACAACAGATTAATAAGTAATGAATACGACGGGTTATTCACCAGGTATGCGTCAATCCACACGAACAGGTTATACCCACAGATAATATAAGGAATGAATACAGAAGGGTATTCACCAGGTACGACACTCGTACTTACAGGTTATTCCCATAGAATAATAAGGGTTGAATACAAAAGGATATTCACCAGGCATGCGTCAGACCGCACGGCCAGGTTATCCCCATAAATGAATACAGAATGAATAACACCCTGTATGAGTATAATATCACGTACGAACATGAAAGTAAAATGATATTATATATGAGTATGAAAGAAATGATATTCCCTACCTTCGTTAACTGGATGTTACTTTCTATGAAGTTTACTAACTTCGGATAATACTAGTATTCTCACAAATACTCACAATAGCCTAGCACACTAAGAGAAACTTCAGAAATTTAGAGAGAGGGAGGAAGTATAAGCAATGAAGGTGTGAAAATTTCTTAAGCAAACTCTCCCTATTTATAGGAAAATCAAGGTGAGGGCATTTTGGTCTTTTCCCCATATTCTTTTAATATCATCCATCCATTTTTTCTTCCATTAATATCATCCATCCATTTTTTCTTCCATTAATATCATCCATCCATTTTTTCTTCCATTAATATCATTCATCCATTTTTTCAAAAAGATTAATCCATTATCAAAAGATAATTTCATTATCAAAAGATAATTCCATTTTTCTGTATTATTGTGTTAAATGTATTAATATCACAGATAGCATATACTCGCAATACTGACAACCAGATTATTCCCAGGAAAGAGGGGGCCTTCCATAAAAATGGCGCGCAATTAAATAACCCCTTTCCTTGACAGAATTTCTAGACATTGTCGATAATGCTAAAATATCCTATCAAATGATATAAGTTACAGTGTCGTGACAAATAGTAAAATATATTATGCAGATGCTAATTAACAATTATTGAATCAAGATACTATGCAATTGCTACTTTATCAATTATTGAATCAATAATATAAAACACTGTGCAACATCGTGAGCTACTGTGGAATACCGTGTGCTACTGTGGAATAACGCGTTTTACTGTTCTTTTTATCACCGGGTATTTTAACAGTTTATCGGTTAAAGTTTTGCCGCCAATTTCTATCACTTTCTATATCCGACAGTTAACTCGTTATGGGGCCCACTATCATTGATAATATTGCCATTTCGGCGCCGTCGTACGGTACCAAATATAATATTCCCCGACAGAAAGAATATTTCTCGACAAAAGGAATATTCCCCGACATACTATTTATCAGATAATTTGCATATAACACCCTTAACTATCATCAATTAAGCACTTCACTATTTAGAAAAATAATCATAAAGAAAATAATAAATTTTTATTTCATAAATTCGGGGTCTTATATTAGTTGTGGCTGGGGTTTCTTTACTATATCAAAAAAGAAAAAGAATATAAGATGAACTACAGTTAATACTCATTCTCTCTCGCCTTGATATAGTGCTTGTAAATTAAATTTCTCTAGTTTTAAACAAGAATTACAGAGCTATGTGATGCATAAAAGCTTTCCAACTAATTCAATGTTCTAGAATTACAGAGCTATGTCATGCATCAAAGCTTTCCAACTAATTTAGTGTTTTACTAACAAAACTAGACTCGGAATCATTGATGGCCAACAATGTGTTCTCTCATATTGCAGTAAAGTATTCCCTCCTTACATTTTTTATCCAATTTTCCCTAATAAATATCTAGCGACAAAATTTATAGTAGTGACATAGTAATATTAGTTGTAAGTAAATAATTGTGTCGATCATGTAAAATTTATAATAGTGACATAATAATATTAGTCGCAAATAACTGTGTCGATCAATCACTAAAGGTAATATTTATGTCTTCAAATGTGTATTTGAGTGTCGATCAATCACTAAAGGTAATATTTATGTCTTCAAATGTGTATTTGAAAATTTGAAGCACGACATATATTGCTAATTTTTTTTAACAAGAATACCAAAATATTCTACTCGTAAAGAGGTTTATCTGCATAAGCGATTTTGATCCAAGGTCTGCTTAAATTTACATATACAGCACAATCACCCAAAAATCAAAATGTGTAAAATAACACACTACTATCAATAAACAATAAACAAGAGTGCTGGTTTACATCTTATGATAACTAAACTGGACACATATTCACGAACTAAAAAATGACAAAAAAACTGAGTACATAGCAGAAACCCCGAGATGGCATACAACGATCTGTTGACAGATAGTGTACATACTCTTTTTTGATGCTATAGGAAACCACTAACTTATATGATCTCTATCGGTCAGGCATCTTGTCTAATAGCACGCCTCTGTCTCAAACCTACATCAGCTTCTTCACCATCATGTAGTATCAATCCATTGTCCTGTACATTAGCATCTTGCATTTCTGAATCGATCTCTGGCTCATTTTGCCTCACCTCTTTATCTTCTCCAAAGTTGTGAAGCCTCCGACCAATCAAATAACGGTCATCACGTATCGAGTTGTGGAGGTTGGTGAACCACACATGAAACCTCTTGGCACAAAAGCACGCCAAACTGAAGCCTAGGCATCCCAACCAGGCAAATCGGTAGACAGCCGAATTAACTACTAATGGATACCCAAATACTGGAAAAACCCCTCTAGCTAATACGTAAGGAACACACAGGGCAGTCAGCAGCTTCATTATGATTGGGAACACAATCTCTCGCAGAACCCAAAATCCCTGAAGCCCGGAGAAACCATCTTCTCTCACCCTCTCAAATTTTATCCTCCAACTCTCATCCACCAAGGGCATCATGTGATCCAGCATAACCTGTTTGCAGTTTATGATATAATGACTCAAAATGGAACATTCTGAAATTTAACCACAAAATTTTGATATTGAGATAGAATTTCAAAATATTAAACCAAGTTACCAATATCATTTCATAGTATAAGAAAGTAATGTATACTCCCTCCGTCCCAGGATAAAAGTCTTGGTTGACTTTTTGCGCATATTAAGAAAGAGGATAAAATGACAAAATTGTCCATATTTAAATTCTCATTTAATTACATAGTTTTTTTGCACATGACTAATGATGCTCCATAAATATGCATAGGGAATAGAAATATGACAATTAATACTAAGAGTATTATGGACAAATTATTGTAAAAAATATAGTATTTAAGGTAAGTAGACTAAACTTGGGACTACCTAAAATAGTAATAAGGACTTTTATCCTGAGAGGAGGGAGTATAAACTTTGAAACTTGACAATTCTTCGATTTCCAGAAGTCTCATTAAATATTTAAAGTTTCAAAAACAAATATCATCATAGAAGATGATTCAAAGACTGGAATTTGAACAAAAAAATGACTAATGATTTGTTGAGCACATGATTCATCTTAAATTAGTGTATATTTGCACTTTTAGGGTTCAACCAACTTCTTAAATGAAGCTCACAATAATGAAGCATCCCGCTCATACATATAGAATCGTCCGCTAGACTGTCTAGTGGATGTTATAAGAGTATAGCTTGTCTGATAGACTCTCTGGCAAATAATTTAATCGAGGGAGTTTTGAGACTGAATGGATAGAGGGCATAATAGTAACTTCTAAATTCAAACACGTCTACCAGCCCGTTTGGCACCACCTGCTAGACAGTCCAGCGGATGTGTTTGAAACTTTTTAAATTGCGTCCAAACTAAATGGACAGTTGAAGATGGATTGGCAAGAAAATGGTCCACAAGTCAACGCCGGTTATGGATCGGTTAAAAGGGAATCCATTGGGGCCAAAAGAATGAGCCAAAGTTAAGAAGAATGAAGGGACCACCTAACAAGTTATCCAGGGCAAATGAACAATTGCCACCGTAAGAGACAGATCTCTCAAAACTAGAGCCTCTCAGCAAAAAGGGCTCGATAGAAAATTGGCAAATGATTCAGGTACTTTAGCATAACCTTATTTAGTAAGTAAATATAACCTCTATAACCTTTCTGGCTATACTACAGTGTCATTTTAGTTCTAAAAGTTGATGGTGCAGTTAACTTTAAAATCTATAATACACTCTCTCCGTCCTAGGATAAAAGTCCTTATTACTATTTTAAGTAGTCCCAAGTTAAATGTCTACTTATCTTAAATAATCTATTTTTTACAATAATTTGCCCATAATACCCTTAGTATTAATTGTCATATTTCTATTCCCTATGCATATTTATGGAGCATCACTAGTCATGTGCTATGTAATTAAATGAGAATTTAAATATGGACAATTTTGTCATTTTATCCTCTTTCTTAATATGCGCAAAAAGTCAACCAGGACTTTTATCCTGGGACGGAGGGAGTAACAAATATTATTGAACAAACACCATTCAAAATCAATTCAGAGGGGCCATAAAGAGAAAGGAGGGGAGAATTCATTAACGAAATTCCTCACTCACTTTTTTCAAAAGAACAAAATTCCTAAATCACCAAAGAAAGAAGAATGTGGTAATTGAGCATATTAATCATATTGTCTTTGATGATAAATAAACTTGGTTAAAAAAATATAGGAGAAGACAAGTCAAAGAGACTCTGGGAAACTTAAAAGAAGGAACCAAAGGAAATTAAGAAAAGACAGAACAAAGCTATCACATATCCTGCAGGCATGTTAGTAATCAAGTTTTTTTATCAAAACAGTAAAGAACAGCAAGTGCACGTTAAGTGTTGGCACACATAATTGCTTTAAATATATGAACGTAAGACAAGATAAAGTTGTTTAACACTCACCAATCTGGTCCAGATCTTAAGAAAAATGAGTCCCAGAGCCCAATCCTGATACAAAAGGAATACTGGACTTTCATCAACAGGTACCCGCATTGGCACAATTACCAGAAGTTCAAAGAGCAGTCCAATTAAAACTGGGATGACAAAAATCTGGAAAACAAAGGTTTATTAGAATTGAACATAAAAATAACCAAAAAAAGCAACAACAAAGAAAAAAAGTTCTTACCCATATTGACAACAATGCAGAGCTCTTCATAACAATGCCACACCATTTCCATATATGGTTTAACAAAACCGCAGCTCTGCTAGTTTTAATGTACTCAATGGAGTACCTTGCTCCAGCTACGGCAGTCCAAATGACATAACTCCCGATGACGAAAGCATACAGATCTAAAATAGATGGGCAATATGAATCAAAGTCATTTTCTCATCCCAAAAGCACAATAATTCAATGACTAAAAACCTATTGACTCAACTTCTCACCATTGCACTTGATGCCATGGGTTATAGGGAGAAGAGGTAAAGCGTTGAAAAGTGCTCGTCCAAGTGAAATGGGTATGACTATTAATGCAGAGTTAAAAACAAGAAGAGTCATCCAGGCCACCACCAACAAGAGCACGATACGAAGCACAAAGCTGTACCTGCTAAAAAAATAGAATCTTAAAAATATTAGATAAGAGCATTAAGGTTTAAAAGCAGTATTAACAGTTGAAAATAATAAATAAACCCATCTTTAATGAAGGAAAAAAATAATACAAGAATTGCTCATAAGAAACATGATAATTCATGCATTTCACACACTCAACGAAAAATAAAGGCACAAACTAGATCAGCATTAAAGAAATACTTTAATATGTATCAAAAAAGATCTGCAATGATGTCAACTAAACATTTGGTTCAAACCAACATTACTCAACCAAAAGTTGAAAACAACAAAAATGTAATACTCCATTTGTGAAATACATAACATATGGCAAATAAGAGATTCCTTTTCTCTCACTTCCATGTACGTGCGTTGATGGGGATGTGCCTTAAATATATAACTATGAAGCAGTATGGAACTCGACTTACGGGGGTTGTTGGAGGGGGGGGAAGGGAAGAAAAAGGGCAGCACCCGGTAAAATTATGAATTTTGACCTCTAGCACATCAGTGGATATAAAAAATTAACATCACTTACTCATGAGAGGTTATTTTGTTCTATTTTATCACAAGCAAAACGATCAGTCAAGAAGTAGGCCAAATGTTTTAATAGTTAGATTAGTTAAATGCTTATTGAACAACATGCACATGTTCTTAAGTAACTCTTACAATAACATAAGCCAATATAATGAAATTTAGAAAAGGTAAATATCAATAGAAGCAAAATAGTTCAATCTACAAGCAGCAAACAGCTTTGCTTGTTTTGCATCTCCCCAAGCAAAGGCAAAAGGTTGCTTTAGTACGACTACAATATAACATGAATTGATTCCTTTTGCTCATAACAAGATTTCCCTTCACTCTTCACTCAAACAGTGTGTTGAATTCACGATATAAAAATAAAATAAAATAAAAAACGAGACGAAAGGGCCCCATAAATATTTCCTGATATTGCAAACTTGTGAGATCCACAAACTTAAAAAGAAACATAAATAGGCATTCATATTAATTTAGTCGCCAAAAGGCATATGACATTAGGTAATTAAAAACTACAGAAAGTTGTTTTCCAAATGAGGAACAAGAAAGCAAGATTGGATGATACTTATGTTCTTGCACCTCCAATTCAATAAAATGCGATTTATACACTGTAACTTTTAGAAATTAATATTTTCTATGAAGTGCAAAAGCAATTAAGTCTGCACACAGGTCTGTGTTATCATGTATTGTAAGATTGCATGAAATGGCATGGGTATGAAGAATAGCTATATGTCACTATAGGCAACACGTTATAATAGAACTTACTCTGGATCAGATTGTTCATCACCATCATACTCTTCTGCAAGAATAGCATTAGTTGCCGCATGCCTGTTGCTGTTCAAATCATCATGGACAACAAGTCCTAAGGCCCGATCTTGTCCGCCTAGTTGTGCTGGCTGTCCATCCTGCCTTACAGGCTCCCCATTTCCATTTTCCTGGCCACCATTATCCACAGGTGTGGGCAGTAAAAAGTCTGTCAAACAAAGTGCCCAGCCAACTGCGGTTAACCAATAGCGAAGAAGGGACTTGATTGTTGTTCGTAACTTGAAATGCTCGATAGCAAATGGAATGCAGATTTGAAATAGAAGCATGTCAGCAGGAATTTCAGTAAATGGGTCGGTTACACTGCAATACAGAGGAGTAAGTTTAAGAAAATTCATCAAGCCAACTGGAAAATGCAACAGAAACAGTATATACGCCTATAACAGCAGAGCTATCTTACGATATATCCAGAGGAAAGATAGAAGGAGCCACTCGCATCGCAAGTTTGACCGGTAAAAATACAAGCATCACTATAAGACTACCATAAACAGCGACTGACAAAAGAACCCTGCGAGCATGCTTGTGAACAGGATCGTCAATCAAGTCACGAAATGGATTGTAATTAGGATCAGCTGGATCTCGAAGGAAGTAAAGAACCCCATTACGCAAAACCTATCCATAACACGAATAGTAGATAGTTAAAAACTAAAAGAATCAGATTCAGATACCAAAATTATCACCTAGCAGAATATCATACCCCTCGAAGAAGGCTGACAAAGATACTTATTTGAAGCATATAGACGATTCCAACAACCCAATGAATCAACGAGCTCGCTAAAGGAGAAACTGAGAAGAAATCCACTCTTTGTGCAATTGACTTCCCAAACATCCTTATGGTACAAACATCCAGCCACCACCCACACATCAAAGGAAAAACACCAAGTTCAATAACCAGAAGGAAAGCAACTTTAATCATAGTCAGTAAATGTCTCATTGCTGCCAAGAACTGCCTGAACAGGGATGGAATGGTCTCTGCAATCGAAGCAATACCGTAGAACCTCCCCATAGTCAAAGGCTCACCTTTCGAGTACCGAATTAATGCAACAATCCCGAGGTAGAAAAGAACTAATGAGAATATAAACATATAGCCAACAGCAAGGGTTGTAACATCAGAAAGCCGTGAAGCCCCATTAGATGCCCCTTTCAAGAGATCAGCTGAAAGGGGTGTAGTACCATTCACTGACAGGTCGGTCAGTACAGTAGCATTTACTTGCAATTTTTCTGCAACATGGTTAAGCAGATTTTGATGATTAGCAGAGGACATATTTGTGGCTTCAGTTAATGCATTCTTCAGAGTGGTATTGGCCACAGAAAGAGCTGATTCTGTGAGTGGTACAACTGTTGCCAGCAATGGAGTTGTAGCAGAGGACAAAAGCCATGACAAGTAATAGAGTATAATTCGTCCTAAAGAAAAGGGCACAAATATAACAACGCCAAGAAATATCATATTGCTTGCAAGAACCTGCATGGAAAAGATGATAGAAAATATAAAACCAACTTATCAAAAGATCAACTGCTAATAAGAGGGGAAAAGCGACTACAGAATTTAATGACCTAGGAATTTTTTATTTTGATAAGTAACTCCAAAAACATTTTTAAATTCCTTTTGGTTTTATTTGTGGGGGAGGTACTTGCCACAAGAAAGAAGAATGTTTCATAGAGTGGCTGTAATGAAAATTTTCTGATACTACTCTTTAATGCTTTAGGCGTTGAAAGTCATACATTACCACTATGAGGTTTCATAACAAGTTAAAAAAGAGTCGAACTATTTGGCACCACCTCGTGCAGCTTACTTCATTAAAAGTTTTTATATCACTGTGTATTTGTTGTAAACTACTTGGACATGTTAAGATGACTGGGCAACTTATATGGATATATTTTTAATACTGAAAGAAAGTTTAATGCTACGAATAGATACTCACAGTGAATGCATTTTCCACCAAGTGAAAGACAGGCCCTTGCATGCCGACTAACTCGTCGAAAGGCACATCTTCCGCACCATCAGCGTCATCCATACCATCAAAAATCTGTTCCATATGAGCCTCAAGACGAGCTGCCTGCATCTCCCATCGAGCAGCAACATTTTCTGCATTCCTTCTAATCAATTGGCCAGCACCACCAACTCCTTGTGCTCCACCAGCATCTTCACCATTTCCATCACCAACGAAATTCCTGTTTGCTTGTACAGGAGGTCTTCTAGCAGCACGAGCACCATTTCTATCACCTTCATCTTCTCTGTCACCATCCTGCCCTCCAATTTCTCGTAAGTGCCTAAAGTAATCCCTTAGAGAAGTGGCCCCGAGAAAAATAAACACAATGCTAGCGGAGAGTAAGAACCCGTGAAGGCAGTCAGTAAGAACAGCTGTAGTAGAGACGTGACTCAAGAATAGTCTATGAGCTTCACCAAAACTCCTAACAAATGCCAATCGCCAGATCCAAAACGTAATAAATGGTATGATTAGAAGCCAAACAGAAAGTACAAAACTAAGTCGCAAAAAGAATTGCAAAACATGGCACGCTTTCATAGCTATTCCAACTACAAACTCATGAAAAGGAAGCCTTGTTGGAGCATTCTCAGCATAAACAGGGGAGAATGAGAAAGCATGTTTGCAGACCTGCAATGCATAGTAAGAGAACCAATTGAGAATCGCAACCCAAAAAAAACAACGAAGTTATGCACAGCTAAAAGAAAAAAGGCAAGCAACAGTCAATAAAGATCAACAAAAATTATGGCAATATAAAAGATCTATCTATCTGTTGTTAATTTGCTTAATACACTTTCAGCAGGGACAGCATGATAAGAATTTCTACTCTAAATGCTCAAAAAATTACCATGTCATTGATTATGTTAGGCAACTTTTTTCATATAAGAATATTTTGGAATTTCAGGCTTGATAATGTGTCTAGGCTAATAGTTTTTAATGAGTTAATGTAGTACTTTTATCAGAATTAGTTTAGTCTTGATTAGATTTTTTTTATATAGGAACTAGGATATTATTTTCTTAGTAGTATACAAGGAAAAAGTGCTTTATTTTCCTCTAAGCAAGCAACGTATAGACGATTAGAACAGAGTTACATCTCCAATGGATACCTGTACGTCTTTAATGAAACTCTAAGAATTCTCCTTCTCCTATACTTCTCTTCATATTTTCTACTTGTTTGAGTCTATAACGGATCTGAAACTCATTAAATCAACTTTTAACATTAGATGTTATTCGACCAGATTAATCCTTTCTTGAACCCGTAGCTCATGGTACTGTTAATACATCAGAACAGATTATGATCCTCATTCTTCGACACCATAAATTGTAACCACTCTTCTTAAAATCAAAACCTAGCTTCATTTCATTAATAAAATCCAATATTTAAAACCTGTCCTTTTTCTTTTTCATTTATTTATTGAAGGACTGCATTAAGGGCTATGCAGTGTCACCTTCAGCTTCAATAATAAATTCACTTCAACCACTGCCACTAGCCTAACATTTCCAAAATAAATCCACCTCTCTCAGGATGGCCCTAATAACCCTATGACCAACTTCTGTGCAAAAGCAACTAAATGAGTAACGCAGTCACTTATAACATCTCAGCCTTGACTATTGATTCACATTTTACAGTAGCCAATGTTCAAGGGAAAAATATAAACTTATCCCCCAATATCCAACTTCCAATACCATCTCTTCCTCAAAATAATAAAAGAGAGACAAGCCTAATCCAAGCCAAAAACAAATTAAGAATAAAACTCCCTCCATTCCGAAATTTTGAGATTCATATCAGTTTTGAATGGGAATTGACATTTCTACATGGAGATCTGATATTTGCACAACTCCCACATTGATTTGGGGTCCATTCGCTATTCATGTGAGAAGTGGCTCGTGGAAGTATCATATTTTCATGTGGAAATATCATTTTCCATTTTGAATTTCAAAATGTCTCAAACTGACATTAGAAATTAAAAAGATCCTCCCTTTCTTCTCATCATCTCTAATAACCAAATGGACCATTAAAATAGTAAGGGTTATTTGGAACTCAGAAATTCTGATTTGTGAGGAAACATCTATCTAACACACTTAATTTTAGCACTCTACTTCATATTTCAATTTTTAGTTGTACATATAGTTGAAATTGTATTCAGTAAGTGGATTTTAATAGTTTATATTTCCAGTTTCTTTGGGCACTTTCTTTCCCCTAACTCACTATTTCCAAGTTCCTAAAGAAAGGCTAAAGCTTGTTAACGATTCATTAAAGCTCAGTATTGCTCAAGGATCATGCACAAATTACCACATAAACACAGAAAAGCAGTATCCAAAAATAAGAGAGACAGAGAAAGAAATTGAACCTCGCACTGGCGAGCGTTGCTGTGATTGAGCCACTGGAGGAGGCAATCTTGGTGAACAAATTTAATGCTTCCACTGCAAGCGCAAGGATACCGGAGAGGGTTATCAACGTCACCAGGGTTCCGGCAGATCCTGCACACATCTCCTTCTTCATCATCATCATCATACTTGCTCGAAACATTATAATTATTACTATTCTCTTTTTCTGATGAAGGCGTAGCGGAATCAGATGACTTGAGGGCGTCATCGGAGGCAGATGTAGCGCCTCCCACAACGCCGCCGTGCGACGCCAGCACCGCCGGTGCGATCTCCATTCGCAACGAGTCGATGCTAGGGTTCCAGCGGCCTTCTCTTACCTCTCTCTAGGGCTTGGGTTTGGGGGAATTCAATGGGGATTGCTTACGCTTCCAGAACGTACTTTCGGTTGGAAGTGGATGGATCCTGGAGCGACCGTATTTTGCTTTATCCCACTTCTGCCCCTTCTAGTTATTCATGGTTTTTATATTAGGAAATTAACATTTTTCACATTTAAATAAGATATTTCTGCATGAGAATAATATTCACGAAATATTTTTATGCGAAAATATCAATATCTGTTTTATATAGTATGTATGTATTGACAAGGTGTTTGGATGATTTTCATGGAAGAATTGATATGTGTAATGCTCTATGAGCGGAATTATGAGTTGTTGGAGAGGGATTTATAATTTAATAAATAAAAATAAAGGCTGATTCGAAAAAAAAAAACTTTTATTTTAATAAAGAAGGGAAAATATGGAAAGTATCTCGATTAAAACCTAGTACAAAAATCTCATATGAATCTCGTGGAACATTCATCTTTTGTATACTACTTGTCCACAAGGTTATATATAATAAATAAGGTCATATTTTAGACTACAATACTTGAAGTGGAATTAAGGTGAGTCCATTTCTCCTTTCACACCATAAAATTCTCCAAATCTTAATGGCATAAAGGGTGCCATAAATCTATTGGAGTGGACTCCTTTGGAGTTCCTAGAGTAATTTAAAATAAATTTAGAGTTCTCCGAATTTAGATCTTTTATTTAATTTTAAGGGTCAAGATGAAATCACAATAGATAAATTAAAATTTTTTTGTCACATAATCTTCCAACTCAGCTGCCGACTCAAATTTTCTTTGTCACGTCAAATTCTCTTTGTTAACTCGAATTCAGATTAAATTAAATAAAAGGTTCAGATTTTAAAAACTCTAAAATTTGGAGTTAGTTAGGAACTCCAAAAGAATCGAATCCAAATCTATTAGGAGTGAGAAAGGAATAGAAATTTGCAGGTGGCATGACTATTTTGTTCGAGTTGTGAATAGTGAGAAAGGAACGAAAACCTTAGGTGTGATGGAATAGAATGGAATTAAGTAGCCTTGTTGTCTTAAACTTAATTCTGTACTCTTGAAATTTACTTTAACTTATATTAAAGACCTTTATAATTTTTGAGATTATAAAAATTATAATTATATACAAACAAACAAACAAACAAATTCAAAATTACGAGGACAATGACCCACACAACCCAATATAATTATGTACTTGGATTGCATTTTAGAAAAGATAAGATATGCATTGTTATAGATATTTTTCGTATTTAATTTGGGAACATGATCATGAATTGTTAACTACATATTCTACAAAATGACAAAGCTAATTGGTCCCAAGTCCTTTTGGCTTCACTATTATGAACTGTTGAATGATTTGACCAATAATCAGTCTCTTTAATAATGTTATTACCAAAGATACTCCTTTTTTCTTTTGTCTTTTTTTTTTTCAATTTTAATTGATGAAAGTGTTAATTTCTTTTATATGTATTCGTGGACTTATTTTATTTTTATTTTTATGCTCTCTCATATAAATAGTAACTGAGGAGAGAGTAGGACGTGTGAGTTATAATAATATAAAAAGACTTGTGAAAATATTAATTACTTTATAAACTCATTAATGAGTAATTAGTTAGGAGTCACTAAATCATATTTTTCAATCAAATTGTGTAATTCGACATAAATTTTGTCTTTCTAATAAAATAGCTTCTTATAAGCTCAAAAGTGATGTTGTCATATGAGAGCAGATCTCACATCGATAGTATAAAATATTATTGTGAGATTAATATAACTTTAAATTCATTCGCCTAAATAGTTAACTTTTTAAAATGAATTATCACTCAATTATATATTTACTTGAATCGACTTGAGTAATCCTTGTCACAAAGGATGTCACGAAGGAGGGGAGAGGGTGAACATAAACCAACTTCTTGTGTTGCGAAGTAAAATGCCAATATTTTCAGTTGGATTATTTAAAGGTTGAATGCCTCTGGCATATGTTCAAATTGTCAAGATATTTGTCATAGAGTTCTTAAGTAAAGTATGAAAAATGAGAAGCACCCACAATGCAATGGTGGTTATACCATTCGGTAATCATACAAAAAACAATGTTAACGGAATTTGATCACACCATCTTTTTCCTCCCTATGCTCATTGATAAATAAATAAAATATTCGAAAGGAATGGTTATGGACTACACCTTAATTCCACTTCAAGTATTGTGCCCTTTTATACCCCACAAGATAAAATATATATAAAAAAATATTCATTTGACTTGTTTTAATTATTCCTTTTTAATGCAAACATAAGCATCTACAACAAATATTTAATATAGACTATATTAATATGTAAATTACAAATTTGGGGACTACATAGATGTGTAATTTATGTCAAAGGAATGAAAGACAGTTGATAGGCGAAAGACAGTTGATAGGCGAATGAGTAATTTTAAGAGTTTTAATTTTTTTTATCTCAAATAATATAACATAGTATAAAATAAATTGTAATTTGTGATATAGCATATCACAGAAAATATACTCAATTGATGTAAATTAAGATACTATTATTTTGAGACAAAATTTTTA
The DNA here is from genome assembly GCA_034770075.1 of Aralia elata. Taxonomy (NCBI): domain Eukaryota; kingdom Viridiplantae; phylum Streptophyta; class Magnoliopsida; order Apiales; family Araliaceae; genus Aralia; species Aralia elata. Next base: position 95,650,969 of record CM068388.1, on the reverse strand, counting down.
AAACTCTTAGCATTATTCGTAGTCAAATACCAACGTGTTTAGTAAAATAAAACCTTAATATTTGTAAATTGAATGTAAATTATACTCCATTCATTTTAAAATATAAAAGTACTCTCTTTTGTTAATTTATTATTCTTATAATTTTAGAAGAGAGTGTTATATATATATATGGGGAATGATCCACAGAAAACGTTAGTTATGGGCACTGTTTCATCTAACTGTGATCCAGCCATCCAAAATAAGATCCAAGAGTTGGGCGTGAGCACGGCCGCTACTCCCTCTAGCGCCCAGCCAAATTTTTCATGTGGTCGTTTTGACTGGCCGCTAGAGGGAGTAGCGGCCAACATGAAAGTTCGTAGAAATATTTGGTCTTCTGTTCAAGACAAAAGTCTAAAATACTTTTAGTTAAATTTAAATAGTTTTAATATATAAAATATTTAGAGTTTAAATGTATTTAAATTTAAATAGTTTCAATGTATTTATTTGTATAAAATATTTGTCAAATATATCAATGTATTTATTTGTATAAAATATTTGTAATATAATTTTTTATGTAATATAATTTAACATTGTAAATTATTGTGATAATTTAATTGTTTAAAATTTAAACTCTAAATATTTTAATGTATTTGTTTGTATAAAATATTTATCAAATATATCAATGTATTTATTTGTATAAAATATTTGTAATATAATTTTTTATTTAATATAATTTAACTTTGTAAATTATTGTGATAATTTGATTGTTTAAAATTTAAACTCTAAATATTTTAATGTATTTATTTGTATAAAATATTTGTCAAATATATCAATGTATTTATTTGTATAAAATATTTGTAATATAATTTTTTATGTAATATAATTTAACATTGTAAATTATTGTGATAATTTGATTGTTTAAAATTTAAACTCTAAATATTTTAATGTATTATATGTGACGCCCCCAAAATAGGTCCACACAACCCATTTTGAGTCGCCAATAACATTCCACAAAATACAAATACAAATACGAATTTTTCCATTTACAACTAATAAGTGTCGTGCAAAATACGACAACACAATACAAATACATCTTAAATTCTCAATACATTTATTGACACACTAATAATAGTGTATTGAGATACTTCTATTATCTCGGACCATCACTCCATTCCCCAGCTAGTCCCCGCTACACTCTATTTTCCTGAATAGAACAAAGGAAAAGGGTGAGCACAAATAGCCCAGTAGAAAATATCATGACTAAGATAATGAAGAATAAAATTATCTTTAGCCTTCAACCGAAATAAATCAGAGATTTAAAGATATTATTCAATAACAACAACTGCAGCGGAACGAACAATCCATTAGAAGAGTCAAGTAGATTATAATATCTACCATCTTCTATAAGTTAAAGGATCACCACCAATATTATATCCCTGTAACACCAATCAATAATTCATGTTCAACAGCCTCTCTTTGCATTACATGCCAAAGATATTTATTTGTAACACCAATCAACAATTTCAACAGCCTCTCTTTGCACTACGTGCCAAAGATATTTATTTGTAACACCAATCAACAGTTTCAACAGCCTCTCTTTGCACTACGTGCCAAAGATATTTATTTGTAACACCACCGGTCATGATCACGCCAAACGCCAGTTCATCTTTGCACTACAGGCCAAAGATATTTTCACCAGAAGCCTTTATTTGTAACGCCAAAGGTCATGATTATACCAATACACAGTTTGGTCAAAATCATGTCATACCAGTTCATCTTTGCACTACGGGCCAAAGAGAACTATCACCACAATTTAAGTATGAGGATGATGACAATGATATAAACATAAATACAGTGAGATCAAGGATAAGAAAAAATTTATAATTTAATCAGTGTCGAAGATTGACCAAATTGCCAACACGATGACCAAATTGTGGAGTCAAATTCAAGAATGATATTCAAGAAATAAGTTCAGAATTCAACTATAACGTATAAAACGAAATAGAAAGATTCAGGTGAAAAGATATTAGATGAAGCACAAACTATTAAGCTACTAATTTTCAGGGATTTTCACCATTTAAAAATAAGGTTTTGGAAACAAACAAAGATTTCTTATCATAAATGGAGAAATGTGAAAGAAAAAGATATCCCGTAAAGAGTACAAAAGAAATGATAAGTAATATGAGTATAACAGAATATATGAAACTGCAAATGAATTTTCACCTGTCATGCGATAATTCGCGTAGACAGATTATTTCCACAACAAATTAATAAGTAATGAATACGACGGGTTATTCACCAGGTATGCGTCAATCCGCACGAACAGGTTATACCCACAAATTTATAAGGAACAAATGCAAAGGGATATTCACCAGGTACGACACTCCGTACATACAGGTTATTCCCATAGAGTAATAAAGAATGAATATAAAAAGGGTATTCACCAGGCATGCGTCATACCGCACGGACAGGTTATCCCCACAAATTAATATAGAACGAATAACAACCTTTATGAGTATAATATCACTTACGAACATGAAAGCAAATGATATTATATATGAGTATGAAAGAAATGATATTCCCTACCTTCGTTAACTGGATGTTACTTTCTATGAAGTTTACTAACTTCGGATAATACTAGTATTCTCACAAATACTCATAATAGCCTAGCACACTAAGAGAACTTCAGAAATTTAGAGAGAGGGAGGAAGTATAAGCAATGAAGGTGTGAAAATTTCTTAAGCAAACTCTCCCTATTTATAGGAAAATTAAGGTGAGGGCATTTTGGTCTTTTCCCCATATTCTTTTAATATCATCCATCCATTTTTTCTTCCATTAATATCATCCATCCATTTTTTCTTCCATTAATATCATCCATCCATTTTTTCTTCCATTAATATCATCCATCCATTTTTTCTTCCATAAATATCATCCATCCATTTTTTCAAAAAGATTAATCCATTATCAAAAGATAATTTCATTATCAAAAGATAAAACCATTAAAAAATAACTCCATTATCACAATAAATCCATTTTTCTGTATTATTGTGTTAAATGTATTAATATCACAGATAGCATATACTCGCAATACTGACAACCAGATTATTCCCAGGAAAGAGGGGGTCTTCCATAAAAATGACGCGCAATTAAATAACCCCTTTCCTTGACAGAATTTCTAGACATTGTCGATAATGCTAAAATATCCTATCAAATGATATAAGTTACAGTGTCGTGACAAATAGTAAAATATATTATGCAAATGCTAATTAACAATTATTGAATCAAGATACTATGCAATTGCTACTTTATCAATTATTGAATCAATAATATAAAACACTGTGCAACATCGTGAGCTACTGTGGAATAACGCGTTTTACTATTTTTTATCACCGGGTATTTCAACAGTTATCGGTTAAAGTTTTGCCGCCAATTTCTATCACTTTCTATATCCGACAGTTAACCAATTGTGGGGACCACTATTATTGACAATATTGTCATTTCGGTGCCGTCGTACGGTACCGAATATAATATTCCCCGACAGAACGAATATTATCCGACATAAGGAATATTCCCCGACATACTAGTTTGACTTTTTGTATAAATGAATAGTATATTCGTATGAATAGTACTTTCGTATTTATACCGTATAATTTTCGTATCCAGCTTATATAAACGTTATGACGTAATTCAAAGATCGAAGAAAATGTAAAAACGTTTTAGCATGAATAGTATCCCGTGAATAGTGATCGCGTGAATAGTGATTTAGCGTTATTACTAGACATCTCAATTGTCACATTTCACTAGTAACTTTATCATTATCGATTTAACACCTTTCTGTTTAAAATAATAATAAGAAGAAAATTAAATTCTATTTATTAAAATTTTTGGGGTCTTACATTATATATTAAAACTATTTAAATTTAACTAAAAGTATTTTAGACTTTTGTCCTGAGCAGAAGGCCAAATATTTCTACGAACTTTCATGTTGGCCGCTACTCCCTCTAGCGTTGGCTGGCCGCTAGAGGGAGTAGCGGTCGTGCCCACGCCCAACCCTTGGATCTTATTTTGGATGACTGGATCACAGTTAGATGAAACAGTGCCCATAGCTAACGTTTTTTGTGGATCATTCACCTATATATATATATATATATATATATATTTAAAATACACGCATTTCGAGATGGGAGAGTACAACTCACAAAAACATTAAAAGAAACAAATCATGTATGCCCATGGATAACTTTCCCAGGAAAAAGTTGGAAAAATGTTGTTTTGGGATCAAAGTAGGACAAAGTGGTGCTATAAAAAAAAGGGAAAAAAGAAAAAGAAAAAGAAAATCGACGACAAAATGATTATGAGGTGTCAAATTTCTTCCCGCTTTAATATTTTTTTTTTCCATTTTCTATTCCTTCTTATCTACCAAAAAAAGAATAAGAAAAATAAAAAGCAATTGATCCTTCCTTCCCGTTACAAAGTCTTACCAAACACATCCTACCTTTACGCTGTACTCCACCCATTCTTTTTATCTATTTTTTAGAGGAATTTTTTTTTGTATTTTTCATCAGTTATTTGTAAATTTTAAATAAGCACTAATGACTTAGTATTATATTTTATCTCTAAAGATTAATATCATTTTATTTATCTTTTATTTTTTAAAGAAAACTTGAAAGGATAAAATTGATTTTCTATTCAATTTAATTAATTAGACAAAATATTAATTATATTTATTAATTTACCTACTTCTAATTAATATGTTAATAGATTAAGATAGTTTAATAATAAATATCTTTTTTTTATTATATAAATTTACAAATTCAAATTTACTCGTAAAAAAAAAAAGAAAAAAGAGAGAGAGGTTAAAATTCATCAAACCCACTATCCTCTTTTTCTTTACCGTTCTTTGTTTCCTTTGATCACTTTTTGACTTTTTTTACCTTTGGCCACCCTTACTTACACGTCTCTCTCTAACCCTATAAGTTTCTCTCACTAAAAGTGTTATTTACCACCCCAAGTGTGTGTCGGTGGCTGCGAGTTATAATCTTCACTGGACAGGTGTTTTTGTGGTTGAGGGCCAGTGGGGAATTCTACTATTTCACATTCAGACATCTCCATATTGTACAGCTACCTATATATCTCTGTATTCTCGGTGCATTCAATTCCTACGATTTCCCCAAATCCTCTTCTTTCATGGCGATAATGGTGGGTGACCCATCAAAATCCAAGGCCTTCATGCTATATTGAGCTAGGTACTGAGCACTGAAACCCCTCAAACCCATATATAAACCCCCAATTTTTACTCCTTTTTTTTTTCTTTTCTTTTTATTATTTACTTTTGGGTTTCTTGCTTCAAGTTAGTTGCAATGTGTTTTCCCATCTTTTGTTCTTGATCTTTTCCCCTCTATATCTTTCAAAAATGTTAACCTGCATGTGCACTACTTTAGTTAGCATTGCTCTTTTTAGGGGATTTTTTTAAAAAAAATATCATAGTTTCTACTATGTAAAAGATTATGTGACTGACTGGTCAATTAGCTGAAAGGGCTCTTGATGCGGTGGAAATTATAGCATTTTGATTTTGAGTAGCTTTTTGTTTTGTGATTTTTTGATGAAATCATCTCTTACTTGGATCATGATGGAATTTTTACATACATGACATTGTGTCCCATTCTGTATGTACAAGTGTGTTTGTGTATGAGTATGTTTATGTGCGTGTACTTTATGATTACTTATTCGGATACGGTCAAATTAGGTCTTATTGTCTTTGATCATGGTTGATTGTGACACATTTGCTCATTTGGTAAAATTTTGTCTTAAATTTTTAGGCCATCCTGTCGCTGTGGAAAAAGTTTGCTTCACACGGATTCCTACTGTAATACTAAACTGTTTCGGATCTCTCCTTATCCCAGTTAGATTGATTAACTATGAGACTGTCGAATTTAGATGACCTTGAAGTTGACATGTTGAGGTTTTTAACTCATTGTCAGATCAGTTATTTATGCATCAGCATGTAAACGTTGTTCACAAGCGAGTAGATGCCTTCGAGGCCTTGATCTAAGAGCATTGGTGCAATTCTTGACCTTCTCGGCATGCCAGACAGTTTCCTTCTAGCTGCTTGTATGTTGAATGCTTTGAACATATAAATACCATGTATATAGAGGAATTCTTTACTTACAGTAATTGCCTGATCCTATTTTGTTCTAAAATCGCCCACAATCTTCTGTTTTAGCCCCTCTATCTTGTGAACATTTCTGGCCTGTATTCATTATTTACCATGTCATCTTGATTTCTCTATTTTTACCTGACTCCTAAGTATGATTTCATAGACTTGTTTCACCTAGTGTATTGATCAGACATAAATCATGGACCACAAGGCATGGCTTTGGAGGAAAAGATCTTCTGAGAAAACAATTGTTGTAAAGGATAAAGCTGATCTTTCTTTGAAAGAAAATGAAGGAGAGGTAATGGAAGCTCATATTTTATTTGTTAAAATAGTGGTATTGTAGTACTAAAGCACTTTGTCTGCAACCAGATTTTCTGGTAGAATTATATAAACCGAAAATTAATTCAGCTTTCCCTCACTCTCTTGGTCTGCTCTTTTATGCTTGTTAAACGTGTTATGATCTCTTGTCAAAGTATGAACTTTTCATTGCATATTAGAATTTTTAGACTTTTCGACGCATTGGCAATGTTTTATTTAAATATACACACATGTGCTTCCATCTCAGAAAGAAGTGACTCTGGAGAGTCTTGTGAGACAATTAAATGAGAAGTTAGATTCTGTCCTTTGTGAGAGTAATGCTAAAGATGATTTGGTGGCAAATCATGCAAAAACGGCTCAAGAAGCTATTGCAGGTGATTATTGTATTTTCATTTATGTAAATGCTTACTGCTATATATTCCTAAGACATTTTCTTTTGTTATTTAATGTACTTGATACCCACTGAATTTTTGGCAATTGATTGATCTAAATGAGAATAAATAGGCCGGGAGAAGGCAGAGGCAGAAGTGGTGTTTCTGAAACAAGAACTGGATGAAGCTGTATCGCAGAAAGTATCTGCAAATGAAAGGATAAGTCACATAACTTCTACTTTAAAGGATTATATGCAGCAATTAAGTTCTGTAAGAGAAGATCAGGAGCAAAGGGTGCATGATGCTGTTATGAATACATCAAGAGAATTCGAGAAGGCGCATAAGAAACTGGAGGAGAAGTTTTCAGAAACAAGTAAAAGGTTAGCAAACCTAATGGTTGAGAATTCTCATCTAAGTAAGGCCCTTCTGTCAAAGGAGAATGTGATTGAAGATCTAAATAGATGCAAGTCTCAGGCAGAAGCAGAGTTCAATGCACTAATGGGTAGACTAGATTCCAATGAGAAAGAAAATGCTTTCTTGAAGTATGAGTTTCGAATGCTTGAGAAGGAGCTTGAGATTCGAAATGAGGAGATGGAATTCAACCGCCGATCTGCAGATGCATCACACAAGCAACATTTGGAGAGCATGAAGAAAGTCTCAAAGTTGGAAGCAGAATGTCAAAGATTAAGAGTCCTAGTCCGAAAGCGATTACCAGGTCCTGCTGCTTTGGCCAAGATGAGGAGTGAAGTGGAAATACATGGAAGAAATCATCCAGCGATGAGGAGGAGAAATATGAATCCTATGACAGGAGGGTTAATTGTTAGAGACTCTACTGTGGAAAACCATTCCGAAAGTATGGGTAAAAATACAAGTTTCTTGATAGAACGATTATGTATAGCGGAAGAAGAAAACAAGATTCTTAAAGAATTCCTAGCCCAAAGAGATGATGAAATCAGTTCTTTAAGAACCTCATTTGCTCGAACAGCTTCCAAGTTATCACAGGTTGAAGTTCAGCTTAGAGATCTTTCAAAAGATGAAATGTCCCTGACATCCAGTTTTGACGTAGGGTATGATCATGATATTGCTCGGTCTGGATCATGGGCTTCGGGCTTAATTTCCGAAGTGGAGCATTTCAGACATGAGGAAACAAAAAATACATCTGAATGTAAAATGATTGGAGTATCAGACATGAGCCTAATGGATGATTTTGTTGAGATGGAGAAATTAGCAATAGTTGCTGTCGATGCTCCATTGGAAAGTTCTCATGTTTCTTCAGATGTGAGTAGCTTGAAGAAATCATGTGAACATCATTTCAATGTTACTGGTAAGGAACTAGTTCCAGTGGAAAGCCAACCTGAAACAGGAGACCTATCACCACAAAACAGTGTCTGGCTTCAGGACGTCTTGAAGGTGATCTTGGAGCAACATCACGTTTCAAATAAATGTCTTGATGAACTCTTGGAGGAGGTTAGAGTAGCTTTGTTTTGTACGAATCAAACAAGTTCAAAGCATTCTGAACAATCTGAGCTGCTTCCTATTAGTGGTTACATTGCTTGGAAAACTCCTACTATCTCTCCGAGGATGGATTGTCTGAAAAAAATGTCTGATATTGGCATTTTCGTGGATAAAAATGAATGCTTAAGGAATGAGTTGAAGAATATGAAAACTCCGGAAAAAGATTCGGAGGTGCTGCAACTGGCAAATGAGAAGAGTGACAGATTGATGGATCAACTTCGGGAATCAGAAGAAAGGATTGGAAGCCTACAGACTGAATTGGAAACCCTGAAAGAATCAAAAAGGATAACGGAGGACCAAATGGAACATCAGAAGTTGATAAATGAGGATCTAGATACCCAGCTTACAGTTTCCAAATTAAATTTGAATAAACTTTTTCAGAAGTTATCATCTCTTGAAGTGGAACTGGAGGAGAGAAGTCATTGCTGTGAAGAACTAGAAGCAACTTGTCTTGAGCTCGGACTCCAACTAGAAAGGTAACCTATGGTTTTTATTGGTTTTACTTTTCTGATGAAACTACACATTGTCTTCGTTAGTACACAAGGAAAAGCAAAAGTATCTCAATGCAGAATATCTGATGTGCAGTGTGACCAACAAGGAACTTCCAAAGGAAAACATAGATAAAGAGCAAAGACTACTCCAAACAGTAAGATCCTTTTATCTTAATAAGCAGCATTTCTTTTTGGCTAACTGACTTCATGTAGTTTTTGGCTACTTTTGCAGCCAGTGAAAGGGAAGGAATTACTTTTACATGATGTATGATGTATTGATGAAGCAAGTGGTTTAAAAACTAACACTAATATTCCTTGAAAGTAGCTTATGCTACGAAGATATACTATAGGCAAATTTTTTTAATGCCATTTTGTTCCGTTTTGTTTCTGTTTTTCAAATTGTATATCAAATGCAGTACTGAATAAATAGCTGAAATTGAAATTTTCAGGACTGGGAGATCACAGCTGCTTCTGCAAAATTAGCCGAGTGCCAAGAAACCATATTTAACCTTGGAAAACAGTTAAAAGCATTGGCTTCCCGGAAGGAAGCAACTGAATTTGACAAGGTTGTCTCTACCACAAACACCATCGAGCTTAATAGGAACCAGCGCTCATCTCTGCGTGACCAAATGCTAGCCGAGGATGATGCTGAACCTGTAAATCTGGAGTCCCCAAAGACAAAAGAAATTATAAGCACTGAAGAAACAAAGAGACCATCCATTATTCACCCCGAGCATCATAATGTCCAGGTTGCACCTAAATACCAGTATCTTGGTCAAAAGAATGATCTTTTAACTCCTGTGGTTGGGACAATGGCCATTGTTCCAAGTAAGAAGCATGCAGGAGGAAGCAGTTTACTGAAGAAACTTTTTCTTAGGAGGAAGAAAGGGAACAGGAAGAAGAGATCTTTCTCCTTCAGCACATAGTACATGCAGATTGATGCTATTTAATAAAATTTCGCAGCTTTGAAGGTTTGCTATATAATGATTTTGGGGTTTATACAGTTTGCGTTTTGGTAGGTGGGTCCATATGCTTTGTTTATTCCTAATGTTGTATATGGCATTGTAAGTAAATTTGGTTGATATTTGATAAACGGATAACTTAAGTTTTGCAAAAAGTTGTGCCGATGCGTTGAATGAAGATAAATCTCTTTTATTTCTTATTTCTGTTATACTTTCCCCCCTGTCAATTCTGAGGTTCTTAGTTAACTGCCTTAATCGAAAGTCTAGGATGATATTAAGTGTTTTGTTCGCTTGAAGCCATACTATTTTTGCCAAAATAAAGCCTGAAAGCACAAGGATTATACCCAGGTCAGAGAATTGGATGGAAAAAGGAGTGCCAAGTGTGTCAAAAACTTTCTTACCCTTTTCTAAGTAGTTCTCATAGTCTTCTGGTGCTTGATGTTTCATAGATATGGAACAAATTGCTTCCAATTTTCTTCTTGTTATAGTTAGAGATATGATCATATTAACTTGATAATCATCGAACAAACTGCAAAAGCAAACTAAAAAGTACAGGCCTTGAAATATCAAAGGCCTTGCATTCTTCCACCTCTTTTTACATGTAATGTGTAGAACTACAGGTTTTGGTGGCAGCCAATGCGGCTTCCTTCATTTCGAGCAAGGCGTCTTCGAAACATTTGGCAAGAACTTGAGGATCAGGGATTATATCTTTAGCCACCAGGATTTGCATGTCTGCCCTTCCTGCGTAACTCACCATGTGCATTGTAATTGCCTGCAATTCCATCCCAAGTCAAAGGAAAAAGATCCCTTTTTCTCACTTTCTCTACATATCTTTTCTCTCTCTCTCTTTTTTTTGTTGTTGCTAAAAGTATATAATTAATTACATAAAGAAAAAGTGTATATATATATATATATGTGTGTGTGTGTGTGTGTGTGTGTGTGTGTGTGTGTGTGTATATATATATAGACACCAAATTGGGTTTAGAAGTTTTACATGGGGGATGCTTGTGGAAGTCACTCTAATGTATTCTACTGGATTGCCTGCAATAGTTACCTCCTCCTTGGGACCAACCACATTTGAGAAAGTGAAAGTTGTATTACAGCAAATTCTGTAGTTTAGCAACCCTGCAAACTAGAATGAATAAAAAGAAAGAAAATAATCAACAACAAATGCAAACTAAAAGAAGAAAAACCCGAATAAAAAACACAAATTAACAGTTAGTATTTGGTTGGTACCTTTGTTCCCAACAAGGACATAACGAGGAACCCGATTTGGTAAGAAAAATAAGCCTCTAACGACTTCTTTTTCCGGTCAACCATGGCCTTAGCTCTCTTTAGGTACTGCAAAGGATCAGAGCCATCTCTATGGTAATAAACAGGTAACAAAAGCATACCAAATTTGTTACCCCACCTTGTTCCTGAAGTGCTTCTCATCAACTCTGTAACATCCTGATAAGTGCCAGCCAGCCAGCCATATCAATTCTAACATAAAAACTATTCCCTACGTCCAGGGCCGGTCCAGGGCCGGTCCAAACTTTTTGGAGGCCTTAAGCCAAATTTTAAATTGGGGCCTTTTTTTAAAAACTTGATACAATAATGTGGTTTGTTAAATCCTTCAGACCAAAGCCAACAAATACTAGACCCAAGCCAATATACTTACTTACAAAAATTAATCTTGAACTCTCTTCTACTTATAAAACAAAGATAAAACAAGAGATGTATATTAGACGATGTGGGACATTGAAACAAAAATACATTTGAATCAAAAGGCCTCGCATTCTTATAGCCTATTGTTAAACTCATGTTTCTTGTGGTGTCGATGTGGGACATTTGAAACAAAAAATATATATGTAAAATGTCTTTGTTATTGTTTTAAGTCCCACATTGGTTAGATGATAAAAGTTAAAGGAAATTTTTTTTTATAAAAGGAATATCAAATGAAGATTTAGTTGTTTCTAAGTCCCACATTGGTTATATTAATCTTGAACTATCTTCTACTTATAAAACCAAGATAAGACAATAAATGTATATTAGATGAAATGAGACTTTGAAATAAAAATACATTTGAACCAAAAGGCCTCTCATTCTTATAGCCAAAAGGCCTCTTAACTTATAGCTTATTGTTAAACTTACGTTTTTTGTGAGACTTTGAACCAAAAGGCCTCTCATTCTTATACCTTATTGTTAAACTTAAGTTTCTTATGGAAAAATACATTTGAACCAAAATGCCTCTCATGCTTATAGTTTATTAATATATTTGAACTAAAATGTCTCTCATTTTTATAGCCAAAAGGCTTCATATTCTTATAACTTATTGTTAAACTTAAGTTTCTTATAGGACTTTGAAACAAAATTATATTTGAATTAAAAGGTCTCTCATTCTTATAGCCAAAAGGCTTCTCATTCTTATAGGTTATTGTTAAACTTAAGTTTTTTGTGGTGTCAATGTGGGACATTTGAACCATACATACATTAAAATGCCTTTGTTGATAAAAATTTAAGAAATTTTTTCTTATAAAATGACTACTTAATAGATCTACATATGAGTTATTAAAATTTTGGAGGCCTTTTTAATTTGGGGGCCTTAAGCCATTGCTTAATTGGCTTAATGTATGGACCGGCCATGCCTACGTCAATGAGAGCCCTATTCGGGTTTCAGATTTTTGTACTCTACGCGTATTAAGATTTGCTTAGGACATATTTAAACATAATTTTTTCTCAAATAAGTAAACAAAGTCGAATGAGACTCTCGTGGACAAATAGGTAACTTATTAGTGAGTTAAGAGAAATAGATGGTGTAATGTAATGAGCTGACCTGCAGTCCTGGTAGAGGCCTTAAGTTAACCATGGCTAAACCTGTGAGTTGAACCCCTTCTTGCAAAGCTAAAAAAAAAAATCACTAAAAAAACTGAGTTTTAAGTGTAATAAAAAAATTCGTAAAATTTGAGACATATTATATTAAGGATGATAGTTGAAATTGAAATTGTAATGTTAACCTTTTGGTGATCGGATGTCTAAATATCTTGATAGTCCAGATGAAATCACCCCAAAAAGAACGTCATTAATAGTCTGCATTAGAGAGTAATACATAGTTTAAACAATATTGTTGTCATGAAATTAAACTACTACTCCCTCCCCTCCGTTTCAAAATTAGAGATAGAATTTGAATTTTTGAGATCAAATAACGGCATATTAAACTTCAAAATTGGTATGACTCATAAAAGTTTAGAATAAAATAATTTTGCGATTAACAGTTTTTGCTATATACTATACAATTATAATAATTGTATCAATTAAAATTAAATAAATTCACATCAATTTGAAGTTTAATATTCCGTCATTTGATTTCAAAAGTCAAATTATATCTCTAATTTTGAAAATAAGTGAGTATGTTATTTTATTTTTTAATGTGAAAACTAGTACCCCACCCTAAAAGAACAAAAGTAGGCAAATTTAATTTTTTGTGGTATAGGAAGAAAATCATTTTGCTACAATGGTACTTTATTTCAAAGTGGCGATGGTATTTTGTTTCAATTTGGACCAAACAACTTCTCATAATTATTGAGCTATACCTACTCCTATAGTAATACGAGTAAAGTTGTAGGGATAAATTGAGAGAAAAAAATAATGCGACACAATTACATCATTACATGTTAACACCCTAAAGATCTGTCTTATAATATATTGATAGATATAGATATTTTCTGGGGCTCCATAAATGTCTGAATTTTTTTTAACTTTTTGACACACAACGGGAACCATAAAACATCAAAATATAGGTAATATAACAATAACTCTATAATTTTGATAATTAAGGTTGTGTTTGATTACATCTAAATGTCTCTTAATAGATTTGTCTCTGATTTGGTCAGTGACTAAACTTATTTGATAATTTTTTTTTTCCTCTTAATGCCTTTTAATAGGTAAGGGACAAATATAAATCTAAACTATTCACAGATGGGTCTGAACAAAATTGACTATTTTTTGAATAAAAATAACCTCTTCAATATTACTATTTTCATTCTATAATAAGTGACTTTTTAGAAGAAAAAATTTGTTTCAATTTATTTGTCGTTTACAACTTTCTAGGAGAATAAATTATTTACTTTCCAATATCACCCCTAACTTCTCTCATTGTACCAAAAAATTTTCTATCTTGTATTAATAATTTTCAACTTCCCATAAAGGGACAGTAATGAAATTTCGTACAAATTTTAATTATTAAATGATAGTATTAAATGACTTTCTTAATTCATGTACATAAAACTAAAATTTCTTTTGTATCCTCTCTTATCCTCAATCTCCATATGCCCAAATTGATCATAAGTTCATAACCCTTTTCCTCCTCTTCGATTTCCATAGCCAGACCAAACAATCAGTCACACAGTCTTAATCTCATCTATTTTCCCATTTCCAAGGAAACAATCAGCCACTAAACTGTACAAAAAGTAATCAGAAACCTTACCTTTGGCTTTCAGATCCAAAAGAACAGCATTTGCTCTTCCAAGCTTCTTTATTAGAGATAAATAATCAATAACAATCAGTGATGTAGAAGAATCAAAAAACTGGGTTTGGCTCAGTAATGAGTCTAGATTATTAAGAGCATTGAAGTTTCTTGGGTTTTCTGAGAGGGTTTTAAATGAAAGTTTGCAGATAGTGAAGTGGGTCTGCAAAATTGTTCAAGGGTGATGATTTAGACAAATCATAGAAAACTTACGGATCGTTTTCGTACCCCATAATGAATAACTGAATTAGACTGCAATTGAGATTGTGAAGAGAGAATTGTTTGTGAATTCTGGGATTGAAAAAGCTCAGAGCCAATAGAGAGAATGAAGGGAAGAAGACAGAGAACTGAGTTTTTTGTTTTTTTTTTCTTTCTGAAATTGAATACAGTGGACGAGGTTAAAATGATAAAATAGTATTACTGAAATATTTAAAAAATATTAATTATTAAATAATAATTTTTTTATTTAAATATAATTTTAAATGTTCTATATTATTCAGATGTCTAAATTAGTATGATTGTGGTTTTAACCTGTGGTTTTATCCGACACAACCTAAGTTCTCTTGGTAGAAGAGTACACCTGATTTGACATAAGTGTACTTCCGTCCCGTGACATCCCTTTACTTTCACACACCTACTATTATTGTGATCTCTTCTTATACAAAAGATCAATCTATTTATTTACAAAATAAAAGCACAATTTTAAATAAAGTTAATGCATGCATGCTTTTAAATTTTAAGAAATAACCTCAAAAATGCACTTTTAAAGGAATCTCGAAGATCCATTTCTCATATATTTTACCATTTTTGTCGGAAAATGTATTTTGCATAATTTTCATTTCATAAAAAATTCACAAGAAATTGAATAAAGTACATTATTATCTTTTAAAATATAGTTGTTTTGTCATTCTTTTTTTTAAAACAAACTTTTGGATACTAATACAGAAGATTAATGTTCCTTACCGCGTCAGCAACTGAATTTTTGACCGTCTTCATGTCGTCAAGTCTAAACCGGGCAGTGGCCAATTTCCTCGGCCAGAGCTCCACCCCGGCTTCGCCGCTCACGATGGTCCTCTCATCCTTCTTCCACAAACTCCTCAGCGCAAACTCCAACACATACACCACCGTAAACCACACCGCCGTCACCACTCTCCACACCATTCTAACAAAATTCCCACTCCCATTCTTATTCTTCTTAGTAGAAGAAGAAGAACCCAACGGCTTCATTTCCGGCGGCTGACTAGGATCGTCGGCTTTCCGGCAAAACGAAAACAAAAACGACATCATCGAAATCCCATCTCCCAACGCATGATGGAGCCGAAAAACGGCGCACTTGTGGGCCATCAAGAGGTGAATTTCCCAGAGCGGCTTGGTGGTGTCGAGCGGTGAGGAGACGGACAGATCGGCGAGGTAATCGTTGACTGCTTCCTCGCCGTCGACGTTGACCTCGCCGACAGGTTCATGGCGGATGATGAGGTGGCGGTCTAAGTCGACTTGGGTTTTTCTCCAGTGCTGCCGGCCGTGAGGGTCTGTGACCAAGAGGCTGGCGAATCTGGAGTGTTTCATTAAGAAAGAGTCTTGGATGAGGGATTTGACGGCGGGAATGTTGATGGGGTGTTTTCCGGCGATGACGCAGTGGATAATGGTGCTCATTTCTGGGCGGAGGAATAGGCGGCCCGCCGGCGTGACTGGCTCGTCTACGTCTGTATCCATGTGAAGAGAGAGAAATAGAGAGGAAGAAGCTAGAAAGTTAGTTTGGTTTGTAACTATATTAGGTAGGTTTCTAATTGTACGTTAATGCAGGAGATAACAAATTAAAAGCATGGTCATAACTAGGGGTGTTCAATCGGTAAAAATCGAATCGAACCAAATTGGTATCGAATCGAACCGGTACCGAAAAAAGACAAAACGTCGTATCGATACCGGTACCGGTTGGACCGGTTCGGTACCGGTTTTTACCGGTTATACCGAATATTATTATTTTATTATTATGTTTATTATTATTATTATTATAATATTATTATTTTTATTATTATTATTTATATTATTAATAATAATTAAAAAAAATAAAATAATAAGAAACCGGTACAATCGGTATGTACCGAACTCTAAATTGTCGAACCAGTACCGAAACCGGTTGTACCGCTATACCGAACCGGTCATTTTTGTACCGAACCGACCGGTTCGGACCGGTCCGAAATACCGAAAAAACCGATTATACCGAAAAATTTGAACAATCCTAGTCATAACTTAGAAGACTGAAAAGCTTTTTATTTTGTGCTTGCGGGGAGGTATCTTCGACCAGCCGCTGTGGAGAGCCAATGACGTGGTTGGTGATTTTGAATTCGTCTTAATTTTTGTTTTGTTTTTTTTATGTTCTTACAATTTTAATTATATTATTATTTTTTATTTAATCTTTTAAATTTTATAAATTTTTTAATTTACTCTACATGAGTTACACATATAATATTTATGTCGTTAAATACTATTATATATAAAAAATAATATATCTTATAATTATATATACCTCTAAACCATAACTCTTAAATAGCATACTTATTTTAAATAGCATATATTTATTAAAATTATATCGTTTTCGGATATTATTTTAAACAATAAAATAATATTAAAAGAAAGCGATCCCGTTTATTTTTTTTATTTACAAAAATATCACTCATATGCCCACTTATTTTTAAAAAAAATCTCCAAAACGACATAATTTTAATAAAGATATTTTATTTAAAAGAGGTATACTATTTAAGAAGTATGTTTTTTTTTTTTTGCTAAATGTTTTTGCTAAAATTTTTTGTGTATATCAAAGGACCAAAATTACATTGGCAAAGGGGCATACCCCAGAAGCTATAACTATGTCATCTAGTGACAAATCAAAAGATGAGAAAGTTATAAGACCAACCTAGACCACCAGTCATCTAATTACAAAAGCCAATTACAATAAAATTGGTTAGTGTTAAGAAGTATGTTTTAGATTCATCATATATATATATATATATAACAAAATACAAATGATTTTGAATTTAAAATTTTTCCCGCTCAACCTCTTAAATCATCCGGAACGTCAAAAGTTTCGGATAAATCTAACCATTCGTTCTTTATATTTCTTCCCTCCTTCCCTTTTCTTCTTCCCTCCTTCCCCTTTCTTCTTCGCTTCTCTCTTTTCCTCCTCTGTCCCTTTTCTTCTTCTCCACTCTTTGTAGTGCCGGAGGCACGGGCGAAGTGCTAGTATATATATAAAGTTGGAAAATATAGTATTAAGGTGATGTTTGATTGTATCTTAATGCATATTGACAAGCATAACAATCGAATGTGTTGTTTGTTTGTGTGCGAATGTCTCTTAATTGACATGCCTCTGATTCGGTTAGAGACAAAACATGTTTGGTAAAAATATTTTTGCCTCTTAATGTCTCTTAATCGGTGAGATAGAAACCAAAATTTTAACTATTAAGAGTTGTCTCTTAATAGTTTATTTAAAATTTATGGACAAAAATAGTCTCAATAAATATTGTACTTCTTCAATTTCAAATTTTAAGATCATTCAAATTAAATTTTTAAATAACTCAGAGGGTTAAAATGGTAAAATATTGTCATTAAAATGTTTTACACTTTTTAGTTATCAAACTGTTTTTTAGATTTAGATGTTATTTCATTCAGATATCTAATTTATTAAGATATATTTACCATTCAGATCTTAATTACTAAGTTTTATCAAACACCATATAATTATTAATACATCTTAATGTAATTCTTTGAAGAATTTTTTTTTATTTTATATCTTAATAATTTAAAGATATTTAAAAGAATTTTTTTTATCTTAATTTTAAATATTAAAATATATTAAAAAATGAGCTATTAAAATATATTAAGATATAATTAAACCACACCTAACTTTGTGTCGCTTGTCTGTATCCATATGAAGTTTGTCTGTGTATCCATCCATGTGCAGAGAGGGAAGAGAGGGGAAGAAGAAGCTAGAAATTTAGTTTAATTGGTTTGTTATTGTACGTACGTTTATGCAGATTGCAGAGGGAGAGAGAGAGAGAGAAAAGTTAAAGCACGATCAGAACGCAGAAGACTGAAAGCTGCTGCTGCTGACTTAATATTACCCACTCTTATCCTTTGTACATCCCTAAAACATAATAGTCAAACATCATTTTTTTTATTTGATAAAACAAACATAAACTTGGATTATATTGACGCGGAAACAATCAATTCTTTAAAACACAGAAATAGAAAGATTTCTGCCATTAAAATATTATCAATTATAATAAATTATGTAAAATATTATTAACAAAATGATGAAAAGACAAAGATGGTATCTATTTTATGAGAAATAATACGACAAATATGTGAGAAAGTTGAATTGAGACTAACGTGACGTGAGAGTCTATACTGAGACTAATGTAACATGAAAGTGTATGCGATAAAATTGAATAAATTATGATGAGAACATTATTAGTTCCTATCTATATCTTGCACATACATTATAATTATAATTTGGTTGAAATTTTTTCGTAATACATAACAGAATTCTTTTTTATCATGACAAAAAAAAAACTATTGAATAACTTTTTTTATTTTTCTTATTTTACCTTTTAATTTCCTCTCATGACAATTTGTCTTTTTTATTTCTTCTACTAATTCCCTTGTGAATATTCCCTCGTAATATTTTCATAAATTAATTGTCACTAAAAGTTAATTTTTTTTAAGAAAATATTTTATCTTTTTAAATCGTAGTGTGTGCCCACAAAAATTAGTTAATGAATGATGGGATGGATGATTACAGTACATCCATTGTATTGTCCTTGAGAAGAATTTTAAGAAGGAAAAACAGTACTAATGTATCCTCCACCCATTTTATAGAATTTCGGTTACATGTAGTACAAGTTTAGTCAGGTTTTTTCTGTAACCTTAATAAAATTTCGATCAGTTTTAAATATCAGGAAAATCAAATAATTGGCACCGGAGCTTGCATGTAGGTTCACAAATTCTTTTTAAAGAATTGATATTTTCGTAAGTAAAATATGAGTTTCACGAGATCATCTTCTCTCATATTACGACGAGAGAAAAAATTTGTGGGAGTAATAATATTATTTTTGAAAATATCAATTTTTAAATATTAAAATTGAACCGTCATTTAATACACATTTTACACGTGGTTTAATGTCATTTACATAACAAATTAGCTCAAAAACATGCAAAGACAAAGGAATGAAAAAAGTTAGAGAATCATTAATTGTTATTCCGTAATTTGTCTAAGAAAAAAATAATCTCATGATCTGTTGAATCCAACACCCCAAAAGGGGAAATATTTCCATTAAAGGCAAAAATAGCATGAAAGACTACAAAATTTTTAACATAAGTAAAATGATTGGACTGGAATACGAATACAAAATTGCTAGCTGCCTGTTAGGATATGGGCTAGAGACCCAAGACGGGAAAGGGTTTGGGGGATAGTGGCCCAAGCCCTGGGACCAGATCACGGAGACCAAAGCCCATGGCCAGGGAGAAATCCATTCGTACGTCAAGCCGGCTGGTCGCGGAAGTCGCAGGTTTTGGTCCCACAGGCTATGGGCTGTTCCGTGACTGGGCCGCCTTACTCACGTGAGTTCATTCTCCGGTTACTATATATTGATGGGACGTGTTGAGGGGACGCGTTTCATTACTTAATCTCGCCAATAAAATGAGTTATTTGACAACGTTGAAAAGATTAGACATTCACACTTGTACTTTTTATATTAATTAATATTTTGTTTTTTTATATTGTACACTAACATCCACACTTGAGGCGTTCTGCGACAGCATAACCCTATTGTTTAACGTGAAAATATGTTACGTAGGAATGATGGGATCCACGGCACACCAAATACATCTACGAGGACGGATCATCATCACTGCCACTAAGAAAATGATGATTGTTACCAGATTAATATACTTCAAATGGTGAAATCAATGTCACCATTGGCTGGCTTGGATTAATAGTGCTTAATTTCAGAAATAAAATTGTCTTGCCAAGAAAAAAAATGTCACCAATGCCAGCGAGAGAAGCGTAGGAAAAATCAAAACACAACAATTAATTATTGATATATTCTTAACCATTCACAATGTTGTATAATCCAAGTGACAAAATAAACAACAAAACACAAAAGATGCAGAACAAGGTAAAAATTTGCAATCTTCTCAAGTAATTGGATAAAATATTCCAATTTTTTGTTAGCAGAAATCAGCTGATGCGGCGGCACAGGGTAACTCCATCACCAACAGGAAGCATACAGATCTCGATCCTGGGATCCACGGCCAGGGCTTTGTTAAGCTCAATCACGAAGTCCCTGTAGTACCTTACATACTTCCTCATTGGAGCATCCGCTGGGGCCGCCACAGAACCATTCCATAGAGTGTTGTCGTAGCCAATAACTCCCCCAACCTTGACCAAATCAATCAGCCTTTTGTGGTAGTTGATGTAGTTGTCTTTGTCCGCGTCAACAAATATGAAATCAAACGTCCCATGATACTTCCCCTGAAATTTCATCACAACAAATCATAATTAATATACATATATATAAGGAGTAACTCGTAGTAAATGTTTGTTGCGTAGCTATTTGGTAAACACATATCTGATCGTGTATAAGAAAAACAGATAGTCCAAATTTTAAATTTTAAATTAGACCACTCGTTTCTTCTATAAACAATCAGAAATGCGTTTACCTGAATAGTATCGTATCAAATATTTGTTATTAATCACTCTTAATAAATACAGAAATATAGAAAGAGAGATGGGGTTGGGTTGGTGAATGATAATTACATCTTCAACCATTTGGTCAAGAACTGGCAAAGCAGGGCCCTCCCTAAAATCAATTTTGTGAGCAACGCCGGCCTTTTCAATTATGGGAAGACCAATCTCGTAGTTTTCCCTGTTTATGTCCATTGCTAAAATCTGCAAAATTTACATAACAATGAATGAATGTTATGAGTAATGATCTACTGACATGCTTGTTTTGTTAGCAATTAACAAAGCAACAAAATGGCAAAGAGAAATCGGAAAAAAACAATTATATACAAGACATAGAATATACGTGGTTCACCAAATTTTGAATTACGTACGCCCACGCCAACAAGAAGTCAATCTAGTCATGTATATAAATATACCTTTCCATCATCTGGAAGAGCAAGGGCGGTGGCAAGGAGAGAGTAACCAGTGTAAACACCAATCTCCATGGTGTTCTTTGCATTGATGAGCTTCAAAAGCATGTTCAAGAACTGCCCTTCATCAGCAGATGTTGTCATCAGATTCCTGAAATTAACAAATCCAACATTTATTTCTCATTTCAACTTTATCAACAATTCAACACAACATGATCACACACATATATGTATATATAAAGTAAATTAAGCTCAAGCACTAATTAATACTCCCTCTGCTCCAAAATTGAAGACGCGCTTCGATTTTTTGAAATCAATTTATGAAAGTCTATAATTAAAACCAATACAAACTTATTCGAATTTAGTATAAACAACTATAACTATGATAAACTAATTAAAAAAAAAAGTACTACTAAATATATTTGATGTGTTCAATGCTTAGACGAATTCTTATCCGTATTGAATTTTAGAATTTTGTAATTTGATTTCAAAACGTTAAAATGTATCTCTAATTTTAAAACAGAGTGAGTAAATTTGAATATTTGATTGTGTAGAGACTAACCATGGATGCTTGGCAGTCACATCTCTGAGCTCATGCATGGCCTCTGGCTCTCTTGGGTACACACTAGTTTCAAGTATATACTAAAAAAAGAAGGGGAAAATTCAATCAATTTATCAAGAAAACATCAATTTGGGAAAAAAGTTTTGATCTTTCTGATAAGAGAGAAATGGGTACCTGGTAAAGAGCATCACTCTGCAAAAGGCTCTTGTGGCCAACCTCCTGATGTTTGGATTCACCATTTGAAGCCATTTCCGTAAAATATTTCTGGGTTCTTTTATATTTTCTTGGTGGAGTTCAGATTATTGATAAACCGTGAACCTGAGGTTTGGAGGAGAGAAATGAAAGGCTATATATAATGGTAGGGAAATCCGGTTCGAACCGGTGGTGTCCTCCAAGGTGGCTAGACCGCTTCCACCAACCCGGTTGGGGGTTGGTGAAATCTCTGACTAGTGGGGTCCACTGTTTTTTTTAATTATTTTTTTTAAATGTTTTATGAGTAAATCAATGGTTGAGATTGTTTGAGATATGTTAGAAGTTGTTGAAGTGGGACTTTAGTATATGGGTTGGGGGTTGGTAAATAGTTGGCAACATTGCTTGTATTATACAAGTAAAGAGTTGGTGACCATCATATTATTGTTATAAAAAAAAGATAGCATAAAAGACTGGTATTTAATTTCACCAAATTATTTACAATACGAAAAGAGTATTGCATTAAAAAAATAAAGGGTTGTTATATATTACCATAAATTTATATTAATAATAAATATCAACTTATATAGATACATAAAATTTTATTTTGACCATGTTTTTTAGCCTATTATAATCTTAATCTCCTTGTGACTATTGTAGGAAATTTGCTTGTAGCTTGACTTTGTTGCAAGTTGTTTAGAGTGACTCAGTAAAGCTTCATAATATCATCAAATTTATCAATATAATTTAATTATCATATCATAATTATTAGACTAAACTCTTAATAAATTTAAGGATAAAAATAAAACAAAAATATATCATAAAAATTTATTAATTTTGCAAATAGGTCTTGTTAGAATATAGCTCGAAAGTCTCAGTCCACATCCTGTCAGCCCAAGCTTAAGAACCGTTTGGACTAATATGCTTAATAGCTCGGGTGAAACGTGTTTGGAAAGTTTGGAGAGTTTGTCCAATTTGAAGGGTCTCACATAGTCATATCTCGAGCGGTGTGAAAGTCAGGTGATAGGACGCTGTCTGCAGGGTCTCTGCCATGTCCATACCTTGGTATTTGATGGGACACCTCAAGTAGGACAAATATATGAAACTATAAATAAATATCAAAAGAGATAAAGAGAGATTAAATAATTTTTACACTTGAAAACTAAACTCAAATTGATTATATATCTCTCTGTCATATTCACTAATTCTCTCACCTGAGACGTTCTACGACGAACCGAGTCGTTCCATATCATCAGAGCGTTTAAATAGATACGAACAAACGTAGCTGAAGACTTGACCCAAGAGTTCAATGGTCATTAGGTCTTTGTCTATACATGCATGGTATATTTCACAAACCAAGTAAACAAAACAAAAAATAATAATATCTGTCTATATGTATATGTTATATTTCACAAACCAAGTAAACAAAACAAAAAATAATAATATCCGAGCGACTCGAGAGATCACCGTTAGTTTTGAACGATGGAAGCATGATTGTAAACATGGTCTTCAAATGCAAATCGAGACAAACTTATGACATGGATGTCTTAACTCTTACCAAAGACAAAAAAAAAGAGGTTAAAATGTAACAATTAACATACCATACTAGTACTAAATTATTAATGGATTATTTGGACCAATAAAAATGGTCAGCCCAGCCTAGTTTGACAAGGTGCTCAGCCCACCCCCAAGTACGTGTTTGGTGAGAAGGGTTGTGGGGTCCACTTGAGTTTTGGTCAAATAAACTGAGCAATGAATAAAGGCCACTGACAACCAAGAAAGTGATGGGTTTGGTAGGTAAGAGTGAGTCCACTTTTGTTGAGTTGAATTGAGGCTGAAATAGACCCTTTTTTTCAACAGTTAGAAAAATCAAACCATTCAAGAAATGAGAAATCTTCACCTCCAAAGTCACTTGTTGCAGTTTGCAGGTTAAGCCAGAAAGGATTCTAATGGATATTTAGATAATGATTTTTCCTTTATTTTGAGGAAACAGTAATATAACACCAACTTGTTTATTTCAAGGTATGATTTTTACAAGGAGTTGTTTTCACAAGGCATTTTGATGATGCTATATCATTAGCAAAAAGTGCTAATGCATAAAATTAGAAGGCTAGGCAGAATGGAACTCAGTCGATTCGACACTGAACATGGAAGATAATTAAGTATTAAGCGTACAAGCAAAATGCAAAAAAAAATAAAATAAAATACTTAGCTTAATAAAGGAACAACTTAGGGGGTGTTTGATAAAACTGAATGAAATAGTTCTGAATGTTTAGGTAATCTGAATGAGCTGAATACTGAATGAAAAAAGTTGTTTGATAATTGACATGTCTGAAACATCTGAATAACAGATTTTTATTATTTTACCCCTCTGAAAAATTCAAAAGTGATGTAAATTTATTTAATATTACTTATTATAATAGTTAATATTGTAAAAAAAAATTAAATATAAAATATTTCATTCAGCAGTCATTCAGCAAAAAAAATTACACTTAGTCATTCAGCCCGAAAATCTGACCGATTCAACCATTCAGACGATTTTTATTCAAAACAAACGAACTGAATGACTGACCGATTCAGCCAGTCAGCTCTAAACAAACACCCCCTCAGTAGACTTATTCATTTAGTCAGAGTCCTTCTATATGGACATGCTTTTTTGGACATGAAATTGGACATTTCACATTTGGCTTGGTTTTTGTTTTGTTTTTGTATTGATTCCAAACATATTTATACTATGGATTTTAAAACCAATTTATAAAAAATTCCAAAAAATTAGGTGTAATTTGGATATATATCAAAAAAGGGTTGTATGGGTCCATACACCATTTTTTTGATATATATCCAAATTACACCTAATTTTTTTGAATTTTTTATAAATTGGTTTTAAAATCCATAAATTAAATATGTTTGGAGTCAATACCCAAAAAAAAAAAACAAAACAAGCCAACATGGAAATATCCAATTTCCATGTCAAAAAAACCATGTCCACCTAGACTTATTCATTCAGTAATTGTCATTCACTGTCCAGAAGCAAAGCTGGGGGGATATACACTCGCAAAACTTTTCTTGCAAAACCGTTCATGAAGTTACTTTTACCTTCACCTTGATAATTAATTAGATCAAATTTATCATGTGGTCAGTTCATCATTTAGTTTGAAAACAGTTATACAATTTGTTGCAGAATATATAGAAAGTAACCTATAGATAAGATGCTAAAGCAATCACCTAAAACGAATAATTTGAAGTGTAACAGTTCTACTAGAGTTTTTGTAAGCTCGTGTAGTAGTTTAACTTTGATGGAGTTGGTAAGCCCAACCAAAACTCAAAAAGTTCTTCTCTTTTTTCTTTTTTTCTTAACTAACAACATTTCTCACCATGCGTCTTGGCTTCCTAACAATATTATGCTACTCATGGGGTACTGATGATGAAATCTTTTAAGGCAACTTATCTCTAAAGTTGAATGCTGCCTCAGTTTAGGGAGAGAATATCAGAAAATTTCAAGGCAAATTCTAATTACTCTTCTTGGTTACTTCTCTTAACCCACAAGGTCCACACCCTAGTGGATTATTTAAAATAAGTTATTGTCATGTCTTACCGCATATATAGAGACCCACAAAAGCCTTATTCCAGTCTCCAAGCTCAACTCTTCAAGATCAAATAAACAATATCCTTTATTCACTCAAACACTAATTTAAAGCTGTCAGAATTTCCTTCATCCTAAAATCTATCATTCCAAAACCTAGAATCTCTTACACCCTGTCTGGGAGTTGAGAATAGGAGAGAAAGGAAAGGAAAGTTGGGGAAAATAAAATGTGGTGGGTGTCTTACAGTTTTTTTAAGAGGGAGAGAAGAAAAGAAAGTTGTGGAAATTAAAATATGAGCCACTTTCCTCTCAAAGTTTTTTTCTCAAAATTGAGAAGATTGGGAGAGAAAGGAAAACTTGGTTTAGTAATATTTTAATAATACCAACTTTACCCTTAAATTTTTAACTAACCACAATTTATTTCTATTCATGTACTAGGGATACTAACATACTAATTTAGTAATAGTGTACATTTTCTTCTTTTTTTTCTTCTCAACTCCCAGACAAGACTAAGAAAATATATTAACTTACTTTTTTTTCTCTTCACAAACTCTCAGACAAGACTAAAGAAAACTATCCATTTTCTCTAACTTTTTTTTCTTCTCTTTTTTCTAACTTTCTTTCCTTTTCTTCGCATTAAAAACTCCCAAACGCAGTGTTAAAGAAAATAAACAATAAAATAATGCATTCTAATTAAGCCTAGAATTGCCTCTACCACCTTCTTGTACATAAAGGCTTAAGCAATATGTCCTTTCCTTAACAAAAGCTCTAGATGAAACAATTTTAGGAGCCACGATTCTAGGTTCCCTAAAGGTCTGCATTAGAAGTCCTCAGTTTCTCACTACTTCCTTCATACATCTAATTACTAATCACTGGATTAGAAAGTAACTACACACTTCTTCCAATTTACCTACAAAGCCCAGTTTCGTCGGGGCATTTCAGTGCCTAGACTAGTGATCCTGTGGAATCAATTAATGCATCCCTACTTTAAATCTTACCACAAAAATCCCCTCAGGGAAAGAACATGTAGTGTAGCAATTAGAAAGCATTCAATTGAAATATATAATTCAAGGGTGAAGCTGAGCATGTGTTATCTTGATAATCACCAAAACTACAAGAAGACAAATTTTATCATGTATGATCACTTTGTCAAGTGAACTCCATAAAACATTTTGGACCATATTGTGCTATTAGAGGAATAGGTATCCAGTTTCATACCTCTGCTACTTGCAGGAAATTTAACAGATGACGAGCCTTACTCGCATAAAAGAGTGAAATCGCATCACTATATTGAGAAATATGTCCAACTACCATAGGAAGTAGACAGTATCGACATTCAAACCAGCAAAACAACCCTTGTATTGCACTTGGATCATAAAAGATATTGTTACATCTTCAAGAATCAATTGGCAAAAAACCATAACAATGACATAAAGGTAATTAAAGCCAGAAAAAATCTAGATCCAATGGAAAAAATGCTTATTGTTATCAACAAAAGAAAAAAGAACCTTAATTATTTACCTATTTCAAAATTGTTGAACAAATTGTTTCAATGCCTCTTATCTCCATCTCAGCAAATAAGGAATCTCCTAATTCTGCTGAGGCTGCACCGAGCTTATGGGATCCTTTGAATGATCTGATTGACCAAGCTTTCTCGCTCTTGTAGCTAATGCACTTCTTATTTCGAACCCCTTGTTTTCAATCAAATTCTCCTCCAAACTAACATCCCTAAAGTAATCAGACTTCTGATCATGCAATGAATAATCACCCAATTCATCACACAAAGCCGAATAATCATCCCTCATGAGCAAACAATTATGAAGTATCGAACAAGCCCCAATATAAGCCACTGCAGTCTTAAACTCGGCCTCAATTGGCCTACTCAAAACACCCCAATTCTTCAAACTGGCAATGGTTTTAAGGGCTGAAATGCGCATCAAATTATGTGTTGAATTGAAATTCTCTTCACTCGAACCGGGCATTGGATCAAGAAATGGAACAACTAACCAAGGAAGCAAAGGATACCCTGTAGCCCCAACTATATACTGAGGTATAGCTACAGAATTTATATCTATAGGATGTGAGTTCAATAATTTCTTGGATTCTATATCTTTGTATAAAGTTGAAGACTTTAGAACTTGAAAATTACCCTTTTGGCCATGAAAACCAGCTACTACGCTAAGAATTCTTGATGATGAATCGACTACAATTTGAGCTGCTATGCTTTCTTCTTCAGCATTATTTTTCTTATTTCTCAGAATCTTGAACCGGGTGCAATTGATAATCCCACAGCAATTAGGAAGCCCGGTTAGGGTTTCAAATGCGGTGGATACTTCTTCCAGCTCATTTGGGCTAGGGAATCCGACCCAGAACCGGAAATTTGTGCAAAGAACTCGGCACAACTGTTTGACGCAGAATCTGGAAATGGGTTCTGAAACCCCAAACCGGCGTGAGATTTCAGGGTAATCGGAGCCGGTGGCGAGCCGGAAAAGTCCGATACCGAGTCGGATTTCGGCGGAGAGATTGATGGGCGAGTTGACCGGGTCACGGCACTCGAGTAACGGCTCGAGAAGAGCAGAGAGCCACTCGAAGGTCGAAGATGTCATTTTGAAGCATTGCTTGAACGAGTCGGGGTTTTGGGGAATGGCTGAGTTGACTCGGTCGAGTCGCGAAGCGGGTTCTTCGCCGCCGCCGCCGCCGTCGTCCTCCGCCGGGGAATCGGGTTCTGCTAAATGGGTTCGTTTCCGTTTTCTGGAAAAGGGGAGGAGAGAGAGTGAGGCAGCGATCTCTGAGGAGGAGAGAAAATGGTGGAGCAGAGGGAAAATGTTTCCGATGGAATTGGAATTGGAATTGAGGGGATTTGAGGAAGGAAAAAGATGGAGGAGAAGGAGGAGGAGTTGGGAGATTAAGGAGGAGAGAAGAGCTGCCAGAGCTCGGGAATCCATTTTCTCTCTCTTGGATTTGTCGGGCGGAATCATATTTTCGATTTCCGAGCAAATCAAAAGGACAGTAGACAGGACTGAGGACTGGCAGAGGTTGAATCTTGGTGGACGAAACACATATTAACACCTGGCTCGTATTCATTTTAGAAGTTTCTTTAAATACACGTGACCAAATATCTTACTACTACCTTTCAAAGTTTTCATGGACTCGCTCGTGCTTTGGTCTTGTATGGAAGGCATTGTTATATATATTAGTTAAATAAAGGGAAAGGGTATAAATTTATTTTCTATTTTGTTATTGTATTAGTATGTATGTTAATTTTTTTAATTGGAATTTGGCTTTGTGGAGAATGAGTGAATTAATTTGGGGCATACATTTACGATATGATTGATGTACTATTTGAATAAATTGTAATATGGTCGATAGTAAATTAGTCAATGTAAAATTTTATATAATTAATTTATATACTTTCGACATATTTTTGAAGACAAATTTTTTTATCACTTCAATTATTCTTTTAGAGCGGAGGGAGTACATGATTAACAATGTTGTTTGTCTGTTTGTTCATCTAACCAACCCCCTCCCCTCCCCTCCCCAACCCAAAAAAAAAGAAAAGAAAAGAAAAAACCTTTTGGTAAGGTAAAAAAGGGATACATATACCTTATGATCCAAAACTGCTACTAGGTAGGCCTTAATTAGCCCAACAAGTGGAAGCGCCGAAAGCCTTTAGTTTCTGTCAAGCGTTGGGCCCAGAAGTAGACTTATTTGCCAAGGTAGTGCCCCATCTAGATTACAGACCAATAGTCTATACTATTGGCTTGATTCTTCAATATCTCATGCATACAATCTAAAGCACAGTTCCCTATGAGCCTGCATTGCTTATTTGCTTGGCAATCCTTTTTTGGCTTACTGGGATTTAGGGGTTAGATGAATTTAGCTTAGCTTTGGATGTGCTTAAATATAATTTATTATCCTAAACTATAAGCATATTTTACTTTGGTGATCTATCTTTAAAAAATTTTAATTAGATGATTGAATTATTAATTTTTTTCACTTTTGTCCAAATTCACTTGACACGTCAGAAATTACTGACGTGTACTCCTGAGTGGGCCAACCTTCTGCTGATGTGTAACAAAAAAAGAATATTTTAATGGTCATTTATACGTTTATTATATACTAAAGGGCAAATTTGTCAAACCATATTAATTTAAACATCAAAACTAAAACAAAACAAAAAAACAAAACAAAACAAATCTCCTCTCAGACAAATCTCCTCATCCCCTTCATCCAAAAATTCCGTAATAAAACCATCTCGAAAATCATTTTTCGATCTGTGTTAGGCCAAGTCCGAGGGTTCTTAGATTTGGGGGCTTCTTTGTGTGCTGGGTTGAGGAGTGATGATCTGATATGGTGGATGCTTGGGGCTAATGGTTTGGGGGGTTTCATATCTTGATGGCTTTACTGGTGTTGGGGTTTTGGAGGATTGATCTCGTCGAAATCTGGGTTCAGATTTATTGGGCTTCTGGTCTAGTATTAGGTCCTTCGATTCTGGTGGCCTTTTGTTTTGCGCTGATGGTTGCTTGTTAATCCGTGTGGTTTTCGATCTGGGTTTCATGTGTGTTTTTGCTTATGTATCTACATTTTCATATTTGGATTCTGGGCTATTCTTGCCGTTCCTTTTTCAGCTTGAATCGGGGCTAGTTGTGTTCTTTATGTCTTCAGCTAATTTGGTGTTTCCTAATTTTTCCCGTGATTTTCTTTGTTCGTCTGATTGGGCTTCTATTGAAGCAATCTGGGTATGTTTGGAGTTTTTTTTACTTTCCCATGGCCACTCAGTTGGTTCATGATTGGTTTGCTTTTTCCATTTATTGATTTCTCGTCTATAAAATCAATTTTGGTTTATTTTGGTGAAGCTTGAGCTGCTTGTGCTTGTGTTGGGTTTGGACTTGATTTTGTTTTCCATTTCAATTTGATTTAATGTTGCTACTATTTTATTTGTTTTAAGCTGTTTAGATTCCTTCTTGCTATGGTATTTTCACAGTTCCTTTGTGTTGTGGGATGTTTTGACTGTTGTTAAGGATTTTTCGTCGGGGATTTTTTATGGTCTGAGTTTCATGACCTTACGATCGGAAATCATGGTGTTTACCGTCTGTTTTGCCGAGTGACTTCAAATTGGGGGTCTGTTCCCTACTGATTTCATGATTTGCCAAATTTACCCTTG
The DNA here is from genome assembly GCA_034770075.1 of Aralia elata. Lineage (NCBI taxonomy): Eukaryota > Viridiplantae > Streptophyta > Magnoliopsida > Apiales > Araliaceae > Aralia > Aralia elata. The sequence continues at coordinate 95,620,019 of CM068388.1, read as the reverse complement.
CCCAAAAATTTAAATTAATTAAGTAATGAAAATATTATTATTTAAATACACATCAGCTTCCTATGGTCCTACTCAGAAGTACACGTCAGTAATTTCTGACGTGTCATTTGGACAAAAGTAAAAAAAATTAATAGTTCAATCATCTAATTGAAAAGTTTTAAATATGGATCACCAAAGTGAAATATGGCCTATAGTTTAGGGTAGTAAATTATATTTAAGCCCTTTGGATTATGTAACCTATGCTTTTTAAAAAGTGAGTGCAAATTTAAAAGATTGTATTATTTTTATTTTAAATTATTAGATTAATATTGACTTTTTAAAAATTAATTTTAAATGTTTTTAAATTCAAAATTAATATAATTTTTTTTAGTTTATATTAATATAATTATAAATATCATAAATTACTTGTAAAATATTAATAATTATAAGATTTATTATTTTCTAAATTTAAATAAATTATGTTATTTTTAAATTTAAAAATATTTTAAATTATTTTTTAAAAAGTTAATATTGATCTTATAATTCGAAAATGTTAGGAGTAAATGATATGAGTTCTTTTCAAATTTTCCAAAAAATGTGGTCAAACTTTTTAATGCCTAACTTGGAGGTATATATTTGAGTATAAATAAATTACATAATCAACATTAAATGCAAAGTAGAGTGTCAAAAGTAATTAAAGCTCTACTCTGTGTGGCATGCGATGGAAAAGAAGATGAAACAGAAAATAGATGAGTAATACACTAGTAAATTTCTTTCAAGTTATAAGAACATTCTTGATTTTTTGTAGTCAATTTAAAATATTTTTAAACTCAAAATTGACATGGATTCATTTTATTCTAATTAATACAATAATAAATATTATAAATTATTTAAAAAGTATTACTACTTTTGGAGCTAACGTAACAAATTATGCAAGCCTCCTAACAAAGCCAACATAAATTCGATCTAAATAATAATAATAAAAAAGACAGTTTAATTATGGTAGTATACTAGCCATCTGTTCGGTTCCAATCGAAACATATAAATCCATAAAATAGATTTATATGTATAGTCACTTCAATCGTATTCGTCGTTTCTTAAAAATATCTTTTTTATTATTTTAAATATGATTAATTAAAAATTATTATGTTCTCGATTCTTCATTCACCGATACAGAAAAAAAATGCTCCAACTACTTATATTATCCCAAACCCCCACCCACCAAAAGAGAAGAAGAATAAAAATCAAATGCATTTGGACATAAATACAATAAAATGCAACCACTATAAAGACATTGACCATACTTTAAAAATCACATGTTACTTGTGATTTATTATTCCTTCAGCAATACCTACACTGTCTCATTTGTCCTCCACTTCACATAATAAAAAAAATAATATCCTAACTACCTTCTTAATTTTAAGTTGTTTGTTGCTTTCAAAATCAATTTAATGCGTAATAATATGACTACATAGAAGGAAAGTATTTTTTATTAAATCTTGGACAATGCAAAGTTTATACAACACCCATGTCCCATCCAATATTAATTACTCCCTCCATTCTAATTTATGGAGTATTTGTTATAACATAAAACACAATGTCATTACTTTATAATTTATACTCCCTTATTTCAGTTATATAAGACGTTTTAAATGCTTTTTTTTCTCATAATATTAGACGTTTTTTATAAATTTAGAAGAATTAATAAGAGGATTATGAGAAAAATTAGAGAGAATGAAAAGTTGCATGTTAAGCTCATGAAATTGAGCAAATCAATAGTAATTGAGAGGGAGAGAGGAGGAGTACTGATGTGTAAAAAAAAATTTTACACCAAAATTAATTATTTAGCATTGCTATTAATGATATTTCTTAATATATGAGATTATGCTTAAATAACCTACATATATAGGTCTCAATTTTTATATTTGTTTTTGTCGAAAAACATTAAATAAGAGAATTAAATAAGAGAGAGGAAAGAGAATAATGTTTTTTTAATAATAAATTTCCTTGGAAAGAAAAGGAAAAACAGGGATATCATAGGAACGTAGATAACTTTGTACCCTAATAAGAGAGAACGACTATTAAATTTGAAATAAAAAAAAAGTCCTAAATGACTACTATTAAAATGAAGAGAGTAATATAAATTCTTATTTAATTTTTACGGTTAAATTGATCATTTTAATTAATAATTAAATATATTTATTTTAAATTTCTAAATCACATATATTGTGAATAGTAATAAATTTCGTAATTTTTTTATTTTTATTTTATGATTATTGTTCTCTGCTTATACTTGTAATAAAGGTACAAACTTTAATTCTAAAAACAACCAATTTATCCTTTAAAATTAAATTAAAACATTTAATATGAGGCAAAGGTAGTATAATAGTATGTAATACTCTTCGTTGGTAATTGACAGCCACATTTATTTTTTATTCTTTGCTATGTATTTTATTTTGAACGCTCTAAAATTAATTACTTTGATAAATATGATAAAAACTATTTGAAAATTTACGTGTAGTCGTGTCATAGATAAATTTTAATACAACATAAAAGAAGCAAAAAAAGTCAAATAAATAAATTTATCACTTTCAAATGTAATGAATACTCTAGCTAATTAACAAAAATAACTAAATTCATAACATACTATTATTAATTTTTTACAATATTCTCGTAAATTATTTAAAATTTTAATTTTAAAACGACATATTCTACATTTATGTCTTGTCTATTAATTTTGAGAAGGTGAAAAAAGTTTACACCTCAATTAAAAAAATGAGAAAACTTAAAAAAATTTACGGCGATAATTAAAGTAGTGCCTAAATATCCCTCTTATTCCTCCCCTAAAAAACATATCTATGTGGAATAATTTTCATATATTATTCCCAAATATATACACCTATATATATATATATATATCCACCCAACTAATACTTACTACTAGTATTAAAAACTCACCAAAAGGCATTAGATTTCTACCATCATTATTGTTGCCACATTACTACTGCGGAGTCATCATCATTCTGACTCATCTGACGGCTTAAATCCGTTTAAATCTCCCATTGGATTGTAAGACACCCACATCCTCTAAATCTCGTCCGTAAATTCCAAAAACAAAAAAATAATTAATTTTAATAAATAAATAATTAAATAATAAAAACCATAGATTATTGCTTAATCCTCTTCACAGGACCCTCCTCTCTCTCTTCATCCAAACCAATTTTCATCCATGGCCTTGTCTTGTATCGAAACCGTAGACTAAAAGAGGAGAGAGAAAGAGCTCAGATTCTCACAAAACGTTTCTTACTCTTCACCGACTTATTTTCTTTTACTTAGACCCAGAAATCGATCGGTCGATTTGTTCATCCATCATCTTTCTGAGGTACTGTTTTTCCCTAAATTTAAAATTTTTGGATACCCATTTATTTATTTTGCTTAGTAATCTCTAATTGAGTTTATTTTGTATGGGTTTTCTTTTTTGTTTGGAAAAAGATTAAATTTTTGTTTCGTAATTGCGAGTGACAAGAGGGATCTGTGAATTTGATAATCTATTTGGGAATTTTGTGTTATTGGGTTTTTTTTTTCAATATAAAATTTGTTGTTGATTTGTTAGCTGGGTTTGTTTGAATTTTTGTGTTTTTGCATTGGGAATATCAAAAGATTCAATCTTTATGTGTCTCAGAAACACACACTAGTCGAAGAAGTGGCTTTGGTGATATTGGCAATGTTTACTACCCATATGTGTTCTCCTATCTTCTTATATTGGTTGGTATATTAATTATTTTTTGAAAAAAATTATTTAGTGGAGTTAATTGTTGAATGCAGGCATCTTATGCTTGGACCGATGTTTTTCTGTGTAGTTTTCAATTTCTGTTTCTCTTTCTAATTAAAATCTTTGTATAATGTAATTTTACGCGAAGAAAAGCTTCTGTTTCTCTATTTAATTAAAAACTTTGTATAATGTAATTGTATGCGATGAAAATGAAAGTGTTTTTTCATGCTTGCATTGTTGATGAAAATGTTATATTATCGTATTTTATTTTAATGAATTTACGTTTTTGGTTTATCAGATTGTGCTTAGATTTAATATTTTACTTGATTGATAGTTTTGTTAAGCCAATGTTTTTTTTTAATACTATTTAGGCCTGATATTTTGATTTGTTCGATCTCTTTTAGATGGTATGTATTGAGTTTATCTAAATATTGATTTTCATTCTTTTTGGCTTATAGATTTACTTTCGAACCTCCACTTCCACAGTACTCAAAACAATAAGGCGGTAAGAGTTTGGAGAATCACAGTAATGCTTTGATAGTGTGCTAATTAACTCAGGTGAGTTAATGAATTTTATTTAAATTCCTGGGTAGTTATGTAGTGAGTAGTGACACTAAACATGATTCTCCCATTTAATGCTTCAGATGTTACTGTCCAGAGCTCTCACATAAGGAGGATCATAATATTGTACTATCAAGTCTGCTTCACTGAATTGGCCCTGATGCAAGGGCAAAGGAGTGCGTTAGGTTCTTTCACTGAGACTGTTGATCTAAACCAGGAATCTCTTTCCAATAATACCAATATGGATCATCCTACTGCTTGGAATAATGTGCTAAATCCAGTGGAGAGTCGATTGCCACATAATGGTAGGAGTTTTAGTGGCTGGGACTTAGGTGAATCCAGCTCTAGTGCAAACTTGCGAGACCAGATCTCAGGTGATGGTTTAAAAGCAGAACATGGTTGGCCGTCTTCGTACAGTGCTTGTGCTGCGACTGAAACAAGATTAGAAGAACATCTATTTGAACAATCTAATGTCTTTCTCCGTGACAGAGTTAGTAATGGTCCTGGCAGCAATCAGGTTACATGGGGACCTTCGAGTATGCAGAATTCTGGTTCTGATCATTTTCCTGTGAACGTAAATTTAAATGCTAGATACACTGGAAACAATGATGACGGTGGGCAGGGTATTGGAGCAGGTATGTTTCCGAGTTTCTACAAGCCAGGCAGACTAGATGCAGAACAGATCCCATCTGCCGGTATGTCTTCTGGCAATGTTGGGACATCTTCTGGAAATTCTGGTTACTTTGTGGAGAATGATGATGAATCAGGTTCTTCTCTGGGAAGTTGGGGTTTATCTTGCAAGAGAAAAGCCCTTGAAGGTACTTCTGCTCAGCCTTATCCGGGTGGGAATACAAACTTCTTTCCACAAGCTGAGAACTTTGTTCCCCATAATGTTCCTCCCCGCCATAATGCTTCTAGCAGCTTGAGTATATCCTCACCCACAGTGAATTCTCCGGGTGTTATTCGTTCTGAACAGCCAAATCCAAGATTCGGGGTTGGTATGAGAGGAGTGGCTTCTGATGTCTTTCCTCCTTTAAGTGTTACAGGAACTGCAGAAAACTCCACTAGAAACTGCGGAGCAAGAGTAAATCTAGGACATCAGGAATCAGTACCATTTAATTTACCATCTGCAGGGAATGCCATAAGGCGTTCTAGTGTTCGCTCTTCCCACCAGTCATCTAGATCAATATCATTTAGTGATTCTTTAGAATTTAGACCAACAGCTTCATTACCGAGCAATTCAAGCAATCCTTCAAACCAGCCTCATTTTATGCATGGTCCAGGTCCTGGTCCTGGTTTGACTAGAAATATGCCTGTTACTTGGAATAGTGCTCTTAATTCAAGAAGTGGCAGTTCATCAAGTTCTCTTGCACTTCCTGGAGAGAGAGGTGCTGGAGTACAAGAGGAAGCAGGCTTTAGAAGTACCATAAGAAACAATGCGGAGCATCCCATGTTTGTTCCAGCAACTGAGACTAGAAATTTAGTTCAAGACCCAACTAATTGGAGTTTAGCTACTGGGAGTTCAAGCTCTCCCGGAGGTGTTGCTTCTAGTTCTCGAGCTGGTCCCAGTTCTAGTTCACGTACTTTTCCTACTGCCTGGCTACCGCATCAGAATTCCTCGACACAGAATCAGCTCAGATTATCAGATTTTGCTCCGTGGACTCTCTTTCCGTCTGGCGAATCTGAGGCTGGAGTTTCGAGAGGGCATTTTCCACCATTTGCTTCAGTGCCTTCTTCTTCTCCAGAAGAAACAGTAATAACATCTGGAGCTAATAGGCAGGGCCATCATCGACCATATCCAAGGTCCGCTTTGTTGATGGAGGTACCAGGTGATGATGTCAGTGGTTGGCGTTCTTTAGCTGCTGATATTGATGGAAGGCAGAGGCTGGTATCTGAGGTTTGTGATCTGAAGTATTTCTTTTATGGTGCTTATAATCTCTATACATCATGGATTACATTTAAGAAATTCTACATATGCTTAGACTTGCAGCACCTTAAGTGTGATCTGTGACGATGGATGCATGTTAAAGAAATTTAAATTGTACATGGATTATGATGGGAAACTTGTGTAACTAGATTTGGGATCAATTCAGTTTAACTTATGTAATCAGGGAATTGCGGACTCTAGGAGTCTACGTTAGTTGAGTCAATTTTATCATTTTTTTGGGTTTTGAATTTCTAATTATCAAGTCTAAGTTTTAGCAGTAGTAGGGTTTTATACTAGTCCTATAAATATGATGTGAATCCCCTACAGTTTGAACAATGACACAATGTTGATGACTATTTTGAGTATAGCTTTGTGCTTGTTGCTGGAGGACTTCACTTATTCATTGTGAGAAAAAAGCATTCATTTGAATTAATCTTTGCCATGTCATTTTGAGTGGAGTTTTACATTATTATCTTGAACATGGTTTAACAAGGTGCTAACCGTACCACAGTTTCGGAGATTGCTTAGTCATTATCATCATCCTTCTTTTCATTTCCTCTCTTTACAATTGATCTGTAAAAAAGGTTCAAAATAATTTGCATGTTCATTAATTGCTTGGAAATATGTGATATTCTTTAGGTTGATGGGATGTTCATATAGCCTTATTATCTCGAAGATTCCTCTCCTACTTTCTTCTCTTTTCCTTTTATTTATTTATTTATTTATATATTATAGTTTACTAGTACGGTACTTCTCACCTTTGTGATGGCTATCAAGTGTTTTGTTACATGAGATAATCTTTTTCTTCTTCTTTTTACCATGGTTGATCTTGTGCTTTGAGAAATTATTCTCTCACTCTTAGACACACTCACACACACACACACAAACAAACAAATGCATGCATGCACTCACACGGAAAGAGCAATAAAGCTAGAGAGAGATACAAGCCAGTGAAAAATGCATATAAGCTCTGAATTGGAATAAGGAAATGTGAGATGGTGTACTTGTGAGTCTACAAGATGTATGTTACGTATCAAAGCCTTCATGTCTGTTCTCTTCTTAAGGATGGCATAATCATGTCGTTAGTTTGTTTTCTTCCTTTGATTGAAGAATGAGTTTTTTGTTTAGTAGGCTCACTGTTATCCATTATACCAAGTTTAATATCTTTTGCTAAAGCACAAGCAATCATTTTCCTGTAACTTCTTCCATCCACGTTTAATTTGGTCTTTCTATTCTCCTAGAATTCTCAACATTATTGACAATGTTACTGAATAGCATTGAGTTTTTCTAAAGTTCCACCTAATATGATTCCACTGAATGGAAACCTTATTTCGGAGGAACAGTCACACTTAACTGATGGGAGGGTCTTGATAGTTTGAGTCATCTATGATGTTTTGGAATACAATTCTTTATTCCAGACTGGAATTTATGGAGGGTTAAAGGTAGCTATCGCTTTGGGACTAGAATTTGGTTGAGGGGAACGCGAACGGTAGTTGTAATTTGGTCTAGGTTTAACTCTTTTTATTTCGGTTGCTATAGTCGTTATGCAAGATGATAGATCTGTTGACTGTGATTATTACGTCCAAATTGACTATTACGAGTTCATTAATCTTCTGTGGTCTAGCAGAGCAGTTTGGGAAATTGCTCTGTCAATATATGGGTGTAGTTTTTGGAACTGAACTGTCCACGTCGGCTTGGCAAAATTTTGGAGACGTTAAGCCGAGGGTCCGAAGGCCGACAACCCAAGACACCGTAAAAAACGCGAGCCATTTTGAAGGGAAGGAGACTGAAGGGAGTTGTGGGAGGAAACCGATGGGTAGTCCATATAGTGAAGCATGATAAGGAGGGATATATTTAATAGTCTCAGAAAGAATATTCACAAGCTAGGGTATGGAAATTGTGTAGTTTTGGACAAGGATTGTATTTGGAGATGTACGATTCATATCATTGGCTATATGGAATATTTGATTAATTGAAGCCATCAATTGAATGGGACTGAATCTGGTCATAGTCTGTGAATGTTGGATTAAGTTTATTAATAAATGATTGGTAAAACTTAGAGGGTTGTCTTTAATTGGTTAGGCTAATAAACACTGAGTATTAATCTGGACTTCGCAATTACTTGGAAGAATGTGACGAAGGCCACACATTGCCTGTCCAATTGTGCAACTAAGTAGTTGGGTTTAAGAACTGTTGGGTTGAACTTTATGATGCTAGAAATTAACTGATTTGAATAACTACTATTACAGAAGGCATAATCGGCATCTAACAATTTAATCATTTAGTTTTATTTTATTAGTAAAATTTATTTATTTGTTAAGTGGGACTGGGGTCTGGGGAGGTGAGGTGATCATGATGTTATTTTTGCTGTTCATATCATATCTCTGCACTATAAATCTTTCTACTCCAATCTGTTCTGTTCATTTATTATAATTTTCTGGATGTTCTTTTAATGTCTGGATTGTTGTGGCTTAGTTCCTAGTCATATGATCAAAGTTGCTATTTAGTAATAGTTTCTATTTACTAGTAAATTGTTATAAATTATAATACTGTGGAACCTTCTGTACTTATTTAGAAAATTATTGATGCTGAACTGACGTTGACACTTCATCTTACTTCCATATAACAGATTCGCCATGTCTTGAATGCCATGCGGAGGGGTGAGAATTTACGGGCTGAGGTTTGATTTCTGACTTTTATGATCATTCACTATTAAATTATTTACTTTTATATGTTGTGTTGTCCTTGGAAACATATAAAAGAATTGTCCTGTTTTTGGATCGCTTATGATTTTTGCTTTATTTGAACTAATCATTTTGTTGGGATAAATGAATTTTGTGATTGTTAAATTATAAAACTTTCTGGATTTGCTTATCTAAACTTGTTGAAAGAGTCAAGTAAGTAGAAAAACTGATTGCCATCCCTTATTTCGGTGCACTTGTGCCTTGAAGACTGAGTCAAATAATCTGAAAAAACAGCTCCCCCTAGCTTCTTCAGAATTTGCCAAAGTTTTGATTATTTAGACCAAATAAGCAAAGAATCCAAACATTTGAGTTTAATTTTAAGTAAATCAATAGAAACAGCTTTCTTTTGAGATTCTCTTTTGATTATGACCATCTTCATCGACATCGATGATGAGCTTTATGTCTGAAATTAATTTGATATGCATTGGCTTATATGACAGGATTATATGCTCTTCGATCCATTTATAAACGGGGTTGCTGAGTTGCATGACACGCATAGAGATATGAGGCTTGATGTTGATAACATGTCTTATGAGGTAACATAGTGGCAGATCTGTTTTCTTTTCATTATATTTTGATTGGAAGGCATTATCCCTTAACAACATGAATGATTATCAGGAGTTGTTAGCATTGGAAGAACGCATTGGCAATGTGAATACAGGATTGAATGAGGAAACCATTTTGCATTCCATGAAGCAGCGAAAGTATTTACCCTTTATGATAGGAGCCCCGTCAAAATTAGAGCCATGCTGCATATGTCAGGTGAGAGGCTTCTTCAACTACTTTAGTGAAGTAAAGGTTTCTTATTCTGTCTCGGCCATCTCCCAACCAACAGGAGTAGTTGCATTTGTTTATGGCTTTTGGAGTCCAAACGCACTTGAGAATCTTGTTCGTCTAAACGCAGCTTATTCCAAACACAGTTTTTTTTACCGTAACAAAAGTGGTGCAGTGTGTTTGGGGCTTAAAAACAGCCCAAACGCACTTTTCAAATGCCCCAAATGTATCAAAATGAACAAGCCCTAAATATTGTTGGGGTGATAATATCCTTACCAGTATGTGTTTACGTGGTTTTCGTTCCACTCATCACGTGAGAGAACATTGTGACAACTAAATATGTTATTAAGGGGTGAGGTTCATATTCAGCGGCTTTCTTATAATACGGTCTTGAGTTTTTGAATTTTTTTATCTGCAGGAAGAGTATGTCATCGGAGAGACTATTGGGACATTGGATTGCGGACATGACTACCACACTAATTGTGTTAAGCAATGGTTACTACAGAAAAATCTGTGCCCCATTTGTAAAATGACGGGATTGGGCACTTGACAGTGTCCAAAATCTTGGGAACTTATAAACTTTTATTTTCTTCTCGCAAAGAATCATTACGACTTGTTGCTTTGATTGATTGATTACTTTTACAGACTATTATTGTAACTTAATCCTCCATCAGAAACCCTTTCTTCTTTGTACTCATGAACTACATGAGTTGATGAAAGGTGGCAAGGAGTTGCAAGTTATAGAACATCACATGAGTATTTAAGGGATTGACTTATACTCTGGATAACTTTAAAAGCTCCTGTGATATTTACCAGAATAATGTTTTGGTGACATATAAAGGCTTTTAGGTCCATGCATCTGTTTTGCTAATGCTTATGCATGGCTTATGGCTTATGGCTTGTGTATAGTGTTTTGTTGTTTAGGTTATGAATATAATGTGCTTGAAGTATATGCGTTTTTAGGAATAGGTTTAATAAGCCTATTGATTTATAAATTCAGACCGTTTACGACTACGGATGGATAAAATTATATTGATAAAAATTATTATGATGGAAATCTAGATGTAGACTAAGTGGAGTAGCAGCATTTGGGAACATGTTTGAGTAGTATTCTCTCAATTCAAAACTATAAGTTTGTTATTGATTTTCTAAAATTAATTTGAAATATTTTTACATTTAAAATGTACATAAATTTTCATTTAATTTTAGTTTGTATAATAGTGAATATTTTAAACTAAGAAAATATTAATTATTATAAAATTTATTGTTTCGCTAAAAATTGTATCAAATTAACTTTTAAAATTTAGTCATGATTGCATGTATAAGTTGAAATTTAGTTGATTGCATGTATATATCATTTGGATTTATGGGAGGTTTGTTGAAAGTAGGGTTGTACTATGGCCTAATCCTCCTCCCTTGCCCATAACTTCCAATCTTAACTAGAAAATCTCTACTAGTTTGGACTACTAGCATGGTGGTACAACAACAAACATAATGGTGCAACAAGTAGGATATAATGCTCCATCTTTTTTTGATGGTAGTATAGAAATACTTAAATTTATTACTACAAGTATATTATTATATCCTTACTACTGAATTCAAAATTTAATTAATTTAGGAGTAAATATAAAATAAAAATATAATCTTATAAGTTTGTATAGTTTGTAAATAAGATTCTTTCTATTGAACGTAGGGAGTATTTTATCATCGTCGTCTATTCACGCTTAGTCACATAATTTTGTATCTTTTAATATCTTTATAAGCATAATATTATTGCTTTTTTTTAAAGTAATATTATCGATATCAAATTTGAGATCTCAGATGGGGTAATGTATATATCCTTGGACAGGACCGTTCCTAAGATTTTGGTAGTTCAGGGCGAAAAATAAAAACGAAACCCTTTTCGAAACATTGTCTTCACCCAAAAAAAATAAAAATAAAAAAATAAAAAGTGCAAACTGTATTTAAAAAAATGTCTTTCCGGAGCTTAAAATATAATAGTTCAACTACAACAAAATATATGAGAACTTCGATTACAACAAAATAGTTGGACTACAACAAAATAGTTGGACTACAACAAAATATATGAGAATACATTCATTGAAAGATATTCTTTTAGTATTGCTAGAGGCAAAATCTTTAATCAAATATTCAAAATCAAGCTTGTCCAACATATCCTTCTCGATGCACATGGTTTAATTTGGGCTTTAACACTATATTAGAGTTGACCCAATTGCGTTCTTAAAAATTTATTGGGCTTTAAAAATTCTTTTGTATACCAATATTATTATATATTTATATTTTTAATTTCACACACACACACATATATAGTAAGACCCCCTAATCGGGACCCAGGACGGTTGACCTTCCCGCTCGTACTCCGGAACGACTCTGTCCTTGGCTCAATAATAAAATTATATTTGAATATAATTTTACCATGTAGAATTGTAAACCATTACTACTCTTCCACTTGTATATCACCATTTAAGTTTTTCTTAAGCCTGTGTTGCATAATTTATTTTTCGATTTAATTACAAAGACTTTTGGCACATTAATGTTTCCAAAAATAAAAATAAAAATAAAAATTCAACTATCAGTGAGCAGTTGTTGTAAATGAATAATTCATAAGAAATTTGTGGGATGAAAAGAATGAAGTCCTATTATTTACAAGAATAAGAAAGAGCCCTCTACATTATTGCTTCTTTAATAAGGTAAAGACTATTGCAGTACAAATTTAGAGGAATAAAACATTAAAATAATCTCTTACATATATTACGAGGACTGATTTACATTTAATGCTATTAATAAGTGTTTAATTTATCGTCAATTTAGATTAAAGGTGTCTTACGTTACTCTATTAAAATTTTAAATTTGTTCAGAAACATTTTCCGTATTGCCACCTTTTGAACACGTCTTTAATATTTGAAGTTAACAAAATTTGAATTCTCAATCTCTATCGTTATACCAATGAATCAAGTGACCATTGTTGTTTTTAAACAGTTTTTCTCCTTAATAAACAACATTTTATTAAGAAAAAAAAATATTTAGGAATTTTACTGAAATACATATTTTTGGATTGTGGGACCCTAGAAATGCATGTATGCCACGTAAGGAGGAAAGAAAGGTTGTTTGGGGGCCGCGGTTTGAGGGGGGATGAAGCCAATTAAGCCACGGTGGTAGAGAAGAACGGAAAAGAAAAGAGACAAACCGCATATGGACAGAATGTTATGATTACTTGAAACCGTAACGCCAACCTTATGCATTACAAATCATAGAATACGTCACACACACGTCAACTATTTTTCAATAATTATTTATTTATTTATTAAATCTCGTTACAGAGGGTGATGAATTTGTATAGATACTAAATATCGACATACATAAATACATGAAATATGTGATTATTAAAAAAAAATCACTTATTTTATTTTATTTTATTTTATCGTTTATAAGAGTTTTACAAAATTTACATTAGTTATAATTCAATTTCATCATGAAATTTAACAATATATATAAATCATTATATTTTTTTATTTAATCTTTTAAATTTATAAATTTTTTATTTTACCTTCGCATAATTTATACATACAATATATAATTTATACACACAATGCGAGGCACCGGTGCTAGTAGTCTTTATTAATGCTTGTTTGAACTTGTATTAATTTTTCGCATGGAAAATCTATGGCCCCATGCATGGCTATAAATAAACTTTGGACTAAACAAATTGATTCTGAATTACGTATAGCTAGTAAGATAAAATTTGCATCATCATCCCATAACTGTTATGCTGAGGTTTTGTCTCGACATTGATCAGGTCGAATGGTCGATGCTACATTTTTTAGTTCTCATGCATCTTAATTAAAATAATGGACGACCAGAAAATGAGTTTATATTTTAAACCTAGACTAAAAATAAACATTAAAAAAAGGCCATAATTTTCTTTGTATACCAATGGAAATTGACAATCCTAGCTTCTATATTAGATTTTTTTAAAAAAATTTATTTTTATTTTTTTTACAAGAGAATTCTCATTTTGAGATGATGGAATTAATATAATTATGAGTTTAAACACACACACACACACACTTATATAACTTATTTGAATAACCAATTAATGAGAACTTATAAAATGATTTGATTTCCAGATTATCTCCACAAATATACCAAAAGAGTTAGAAATAATTTATCAAAAAGAGATCTAAAACAAGCCTTGTGGAGCTGTACTCCACTCTTTCGGAACTCTAAAAGACTAAAAGCCAAATCATATGATACATTTATAGTCAAATTATAAGTCATGGATGTGATTCAATTTACTTCAAAAGAACAAACGAAAAAAATTTAAGATTAAGAAAAAAATTATAAATTTCCTATCCCTATCATTTATTATTATTTAAGTAGCTAGATACTATATATGTCAAAGTTTTTGATACTACAAAATTTTATTTTAAATTATCAATGCCACATTCATTAGAATTTTTTGACTTGTGATCTAGTACAACAAGAGTGAAAATGTTTTATATCTAGTATGCCTGTCGATTTATTTTATATCGAATATGATTGTAATTTATGTGAAACTATAAATAATTAAAACTAAAAATTGATGTGTAGGTCTCTTGTATATTTATAGTATCCTATTCTATGTATCCACGTATATCAATATTTAATGTCAATATTAATTTGCGGTTATACAAAACAACACTAACAAGATTAATAATGCAACTTGCACTTTTTTTGACGGTAAATAAAATTTTGTATGTAAAACCAAAATTATCTATAAATAAAATCTTATCAGAGCAAGCTATCTTTTGGGTAGGATTTTTTGATCTGTCACCTAATGCAAACATGCTAACTTCGCACATACATAATTAATTTTTTTGCGAAAACGCGCTCACAAACACATCTGTCACAACTGATCATTACATATAATAACTGTAACGCTCAAATCATTTTACCTCCTCATAATTAGACGGTTATTCTTTATTTTTTAGTCACAAGATTAGATCCATCTCATGGTGATAAACCATGTTTTCATCTAATTAGGCCATGAAAAAGGAAAAAAAAAACCAATTTCAAGCTTAGAGGGGTAATTCTTCAAACAATGAATGGATTAAGCATGGACATTAGAGTAATTTCAAGAAATATATAGTAGTGTAAGAGTTTTGGCAAGTTGGGCCATTATCATCCCTAATGAAGGACCCCACTTAGAGTGTGACCATATTTTTGGTACAATGTGCTTTATAGCTACCCTTTTTTGTTTTGAAGCCAGTAACGGCATTTTGCCTTATGATTGTATTTTGGGTTTTTCTGTTCCTTAGTCCATCAAATCCTTACTACCTAAAAAACTTGCCACCTTTTCTTAATTAAAAGCTTCCTACTCACCCCTCTCCTCTCTATATATAGAGAGAGTTCTTCACTCTTTCCTATTTATCTAAATAGCAAAAGTCTCTCTCCTCTCTCTAAATCTCTCTCTCTCTCAATATATATATATATATGGTCTCTTTTTTTTTTTTGGTTTATCAAATTAATAATTAGTCATGACTGATCAGGGGAGTGGCTTATTATGGGAAAACCAACCATGGACTTTCTCGAATTCGGATAATTCCGGTGGTGGTGGTGGTGGCGATGAAAAATCCGGTGAGAAGTTGCCGGATTCGAGCACCTCCAATAGCCAAACACCATCGGCGAATGAGCCGGTGGCCGAAGGCGGGGAAAAGAGATCAAGTGAGGATCAGGGTAAAAAAAATGGAAAGGCAATTATGGAAGGAAAAGGTGGTGGTGAATCATCAGATCATGAGGTGCATATTTGGACGGAGAGAGAAAGGAGGAAAAAGATGAGAACTATGTTTTCTAATCTTCATGCGTTGCTTCCTCAACTTCCTCCTAAGGTATAATTTATGGAGTATATATAATTCAAATTTAATAGCTCTCTTTATGTATGTGTGTGTATATATATATATATGTATATGTATTGTTCACTTCCTTATTCATGCAAAATTATTATTTTCTATCTTGGGAAATTAGTCATTTTTTGTGAAAGGGAAAAGATTTAAAGGTACCTTTTGGATATAGATGCAAAGTTTTTGAGCTTTTCATTTGATTTCCTTCATAGGAAACTAGTGGGAAACGTGGTCATTAATTTTCCTTTATGATTTTTTAGTACTTCTGGATTGAGTAGGTTTGAGGAAACTCCAGTGATCCTGCATACCTAGTTAATTCTCTATTAGAATGAGGAATCCAACCAGCTGGATAAGACTTGTTTCTTTAAATATATATGTGACAGCTCTTTTTTTTTTCTTTTTCTTTTTGGTGTGTCTATGTGTGTCACTTAAATGTGAGTTTCTTAGAGATAGATATATTAAATCCTTTTCTTTTATATACATAATTTATTGACTTATCAAAAATTTCTCTTTTCTTTTCTTCATAGCATGCATTCATTCCTTGAATCCTTGTTTTTTGATTTTTATACACACACATTATATATATATATATAATGTGTATAATGTGTGTGTATATATATGAACAAATGGGTAATTTCCATACCAGCTTGCAATTGACAGATAATTTTTCTCCATTTATTAGTTGTTTAAAGGTTTTTAATGCATGTAAAATCCACTAATATTAAAATGTCGCGAAGTGCTCCCTAATGATTCTGATAAAAAACAACGAATACGACGAGAATAAATCGACATCAATATCTATAAATCGTCATTATCTCCACACGTGTTACAAGTGCTAGTTCATAATATATTGCAATAATGACCTGTTTAATTGTGTTCCCTTTCATTCCTCCGAAATAAAACTAACACTTAGGTTATATGGTCTTCCTCATCCCACCATGGTGGGATGCAATCTGACCATAAGTGAGTGTACATAGTCCTTTCAGAAAATTTATTTTGAGATTTTATCATTTATTTTGTTGTTGAGATTTAAACGCTACATTTAATATGACTCAAAAATATAAATATATCTATATACTGACAGTGTGTCATTAATTGTATTTACACGTATTATAAGTGATAGTTCATAACATATTAATTAATTAACTATTGATCTTTTTGTGTTAATTCCTCTTCTCCTCTGAAATAAAACTATAAGTAGGCTATAATTATAAGGTCTTCCCCATAGCACCATGATGGGATGGACTCTAACCATAAGTGTGTGTACATAGAAGACCTTTTGGCATATTTACTTTGAGATTTTAACATTTTATATATAGTTGATATCATATATATGTATATGACATGAGAAATTTGAAGTATATATACACATTCAAAATTTATATATATTTCACTTGATTAAATGTTAATTAGATTTTATTCTTTATATGACTTCGACAATTATATATATATACTTCCAACATTTTCTTTTCATAATAACATTTCTAAGTTGTATTACAGGCAGACAAATCCACAATTGTTGATGAAGCTGTGACCTACATCAAAACCCTAGAGACCACACTCAAGAAGCTTCAAACACAAAAGTTACAAAGGCTTCGTGGTGTTGCAACCATGAACTATGATTTATCATCACTAATCACCCCTCCTAAGCCAGCCATGGACACAAGGGAAGCTTTTATAGCTGATCAAGTATCCTCAAATATCAACAACATGCAGGCCATGATCAGTACTGCTACAAACTCTTCAAGCTCATCGCTTTCGGTCCCTGGATTTCCTCCCATTTTTCAATCATGCATTGCAAATAATGTGATCTTGAATGTAGGTGGATTAGATGCACAATTTTGCGTGTTCGCGCCCAAGAAGCCGGGTCTTTTAACTGCCATCACGTATGTTTTGGAGAAGTATAGACTAGAGGTGATATCTGCTTCAGTCTGGTCGGATAATTATAAGAGCATGTACACGATTCAAACCCATGTAAGTCTATTAATTGTTCTTGCTTGATCTTAATTACTCTCATAAATATTTAACATTTATTCTGCATGCTATATATATTATATTGCCATAATTAATGAAGCTAATTAATTAGGACTCCATAATATAACTATCAACCGTAGAATATGGTAGGTTTTGTTTTCAACAATTAATAACTGGTTTAGTTAACTTGTGAGACACGTTGAAGGGTTTAATTTCTATTTTACTCTTTATATATCTATTAATTATTTACTCTCACGTTAAATGTGAAGATCAGTTTATAGAAGCGACTAAATTAATTAAGTAAAGGGTGGTGAAAACAAACTGACAAACCCGGAAAAGAATAGATAAATTTTATGCCAATTCTGTATAGGAAGAAACCTAGCGTTTTAAAAATGTAAATTTAAGGACAGGTAGTAACTTAGCCTGCAATCGATTGTTTTGAGGTAAAATTGTAGTCATGAAGTAGATATAGTCATGAAGTAGATAGGTGCACAGCTGTGCACTACACAGTAGGGCTATGGCGACGGTTTTTTGGGATATGGCGACGGTAGTACCGTCGGCATAGAGTTATGGCGACGGTAGACGGTAGTACCGTCGCCATAGCTCAAAAAACCGTCGCCATAGCCCTACTGTGTAATACACAGCGGTGCACCAACATTTTTTCCATATATATATATATATATATATATATATATATATATATATATACATATACTTTATTTTCAACATTTGATTGATGTTTTGATTAGGCGTGTCGCGAGGGTCTGATTGAAGCATTTCCAGCGGAAGCAGTGTACAAGATGGCTGCGAGAGACATAGATTTCTTCATTAATTCCGAATGAACGAATTAGCTTGAAAATCGAATACAAACATTTGCTTGTGGAATGTTTGGAGATGAAGAAAGGTTTAATTCAATTCCTTTGAACAGTTCGTATCATCGACCAGAAGACGTACTAATGGCTATATTAATCTATAATGTTCAACCTTTAAAAATCTTGTTTACTCAGATCAGTTTGAGGTGGCTATAATTAAAGCTAGCTTCCTTGCAAATGCATGTAGTTTAATTTGTATTAGTTAAGAGGAGGCGCATGCACATAGACTTAGCTGCAGAATTAATTTGCCCTCATTTGTGTTATTTTCAGAAGACAAGTTATAGCTGTTCTTAAATTAAATAGCTTTATTTTTGGGAGCATATATCTGAATCAAAATCATGCCTTATCATTAGCAAATTCAAGGGCTATGTTTAAGCCTTTTTATTACTCAAAAGTTTTATTTTTTACAAATTCACATAACAATCTGAGTTTTAAAATTTTACAAATTAATTTTAATCAAATTTAAATTAGACTCTTTTTGTATGACGGGAAGAAGTATGTTTTTTGTTTAATATTTTTCTTATTACACTATGTATATTGTTTCTCATGGACGGACATTTATTACTATATGCTTTGTCATGATTATGGCAATTAATTCTTATCAAAAATTATTAAATGTTGCTAATCTGCAAAGTAATTAATTAATGTCTATTTTGTTCTATTTGATTATATAAATTATTTGAAAATTTCTAGTTGGGTTCGCGGTTTGCTTTATGAGAAATATTCTTTTATTTATTTATTTATTAAATACTAATTAGGTTTAATCAAACTCAAATTAGACTCTTTTTATATGACAGAAGAAATATATATGTTTTTTGTTTAATATTTTTCTTATTCCACTATGTATATTGTTTCTCATGAACGGGCATTTATTGCTATATGCCTTTTCAATTATGGCAATTAATTCTTATCAAAAATCATTAAATGTTGCTAATCTGCTGCAAAGTAATTAATGTCTATTTTGTTCTATTTGATTGTATAAATTATTTGAAAATTTCTAGTTGGGTTCGCGGTTTGCTTTATGAGAAATATTCTTTTATTTATTTGTTAAATACTAATTAGGTTTATTTGCTAAAGATTGCAAAGCTTTCCAACCAAATTAAATTAACAAGCTTGATAATATGTGTAAAATACGGATAGATTTTAAAAATGACTTATAAATTAATAACATTATATTATACATTTTTTAGATATAATTTGCATTAAGCATTTTTTAGATATGATATGACAATCTCACTTTGTATAAGAAATTCATAGATATGATGGTTAATTATTTTGTTTGCGTCAATTGTGTTTTGCCTTGCCTTAATTTAATAGGGTTATTCCTTTTCGATTAGTTCAAAGCTTATTTTTTAAAAGTTCTTAAAGCTTAATTTTTTTTCCCTTTCTTTCAGTTTTTTAGTTTTTCTTTAGGCAGGTGAGTGACACCGCATATAACTGAATGAGCTATCATACAAAATTGCGTCATTTTGTGTAATTGTATATATAAAAAAAATATTATTTTTCTCATGATATGTATATATAAAAGGGTATTTTGTACGTAATATTTAAAAATTAATAGTGTTATTTTTGGGACAGTTCACGCACAAACGTGAACTGTCTCTCACCTCTCGTGTCCAGAGATAAAACTAGGGTTTTTAATGCTTTGAAATCATGAATAATTTAATAGGGTTCAAGGGCACCCTCCACGGTCCGAATTTGTGAATAATTTTATACTTTTTAGTTAAAATAAGATTTCTTTTGTATCGCAATATATATGGATCCTTTATAGCACACAAAATAGAGCAAAAATATATCATTAAGTTTAATATTCATATTATGATACCCGAAAAATAACTTAAATAATTAAAATAATTTTTATATTTGAAATATAGGAAATATTTTCTTATTTTTTTTAGAAGAGTATTATATATATAATGTTTTTTTCATAAATCTTGAGGGATCAAAAATAAAAATATTAAAATTTTATAGACTTAAATAAAATCTCAAAATTTTCAGGATATAGCCCGGGCCCTATAGTGAATCCGTCCCTGCCCGTGTCCTCTTTTCTTTATGCTATTTTTGTTGAAACTAATGCAAATAAAGTTGCGTAACAGTACAATGTATCTTCCCTTTATAAAAGGATCATGTTCATTCCAATAACATGCATGTACGAATTTAAATAAAAGTGGTGTGACAGTTAGCAATCATCCAGAAGGTGCCTAGCATAACACAATTTATGAGTGGACTTGGTAACAATTTTTGAAGTACTTAATTTAAGTAAAAGGTAATGTAATATTGGCTAAAAATAATTAATTATACATAAATTAAAAAAATCATACGGGTCCCTCTGTTTCTGAGTTTTGGACGGGAAAAAAAAATAGAAAACTTAAATTAGAACAGAAAAGAAAAGAATAGAAAACTTGAAGTTTTCCTTTGTTGTTTCTAAGTTTTTAATCGAAAAGAATAAAAAATTAAAAAAAATTCTTTTCTTGCGTTTTTGAGTTCCAATGAAAAGAAAAAAAAAAATATCACTTTTATAAATTTATCTTTCTATTAATTATAACCACTGAACCATGAATAAAAATATGCAAGATAAATTTAATCAAAGAAAAAATTCCATAATCAAATAAAAATATCCAAATAAATGTTAAAAAAAAACTTCTACAAAGTTATTGTCATACCATACTCAAAAGTCATCAAACATAATCTATATTAAATGGGAAAAAAGGTACCACCTTTGTTCCATAAAGAGAATTTAATTTAATTTCTTTTTCTTTGTTTCGAGAGAAAAAGAGTTTTATTTATTTTTATAGAAATATAAAATAACAATTCCTTCACGTTTATCAACGAACATAAAATTTAAAATATATATTATTAAATTTTCTAAATTATGAAAATAAGACTTTTTTATATAAAAAAAACCGGAAGAGATACTATTAACTAAAGCTGAAAGGGAAAACATGTGCTTTACTTGCTTAAACATCGATCAATAATAATTTATAATTTGAAATTTGACTAATAAATTTTGGAGTCTAAGGATCGAAAAAAATATCTGAGTTGATTGAACAAGACTTTAAAGTCTTCATGCTAGCAAGGAATAAATTGCAGCTATTTTATTGAAAAAATCTGAAAAAAATGATTCTTTAGTATCTTATTTGACAATTAACAAATAAAATAAAATAAAATAAAAAGAGTTTACTATTTTAGAATTAGTATGTAACAGGGCCTAAAATAATATTCTCTGAAGAATCTCATTTACTGGGAAAACAAATTCCAATAAAATATCATTTCTTTTGACAGTAGTAATCTGCCAAATTTTTTTTAACGAAGATTCACCCATGAAAAAAATTAAAATCTATATTCCACTGTTGTAAAGAACCCTTACATAGTTGCATGTAAAGTACTAAGTTCTTTACTAGAAAAAATAAAGGTAATTGGTCCACTAATGAATCTGATTTGCTTCTACAGGGGGAGAGAGAGGGAAAGACGTTAGGTTTAGTAGATAAAAATAAATTGGGGACATGAGTTGTAATTTAAAATTTATTATATTGAAAGTTGAGGATAATATGGGAATTATAAAAATATTACTTATTTCAATTTCTTTTCCGTCCAAATCAAGCCAATTTTGGACGGAAAACTTTGGCAGGAAAAGTGGCCAAGTTTTCTATCCATTTCTTTTCTTTTCCGTTTATTAAAAAACTCAGAAACAGAGGAATTGGAAAGAAAATTTAAATTTTTCGTCCATTTCTTTTCTGTCCATTTTAAAACTCAGAAACAGAGCGTAAGGGTGGATTCAAAAGTTTTGCTTTCATTTTTTATTTATTTTTTGCTAAATCTTTCTTACTTTTTCAAAAAACTTATCTTTTATTTTCAATCAAACACTACCTTTTATCTTTTTTATTTTGACTTAAGACAAACAAAATTATTACTAGAAAAACCTATAAATCACTACCTAATTTAGTGCTTGTTTAAAGTACCAAAATGTTGTACGGTGAGATAAAATATTTTTTATAAAATTTTAGTCAAAAGTGTACTCGAGAGAAAGTTAAATAGCATATGGCCATACAATTGCAAATGATTCTTTGAAAAATTTAGGAATAAACTTATACGCAGGTGTGTGATATAAGATTCGATTCCATGCTTCTTTCTTCAATAGTTTAGTATCAAACTTGTATATTTGTGAAGTATTAAAGTTGAGTAATACTATAGACACAAACTATTTTATAAACATTTTACAAACTGACTGATGTGGCACTGTTGTATTGGTGATAGTAAAATAGTGGGGAGGTGTTTTTTTTTAACTATCACCAATACAACAGTGCCACATCAACCAGTTTGTAAAATGTTTGTAAAATAGTTTGTGTCTTTAGCATTATTCGTTAAAGTTTTTTTGGGGGTGGTTAATAAACGAGTCAAACTCGAAAAAAAAGCTTTAGATTGTAATTTATGTTAATTGTGGCCCTTTTCTTAGTAGTTGGGAGCAAAGTTTTTGTTGGTTGTTTGGGTATGTAAAAAGCCCAATGAAGCCCAAATGTGAGTATGTAGTATTTATTTATTTATTTCTTATATCTATTTATATTATAAAATGATTCATCTGAACTGACGTTGTTCGTTCGTGTAATCGTGTTATATTATTTTTTTTCGACTTTATATTTAGTTATATTATTATTTAATTTTATATATTAATTTTTTTTATTCAATTTTGTAAATTTTATAATTTTTTTATTTTACATGATATAATTTATAGTCTCTTCCTCCTTTTGGACTTTGACGTTTGTGTTCCTCTTTATTAATTAAGTTAAAGGTGGTGGGACAATATGACCCAAAATGTTGTTAGCTTTATATTATTCCTGCATGGACCTTTCGTAAGCATTCCCCTCCTTTGTAGCATTTTTCGGCAGTCTATAGTCAAACGCTATCAATCTAATCTTTTGATTATTTCGCTCCTTTTTTGCCCTTTCCTTTTTGGTCTGCCAAACACAAAATTTTAATATTGGGTACATCAAATTTAATTTTCCTTTGCGTGTAACTAATCCAAGCTTTATTAAAAGTGGGCTCGCCTTGGTCCACTTTCTAAAGTTGATGTAGACTCTTTTAAGTTTAACAGCCGTCAAAGCACAATGAAAAGGTTTTTCTCTTGAAAAAAAAGAGGCTTCTCTTTTCATTTTACTATTGTTTAATTGTGTCCTATTACATATCCCAAGTCATTATAAGTTAACCACACAGTAAATTAAGAATTAACTCTGCTTTTAAGTGATAAGAGACATTATTGAAGGAAAGAGATGGTCGATCAATTTCATTAGATAAGAGATACTCTTGTAACGTCGTTGTTGGGTAAGATTGTTTTCTGTGTGAGTTCAGTAGAGTGTGCTCCAAATTGCTGTAGACTTTCAATTCAAAATCAGTTATAACTAAATGAAACAAAAAGCAAAACTTGAAAGCTCACAAAATCGCGTGATTGATCCTTCTGTGTCATAAAATATCTTATTATGGGTCTAATTAATGGTTCTATGTCAAATTGACATATCAAATATTTACTTCATTTTAATTTCAAAAATATGTAAATTAAGGACGAATAAATGACATATGCAAGGGGGTGTTCCTCTTGGACTACTAAATACCTTAAGCATAAGAAATATGATCATTTTAAGAAAGGATATAATGTAAAGCTATGGTGTATATACGCCCCCGTTGAAGTAACCTTCAAAGATGACTAAACTTGCAGCAATTGAAATTGAATATATTCGCAAACATTTTGATCTCGTACTTGTTGCATAAAATTACAATAACAATTTTTACTATGCAAATATACACCCTTATTGGCCCAAAAATCTCTTCCAACCAAACAAACATAGTCCACCTTTTAATCTCTTTGCCGCGGTCTTTTGCTTCGCTTGAACATTAAAATTGCGACTAACGTGAGAATTTATACGATGAGATAGAATAAATTAAAGTGAGCTGATTTTTAATTCGTACATATCTCATATATACAGATACGTCACAATTATAATTTAACAAAATTTTTTTTTGCAATACATAAAAAATTAAAGTATTCAACACATTCCACAAACAAATAAGCAGAGAAATGATGGACTCTTAGCAGAAATATTTACCATTAACTTACTTGAGATGTTTACCATTAGCACTAATTTAATCCCCAAAGTCTACATAAAGCATATAAATAAAAAAAATAAAGTAATATAAAATCAGAAAGTCATCTTTTTCCTATCTAACCAAAAGTTGCCCATAACAAAAATGCTTACATACACACAAAATTTTCTATACGCCATTGTTGACCCTCACTAATTTCTTTTTTCTTGTTTTTCATTTTTGTTTTACCATCTTATCCTCTTTTTCTCCTTTTGAGTTAAAATTACAAAAATATAAATGGTGGACCCCATCACTTTTAGAAGAACCGGAGAAATACTCAGAACGGAAAAACGTCGCTGCAACGGAAATCATCCGAATTCGCAATCGAGTCTTCAGGCCACGAATCCCGGAGCAGTTTCAACAGCATTTGCGCTTTTCTCTTTGCTCGCTCCGTGCAATCGCTTTGCACGAGTAAAAGCAGCTGAGTCAACACGCCCGCCGCAACCGAGTCACGCTGACACTGCTCCGACGCCGAGCAAAGCGACAGCAGAGCTCCGGCGGCGTACTCCGTCGCTCGGTCCGATATCTTCAGTATAATCTTTACGAGCAACGGAACGGTCAGAGCGTGGGCCGCAAACGCCTCGCATCCTGATTGAATCCGGCAGAGGAGCTCCACCGTGGCTAAGGCTCTCTCCGCGTCGCATTTCTCAAAATCTGGCAATCTGTCGATGAGCGCCTCCACCGCCCCGGCTGTGACGGCGTTGTGCCGGTGTTGCTTCGCCAAGCACAAAGCGAATAAAGCCTTAATTCCTACTTTCAAGGCTCGCGGATAAGGAAATGGATAGTTCAAAATTCCGACGACACCGTAAAAAATTCCGTCTGCATTGCTGATTTCTGCTCGCAGATCCGGTGATCTCGTTCCGGCGACGACGAGTTCAATCAGAGCTGCTGAATTAACACGCACATCGATTGAAGAATGAAAAAGGAGATTTACAAGATACGCAACTTTCTCCAAATCGGAAGATACAAACAAACATTCCGATTCTGAGAGCGAAAGCAGCGACAAAATCGCCAACGACTCGTGACTTAACTCGGATGAATCTGAATCCATATCACAGAACACAATAGAGAGGAGAATTTCACGAGCTCTGTTCGTGGAAATCACCAATTTGTTCTTATCCGAGTCACGAGCGAGTCCTCTGAGTCGACGCAGAGCAGAGAGTCGGGAATGCGTCGAATTCGACTCGGACGCTGCCTGATTCAGCAAAGACCGGACAGTGACCGGATCAGCCGGTTGCTTGGGTGTCGGAATCCGTTGGACTCCGAATGATCGGTTGGCGACGCACCATTCCTGGATGAGACGGCGGAGGGTGTGATTGGGTATGAAAGTGAAATCAGTGAGAGCGGCACGGGTGACCGGACAAGTAGTATTTCCGGTGGCAACCCATGTCTCGATGCTGGAGCGGTCGTAGGTTTGACCGGTGCTGACTGTAACCGGGTCAGTCATGAGCTCAAGTGAAATCGGACACCTGAAGTGGTATGGGATCTGAATTAATCCCACATCCAACGGTTCTAAGCTCCCAGGCATGTTTTCTTTCCTTTTCTCACTCTAAATATAGGAATATTTCTCTGTATAATATATATATAGTTATAGTTATAGTTATATGAAGGAAAGTACTACTCAAATCAGAAGTGTTTCTGGAAAAATTCTCTTTCAAAATGTTTGGCTTTGCTTTCTCTTATACGAGAGGAAACAGAGGGACAATAACAGCAGAGAGAATGGCCGTAGTAGTAGTAAGGCTTTTATTTTATTTTTCTTCACACGTGTGTGGTCAAATGTTTGGTGCTGACTGTTAACTGGTTTGGGTCCCACTGCCAGGCTGAAATCTAACTCCTGTTTACATCAATGGTGTAGTAATTAATAGTGATAATGGCTTGTTTAGTGGATTTTACTGCCGTTCAATTGTTCTTTGCATAAAAGCCCTCACGTTTGCTGCTTTTTCCCCTCTTGCTACATATTTAACATAATTTACCTATGGTGGACTAAAAATATTTATACTTATCTTTTTTAATCCAATTTCTCCTCAAGAACCATTTTTTTTTTTTTACTTTTTTATAAAAATAGGAGTATTAACCATGTGGAAATTGAAACCATAACTCACGGAGGCATCTTTATTGAAAACTTTGAAGAATCAAATTTCCTAGAGGTGCACACAATTGGCAATATTTTACATCCAAATGTAAAATTTTCTTTTGGAGTTTGTGACACATAGAGACATTTAAGTCACCGGATAGGCCAGTTGGAAAATAAGTAAAGATTCAAGCTAGAAGTTTCTAGGTAAAGGCCATAGGATAAAGGTGCATAAATAATGGATATCAATAGAGTCTTATGTATTATAAATGTTTATCATTAAATTATAATCGTAATATATATTTTTATATAAAATTAAATAAAATATAAAAAGTATTATACTAAATATATCGTTAAAATATTATCAATTATAATCATACATTTAATTCATAATAAAAAAAATCGCAAAATATACTCTTTTCGTCTCAGAAAAAAAATCTAGGTTGATTTTTTGGACATATTAAGAAAGATGATAAAATTGTCCATATTTAAATTTTCATTTAGTTGTATAATTTTTTGCATATGATTAAAGATATTATATAAATATGTATACAAAATAAAATTATAATAATTAATATTAAGAATATTATAACTAAATTATTATAAAAAAATAAATTATTTAAAATAAATCAAAATCATTTAAAATAATAATAATAATAATAATAATTGAAACTCACGGTGTTCCATTTTTCAAATGTAGTCTAGTGTCTACTACCATACACATATCTCGTGAGAGTCCAAATTAGAGGTATAATAACTATGAAGATAGGGAAAGCACGAAAATACATAATTGATGCACTAATTGAGGTTTGAGGGAAAGTGTGTTGGATTTGGTGTGTGGTCAAAGTCAAATGAGAATAGAGGAATGTGCGGGGGCCAGGTTGTCTCTCCACCTCTTTATTTGAGCCAAATATCACAAATTCTCTCTCATGTGGATAACGCTAGTACAGGTACTGTGTGGGTCCACTCCACTCCAAATCAACGAGAAAGGCAACCCCTCTGGCAGTCTCAACAGAGTATCATATCTCAACAGGATATACCAATATACCGCTTCCACTTTACGAATTTATAAGAATAAATAAAATAAACTGAAATTTTATTGAATAATTCCTTAATAAAATTGTTCATATACCAAAGAAACCTTAATAAATATTCCTTCCATCCCAAATTAATTATATTTTTAGGACTTTTAAAAGTTAGATTGATTAATTTTAAAACTAATCTTTTTATTATTTTTGCTAACATATAGGTGAAGATATTATAATTAAAAGAAAGTATATACAATTTATTACTAATTTCAATTTTTATAATTTAAAAATATATTTATATATGCTTAATTATTAATTTTAAAAATAGTCAATTTAACTTAAAATTTTTTAAAAAAACAATTAATTTGGAACGGAGGGAGAGTAAATCGTAATCCATTATGAGCCCAGCCAAATGAATGATTAAGGAGTATTAATATTCTATTGATAAAAAATTCAAAATATCTCAAACACTCCAATATTATATATTAAAACATAAAATAACAACTAAAACTATAGAATGACCATTTCTTTTTAGAATATCAATGTTCGACTCAAATTATAAAAAACACCTTATTTATTAGATTATTTTTAAGTACAACTTATTTATAAGCTGGAGTATATTGTTTGGTGTGATTTTTACAAAGTAACTTATTATGAGACTAAGTTGTTATGTTTTGCAAATAAGTTAGCTAAAAATATATATTTACAAATGTCTAATAAATTATAAACGAGAATATAAACATATAGACAATAATTTATTTTTTCTTGTATATTAAAAATGTTGCTCAGCTTGTAATTTATTTCAAATAAGCTGAAATAAATATTACTGTTGTAAATAAAATTCAAAATAAGTTGTAAAGCTTTTTAAATAAGCTGCAACAAACCAGACATATAATCTCTCTCTCTATGTAGTATGTACATGTATGTATGATATCTATGGTCACTGGTCAAATGTTACCTCGGGTTAGGGGATGGAGGAGAATCCAGTGAGTCAGGCCGTCAGGGGCGGAAGGAGGCGGTGTCGTATTGCGGCGCACGCATACATTTGTAAGAATATATATAGAGAGAGAGATAGAGAGGGAGAAGAGAGTATATTTATGTACACGTCAACTTCATATTCAATGATAAAATAATATATATATATATATATTACAACATTTTCTCGTTTTATTTATTTATTATTTTTATATAAAATTTTACTATTTATTACGATAAATTAATTCTAAATTTTAATTATCATAAATATATATAACGTGAACTTAAATACGTGCATAGATGTGTATTCACGAGTCACTCCTAGACGAGAGAGACGGTAAATAAACTGTCTGCAGTCAACCGGGCAGGACTTTCAATACAGCCAGACCTAAACCCAGCTTGTTTCCCCCATGCATGTGCTTCTTCACCCTCGCACTTGTTCCCAGCTAAGCCCCAGTTTTCTTAATTTTATTTTTATTTATAAAAATTGAGAAACTATATACCCCATATATGTCGACTAATTTATACTTTAAAATATCCTTTTGCTCATGTGTTTAATAAATAAAATAAAATTATTTCATTTATATATTTGGAAAAGAAGAGACGGTAAATTATTACTATGAAACACTGTTAGCAAAATGTAATTAAAGTTGGTCCATAAAATTAGATTATATGCAGACAGTGAAAGGAGTATAGTGCACAATGATTAAAGTAACCAACGGTGGTTATTTAAAACTCCAAAGTAAAAGGACCGGTTTAGCTAAAAGTTTAATGCTACTTTTGGATCGAGAAAATAGAATAGAAGAAGGAATGAAATAAAAATAATGTATTTGATAATCATTTTGAAAGATAAATCATTCCAATAGAACGAAAATTCTTTCTATCCTTTTATTTTTTTATTCCATGCGATATAATAAATTTATGTGATAATTTTACTGTTATATGACAACACCCATCACTAACAACAAATATATACTTAAAATATCTTAAAATCATTCAATTTCGTTCTTCATTTTATTTTTTCAATCCAAACACAACATAAAAGAGTTTTGATGGTTATTATATTTTTAAGTGGCAAAAAGTTAGAATGCCCTCACTTTAGGGCAATTTCCAAATATCCATAGACTAGAGATGTGGTTGACACCCAACATGTCAGAAATGCATGTCACGGAATAAGCATCTTTTACTTACTAAAATCACGGACCTTAGATATATTTATGATCAAAAACTCTACGTGGATATGAGTGTATTTAAATTTTATTTATTTATATTTTGATTTATTATGTTGAGTAAAAATATAAATAGGTAAATTCAAATACATTCATGTTTAATTTTTATGTCTGTCCAGAAAAACATATTTATGAATAATTTTACTCGGAATGACGCTAAATAAACTACTATTGCATTAGTTGAACTTATCAAAATTTTCACTTGAAAGATGAATTTACCAAAAATTATTATTATTGTTGTTGTATTTTTAAAATATTAATGTTGATTGTTGATTACGAGAAAGCCCAAATTACATATATATATATATATATATATATTTAAATTTTATTAGTTTCTCATTCTATGATAAAAGAGGAACCAAACTTTGAAGTTAATTAATTATCAGCTTCGTTGTTACTCAATACGTCCACTAAAGAATAATGACTTGAATATAATCATTATGAATAATTAACAATTTCAAATTAAAGAAGAACAAATAAAATAAGTTTTAACATCACCCTTATATTTATACGATTTTAGTTGACCTCATATAGTCTTGTTTTTCTTTCTTTCTTATTTTGGCAAATGGTAAAATAAATTATATATTAGTGTAAAATTGTTAATTGTATATAATTATTACAAGTATTACAAGTAGGCGATAATTATTGTTCCATACCTTTAAATTTATTTTATAAAACTAAGAAAGCATGATTCTATTCCAATTTTTTTATAATCCTAGTGCTTGTATTGCAGCACTAGAGTGTGGTGTAAAGGAGACTAATCTAGTTGGCTTGTGATTCGCTCTATTAATATGGAAGAAAAAAAAATCTTGTGGTCCTATTTATTTTATGGATTTAATTTAATCAACTTTCCACGTGGCTTGTCCTGACATGGACACGTGTGCCTGAATATGTGAATCTAATATGGTCCGTCCATTTTCTTTTTGTTACTGCTAGTGTATTTCTTTTCTGTAGTGTGATAGAGCTCTCCACGTCGTTCCACCAGGGCTAGAAAAAGACGCGAGAGAGAGGAAGGTTAGAGGGTATGAATGTGGCCTTGTGTCTCAATTTTCAACGGTAGGAGAAATATCATGATCTGATTTTTTTGAATGAAATTGTTTCTCCATTATGGAGATGATATGTTGATATATGTTTGGTACACATACATGAGTTAGGTTAATTATATATGATTGATGATGCTATATCTTTAGTTGTATGTCTTCATGTGAGCTTTAACTCTTTTGAAACTGTACAAACGTTCTCACTGTGCTTAACGATATTGAGCCGTTGTTCCACAATTTCGATATGGTCAATAATAAGTGGGAAAAGAGATATAGTATCAATCTTAAAAGTTTCAAGTGTAATACACATTTTTTTCACTTGAAATTCTTGAAATTGATATTATATCTCTTTCCCCACTTATTAATGATCACATCGGAGGCGTTTTACGGCGGCCCAACGCCGTTACCTACCATAAGGACGTTCTTACATGTTCGAAAGAGTTGGAATCCACACTGGAGACATACATCCGAGGGATATAATATCATTAATTTTGAATCGATAAAATGATGAAGTTCATAATTTATATATAATCTCATGAAATTTTAAGAATATGTATAGATGATTATATAAACATCTCATCCCGTAAACAAATAATAGGAAGGTGGAGAGGTCCCTAAACTTAATCTTATCTAAGCAATTTCACCCTTATGAATCATATTTGGAAAATAAGGGAATAATTATTTTACTAATCTTAATTAATTTTGCACGGTCAATTATTTTTGTTTTTGGCTTTAGGGAATTGCACGATTTGTTATAAGTTTAATTAGGGAAATAAATATCTTGTTTAATGGGTCACCCCAACTCCTGCAACACATGTATAAATTTATCGTTAAATTGAAATAACAAAACTTTATTATTTATTTTTCCACGGTGACTGGTGAGGTTAGAAATCATATAGAGAGAGAAATAAAAAAGCAAACATGTTATGAATGGGGTATGGTTGAAACTTGAACATGCGTAGTTCGTAATCCATGCAGTCAAAATCAGTGATGGTTCAACTATCATCACCCAAATCTTTTGCTACTTTTTTCTTTATGTTTTCGGCAAAGGGCAAAAATAAAATCTTCTGCTACTAATTAGTTATTATGTAAGATAACTTTTAATGTCCAAAAGGAAAATAAAATGATAAAAACACTATGATAGCTTTCAAATTTGGTGGAGAACTCGTTATGTTCAACTTTTCTTTCTTTTTATTTATTTAAATAAAACGGTAAACGTATTTTTAAATCAATTTACGCGTCAATCAAGACTAAATCTTTAAAAAACGAACAATCTTAAGGGTGCACCTCATCGATTTTCTTTCATTGGGTACTTCAAGCATGCCCAAAAAGTGACCAAAAAATGAAATATATATAGCTTGTTGATTAGATTCTGTATAAGTATATAATTTGGTCTCTGCCTTCTAGTATATATGAAAAGGGAAGGGATCGAGTATAGTATTGCACGAATTTCTTTAACATTAGTTTTGAGTCACTATTAAATCAAGTCTAGTGCTAAATTAGGATTATTGGCTTAACGTGCTAAGATATTTTTTAACATTAGTTTGAGTATAATATTTTTGACAGATCAAAATTTAATTTTTTCCAATATCTTAATTACTTTTAATGAATAATATATTGTAGAAAAGTTTATAAAAGAAAAGGTATCCTAAACATATATAGATCTTCCTTTATTGGTATACTTCAAGGTCTCATCTTCAATCAATGTCATCTACAAAGCAGAAGAGATAGGGAGGAGGTTAAGTGGCGCACTTAGGAACCCTCTTTTGTCATTCATTACCAACGAATCTTGAATTAACTTGCGGTACAAATATTTATACAACTTAATATAAGTTAATTAGCACTAACAAATAATAATTTGGAATATTCCATTTTATTTGGCTTATAATATTTTTTTTATTACAGGATATTCTTGCCCCGGATTCCCCCTACCTACTTGCCTAGAAATTGTGCTGCAAACATGTTAGTATTGGACATTAATTAATTAGTATTAAGTAGTAGTATAATTAAGTGACCAATTAAGTACTCAGTTTAGATCAGAAGGAGGATTTGAGTTGAGCTTGCTGCAAGTGCTAATTAAATGTATTATTATTATTATTATTATCCTTGAGTCTCTAAATTTAGACGTATGCCTGACTTTGTGTCTTGAGCCGTGCGCATTCTTATTTTACTTGGCGAATTAATCTTTCTTCTGACTTGGTTAATTAATAATGTGCCTCTCTTTCTTAATTGTGTTCACTAACCAAATCTGCTACCACATGAATTTAGGCTTTTAGCCATGGAATTTTATATATATATATATATATATATATATAAATTTAAAGCATACCTCTTAAATAACATATTTCTCTTAAATAACATATTTTTATTAATACTACGTCGTTTTAAAAATTTATATGCAACATTAATTAGTAGTTAAAGTTCAACCCATAATAGGTCAGACATTGATAGTAATTAATCGTGACTATAAATTATTTTACATGTAAGCATGATTTTGAGATATTTATTTCTTAACTTAATGATTGGGTCCAAGCCCAATCAATATTATGTTATGGATTTAGTCTATGGGTCAGACATAGCCTTTATCCAAGTCATTTATAATTATAATTATATATGCTCCCATTGTCCTAAAAATGAGAATCATTTCTCCTTTTAAAATGTCTTAATTCATGTGATTTGGTTCACTTTGGATTTTAAGTCTTCTTGAGCTTTTATGAAAGAGAACATCTCAAAATTTTCTATAAATATGAAAGTTTCATCACAGAAAAATCAGGAGGTGTAGGACTGCACAATCTAATTTATTTATTTTTTCTTTTGACTCATAAAGTAAAAAAAAAAAAATTGTATATTTGCGCAGTCCCATATTCTATTGGGCAGCCCAAAACTTAGTATCCATATCAAATTTATCATTGTGTTGTTCGGGCTAGCCCAGTGCTGTTTGACTTGTTACTTTTACAAAGGACCTCAAGTATTACTAGTAGATTAGAAAGTCCAAAAGCTTGAATTGTAGCAGCTGATGTTAAAATATTAGATGTAAATTATTTCAATAACCCAATTCATACTTGACTTTTAAAAGTTAATTTACAGATCTTAAAATTAAAAATTGATTTTTATTTATTTAAATTTTAAAAGTGTCAAAATTAATTAATTTCAAAAAATTTAAATATATCATAAGACTGTTTGCACCGGCAAACTCTTAAAAATGAGTCTTAGTAAAAAAAAGAAAGTAA
Organism: Aralia elata; assembly: GCA_034770075.1. NCBI lineage: Eukaryota > Viridiplantae > Streptophyta > Magnoliopsida > Apiales > Araliaceae > Aralia > Aralia elata. Next base: position 95,585,811 of record CM068388.1, on the reverse strand, counting down.
TTTCCTAGTGCATATTGACTCAATGAGCTTGCTGGGTTTACTGGTATTTCTTGAAATGCAGCTTTCTCCAACAATGGCAGCTACTGGTATGCCCGTTTCTGCAGGCTTATATAAATCAACTACTTTACTAATTTTCTTTACTGGGTTTTGTTGGGGGTCACTTGAATTGAATGCCATACTTCCAAGTTCAAACCCATTTTCATCCGTTTCATAGTTTTATTTATCTTCTATTTCTCGTTATTAATGTGCACTTTTGGACTTGTTATGTCTTTTGCTAAAATTGGTAAATGGATGATATAGGTTCTATTAAGAATTTAGACCATCTGAGCAATCTTGACTAGGCATTAACATAATGCATCATTTTGGAGTGGTGGGTAGTTATAATTAAATGAAACCTGTTGGTATTTGTTTGAAGTGATGTGAAATATCAATCTTGTTTTATTCATATACTGTAGAGTTTATCTTAGGTCTCCTTTTGTTGTGGGTTTTGGAAAGCTAAATGCTAAGAAATTCATATTTCCTTGTCTGATTACCATGGAGAATAGGAGATTCGAAGAGATTAGGGAGGAGAGTAAGTGAGAGAATATTATTTTTCACATGTCATTTTCTTTCTTTGGCCTAACAGTATGGAAACATTATTTAGTCATGAATATTAACATATAAGATGGAGAGTTGGTATGAGAGTATATACTTTCTTCCCCTTCAACTTTCTTTTCCACATTTGAGGAGACATTTGGCCAGCTGCACACAACGCATACCCAAGAAACATGTCGGGTTGTGGCCAGCCGCCGGGTTTGGTGATGATATGATTATTGGTATAGTCGACACTGGGATATGGCCAGAAAGTGAGAGCTTCAATGATGATGGTATGCCTGCAATCCCTTCACGCTGGCGTGGCGCTTGTGAAACTGGAACTGAGTTCAACTCTTCAAATTGTAATCAAAAGCTTATTGGTGCACGTTCATTCAGCAAAGGGGTGAAACAGGAAAGATACATATCAAAAACTGATGACTATGATTCTCCAAGGGATTATGATGGTCATGGGACACACATCATCAACTGCATCCGGGAACAGGTTCCATTCGCTGATTATTTTGGGTATGCAAAAGGAACAGCTGTTGGTGTTGCCCCAAAGGCTCGGCTGGTCATGTACAAAGTGTTGTTTCTTGACAATTCATATGATGCAGCAGCCAGTGACACACTGGCTGGAATGGATCAAGCCATAGAAGATGGTGTAGATCTCATGTCCTCGTCATTAGGGTTCTTTGATACACCAATTTATGAGAATCCAATTGCATTAGGAGCTTTTGCAGGGATGGAGAAAGGAATTTTTGTAGCATGTTCAGTTGGCAATGGAGGCCCTCATGCTTATACCATTTCCAATGGAGCTCCATGGATCACTGCAGTTGGTGCTGGGACTACAGACCAAGAGCTTTCCGCTGATTTAACACTTGGTGAGGGGGACGTATTGGTTTCTGGAACATCAGTTTATCCAGAAAATTTATTGGTCTCCACTCTCCAGGGTTCCTATCTACTTTGGACATGGAAATAGAAGCAAGGAAATATGCGATGGCAATGCCATAGACCCCAAAGATGTAGAGGGAAAATATATTTTATGCGATTTCAGCAATGTAACATCAGTGTATGGCCAGTTATTTGAGATGCAAAGAACTGGAGCTTCAGGTGCTATATTCAGTTCAGACATTGGCCAGTTTCTAGATCCCACTGACTTTGATATGCCATTCGTTATAGTGAACCCGAGAAATGGAGACCTGATGAAGGATTATTTAATCAAGTAAGAAAATCCGACTGTTGGTATCCAGTTCCAGAAAACTAAATTGGGTATCAAGCCAGCTCCTCAGGTTGCATACTTTTCATCACGAGGGCCTGATCGGACAGCTCCATGGATACTGAAACCTGATATATTGGCACCCGGATATAACATATTGGCTGCATGGGCACCAAACTGGGCGAGTGCACAAATTAGAGAAGGTGACTATTTGCAATTCTCTCAAGCACATATCCATGGCGCCTCCCCATGTTGTTGGCATTGCTGCATTACTCATGAAAACCACCCACCGTGATTGGAGCTCAGCTGTTATCCGATCTGCAATGATGGCCACTGCTGACATTTTTGACAATAGTAATGATCCGATCATTGACATGACTACTGGAGTAGCTGCCTAGCTGGCACTCCTCTTGACTTTGGTGCAGGACACCTTAACCCCAACAAGGCCATGGACCCTGGCCTTGTCTATGATATAGAAGCTGAAGACTATATCAACTACCCGTGTGGCTTGAATTACCCGTGTGGCTTGAATTACGCAAGAGAACAGATTAACCGTTTTTATTTACTTATTTTCTTTATTGTCTTTGTACTTTTTCGTTGTCATAATGGGATTCGTTTGTAACCGACCCAACTAGTTTAGGACAAAAGCCCTGGCTGTGTTGAGTTATTAAATTTTACCCAAAAAATTAAATTATTTTCGTATGCAACTAAATTGCCGTAAAATGATATCCTTATTCTGTTTAAATGATATTCTTATTCCATTTAAATGATATTCTTATTCTGTTTATTAACCAGTAGGACCCAACTATAGAAAAAGATAACTTAAGCACCTATTGCATGATCCTAACTATCACACTATTTTATACTACATCTTATTGAAATGAACTTTGTCCTTATAACTAAATAAGTTTGTTTATTTTTATTGAAATGAACTTTGTCCTTATAACTAAATAAGTTTGTTTATTTGTACTTATTACAAAAAATAAAGGTTGTTTATTTTGTGAAAGCAATTGCTTTCGCTTTTTTTTAAGTTACTTTTTGTAAGTGTCTTGATTTGTGGTTTTTTAAGTAAGTTTATAAGTTGTTGGAGGAAGCTAAATAATGGAAGGAAGATGTTCGTAATGGATTAATAGTACAGGCTATTTGTAAGTGTCTTGATTTGTGGTTTTTTAAGTAAGTTTATAAGTTGTTGGAGGAAGCTAAATAATGGAAGGAAGATGTTCGTAATGGATTAATAGTACAGGCTATCTGAAGGGTTTGATAAGTTGTTAGAGGATGCCAAAAAATGGAAGGAGCATCATACCGGGAGAAAATTACAACAAGAAGTTAAATAAATTTAAAAAATCAATGTTAAATTACAATAATCGTGTTTAATATTTAAATAGAATTTTGAATTTTATTACTTCCTTTGCTCTATAAAAAGAATCCTATTTGTAATATAAATTATGTATTTTGTTTTATATTTGTTATTAAATTTATTAAGTATTTAGTTTAATAGTTTTTTTTGCTCTATAAAAAGAATCCTATTTGTAATATAAATTATGTATTTTGTTTTATATTTGTTATTAAATTTATTAAGTATTTAGTTTAATAGTTAAGGAGAGTACTACAAATTTGTTGGATCTTGATTTTAGATATAAGATATTTTGGTATCATTTAAATAATTTAATTGGGATTATCGAAGATGAGTCTTAATTTTTCCCCGTAAATTGTTATAATTCAAAATTTAAATATTTGAAAATGAACTCTCTCTCCCATTGTCTAAATATTTCAATTATTTAGATCTAAATATTTACTCTTATCGAAACACATTAATGTTTGCAGGTGTTCAACAAGAAAATTCAAGCTAAGATGTTCATTGCAATCTAATACAGTATCTCCTCTATAAAGTCACTTCTGTCACCTAGTTACTTTCAGCCCTTCAATTAACTCCTAAAATTTTGAAATACTAAATTTATTCAGCCAAATAAAGAATCTCTCTCACAGATTACTTGTAAATCCCAACGGAATTTACAATCCCTCAGCTGAAGTAAACCCAAAACATACTCTTCGAGTATTATTTTAAACATCAAAACAAGAAGAATGTAACTCGTACTCTTGCACATATGGTAGAGGGGGCAACTTTATAATTACAACACTCCTTTTCGTCTAATAATAAATAAATAAAAACGTATATTGCTAATTCTTCAGCTCCAATATTCACAGAAAGATTATGGGAATAACGTCGCTCTAGATTTTTTAGTTGAGCATAGTACAATGTAAACCCATAAAAAGGCTGGATTACGTTGATTATTACAAGTTACAACAACTTGAATGAAATTAATATACAGAAAGATCTCCTATTTTTGGTCGATCTCTGAAAATTTAGAGATCAACCTACAAAGTTACGTGATGCACAATAGAAACCACGTGTGCTTCTAGCCTTCCCTAACATATTTTATGGAACTCTGGAACCAAAACTGAAAAACAAGGTAGCGAAAAGCATACCTGAAACAGTCGTGTCAATTGAGTTAAGAATGTAACTTTCAAAAGATGGGAGGAGTCAAGTTCTCTAGCCACCAACTGCGGTCAGAATTTTTTTCTTACTTACTGGTTCCTCATGCAACACCACAATATCTCTCAGCTTTTCAAACAACTCCTCCAGCTTATTCACACCGAACCTTTGATAGTCTAGCGGTCTCTTGTACCGTTGCTGATATATTGCCTCAAAGCAACCCAGAAAAATTCGACAAGAATAACTCACTAAAATCTCTTGAAGCTCACACTTGAACTGTTTGAGGCCTTGATCAGTAATTCCAGATTGATTTGCCATACCCAAATTAATATTATCCCCACCCCTCTTCTCATCATGTTCATCAACGACAACCCTTTCATCATCTGAGAACTCATCCGAAGATCCCATGCCAGTGATAACATCAATGTTCTCTTCTTGAGTCCCCTTACCCTTTCTATCATTCTTTGCCAGATCTGACAGAGGACCACTTGGTCCAGCTCTCAAACCACGCAGGTAGACAAACTTCCTCTGGCCTTTCCCATCTACGCAGATCTTGTCAGCCATCTTCTTGAAAAGATTCATAAGTTTGAATGACCCATACTCAGAAACATAAAGAGGCCTCCCATATATTTTTTGGTACTCAGCAGGAACACGAGTAAGGGGCATACAACCCCCAGACAGTTCAAGCAGCTTCACTAACTGGCCCTTCAAACCATTCAGATCTCCAGGCTGTACCCACATCACATTGTTCTGCTCATAAGCAGCAACAGGTCCTGCTGAAACTTCATTCAGACCAGATGGAAGACTGTGTGATCTCAAAGTTGTTGGAAAATATGGCCCAGAGATTGATGCGCTATTGTATTCTGATAGAGACTGTGCCATAACTGAGAAATCCCTCAAGTTATATTGGCTCTGTGAGATCCCTCTATATACTATCGCTTCTTCTTCATTTTGACCATCTGGGTTGTCACTGATCTGGCATCCCATCAGAAACCCAGCAAAATCAGCTGGACCTCCACGGGGAGGAATTAATGCTTTAGGCGGGGGAACAAAGCCTTCCCCACGAACCACACTAGGCCAGTCCCAAACAAACCTACCTGCATTACTCAGTGCAGATGATACACCCACGCCAGAAGGAATGACAAGAATCACAGTATATCCACGTTGACCGAGAATGTGAAGTGCTGGAGCAAAATCAACATCCCCTGATATCAGCATGATGGAAGATGGTGGACGGTTGTCCAGGGCAAAAAGGAACATGTCAACCAAGATAGCCTTATCAGCAGCATCCTTTCTCCCATTAGGTACATCTATGAGCTTGACACCAGTCCTCTGGCAGCCCTCTCTTAGTCGTCTAGGAAAGGCATTAAAATCCCCATATGCAGAAAACATTGTCACAGCTCCCTGAATTATAGGATGGACCCGCAATGCCATTCTGATGTTACCAGCAACATCTTCTGGGCGAACATCACTTGGAACAGGGCAGTTCTCAATGTCCCAAAGAATAGCAACAGGACCATCCACGAAGTTCTGGAGTTGGGAAGGAGGTTGAGGTAAGTTTGTGTTAGAAATTACCATATGTGCTTGTGTTGAGGATTCAGAAGACAATATTAAATCTGGCGTATTTGGATTAGCCATAATTGTCTATCGAAAGTTCTAAGGTCCTGGCAGGCTGTCAAAAGAAAGAATTATGAGAAGCAATGCAACAATTTGCTTAAAACTATAGAAATTAGAACCCACACCCATAAATTCAAATTTAACATAATTACAATACAGCAAAAATAAAAAGAAAAATTACAAATAAACTCATAGCTTTACCCACGTGAAATAGAAGTCCAAGGGTAACATCAGCCAATTATATATGCTATATAGCATAACAAGATAGGGAAGAGTTCAGATGTTGTGGGTATTATTGACATACAGTTTACGTAGGTAAAAGGTAGTTTGGATAGAAACAAAAACAAAACCCGCTTGCCTACTTGATAAACTCATTCTGTCCTAATCCTCACTACATAAAATGAAAGAATTATATTCTCAAGTAACCTTTTTCAACAAAAACAACATCTACTAAAAATGATACCCACCTAGCGCAGACAGAAAAATGGAATCCAGAAGAAAGATTGAATTCACAACTTCCAATATGCGTAAATATGGAAAGATTATATTAATAACGAACTTCGCTTATTTCATATTCATGTTTTTATTTGCAGAGGGGAGGGGGGAGTTCCTACAAAATGAAGATTACAAAAGGAAATGAAACATAGTTGTAAGTCCCATTTGTGCAAGAAATAAGCTGAATCAGGTGAAATTGAGCATAAGTAGAAAGTGACTTGTTTTATCTATCACTTTCTATAGCTAACAAAAGCCCGACATATAGCTAATAAGTGAGCATCTCACTAAAGAATAACTCTAGCTGAAAGAGTGAAGACTTCCTAGAAATCTGTCACAAATCTATAGGTATCTGTATGCTGCGTCCCAGCCCTAGAAAATGCATTAGATAGCAACAAACTTAAAGCTATAGCTTGGTTAACATTGAACACCAAACCTGTAGATTAAATAGGTAATTTTAGAACCAAATATCAAATGGGATCCCTCGATTTAAATTTCTAAAAGGATGCAGCATGATTCAACTTTCATCCAAAAACGAGTAAAAAGTAACTGCAACCAAACATACTAGACACTGAGTTGACAATGCCAATGTATTAGACAAGGACTACGGTCGACAATGCCAATGCTAGTGACAAGGATCTGCCTTGACGCTGAATCGAAAGAAAGCAATCAACTTCAATCAGTTCAATCATAGTTTACATTTTGCAATTTTTAAACATTCATCTAATCAAACAAGATGCATAACTTATAATTTAGGTCACAAGTAAGTTCAAGTACCCAAAATCTTAATTATATGATTAAAAGAAAAATCAATAAAGAACAGGAAGAAAAAACTGCAATCTTAATTATAATCCCCCAAGACATATAATACAACTATAGAATTGAAGACCAAAAACAAAACCAACATAACAAGAATTAATTAAATGCTTAAAGAAAAGAATAGGAAAAAACATATATGTTGTCATATTAAGCTCCAACGGGGCTTATACTACCGTCCTACACCTCTAAGTTCAGATTAGTTTTAACTACAATTGAATTTAGACGACTTATGATTGTTCAATTTTTGAATAATCAGCAATTACAATAACACAAAAACGAGCTACCCAATAAAAACGTAGTTTCTTACGATTAACTAGCACAACAATCAACCGCAAAGATCTGTCGCTTCCACCACGAAATAAGATCGCCATATCAAAGACTTTGATGTGTGTGTGTGTATATATATATATATATATATTCACACATACATATAGAGAGAGATCGAACCTGACGAAAGTAGATAGCTTTTGTTCTCACCCAACCCAACGGGGAGGAATAACTTCAACTCGTCGGTAGTTCCAGTTCCAATACTAGCCTAGCCTCAAAACACGCACAGTTTTACAGGATTTATACTATGTTATTGAGTTTTTAAGGAAAAGGGAAAATATGGGGGAAAAACATAAAATTAATTAATTAATTTTATTTTTTTTGGTTGGGGGGCGGGGGAGGGGGTGGGGTACTATCAAGTTTTTTTGTTGTTTGTGATTTTGGTAAAAAAAATAAAGATTTAAAAATAAAGATTTTCTTTTGGTTATGTGAGTTGCACTAAAGTTTTAGGGCGGATTAATATTTTGATTTCGGATAATTTAAGAAATATGAAAATTTTAATTAAATTTATTTTTGCTCTAGCCTCTACATTAATTAAATCTTGGACGGAGAGAGTTTAGAAAGAAGAAAACTGCAGTTATCTCTATTTCTTTTTGTCCATTAAAAAGCTCATTCTATTTTTCCATTTAATTTCCCTTATTTTGATTGTGTGCAACAAAAATATGGTTAATGCATAAACGAAAATATACAAGTTTTACTGTTTTAAAATATTTTTAATATTATAAAAAGATGTATTACTATCCTCCCCACACCACCACACCAATAATTAAGGGAGTAGTACTTTTTGTAAGAATAAATTTTAAGTTTGGTTTCTACTATTAAAAGAAATTAGGAAAAGTTATGTCTCGATATATTATAGATTATCATAATATTCATAAAATAAAATAAACAAAAAGTTATACTACTACTTTAGCATGAGGAGGCTTTATTAAATACCAAGGCACGCAACTTATGTTTAATTTATATGATATTATTAATTTGAAAAAGAATAAACTTTTAAGGAAAAAAATCTTTAAACTCAAGGGATAAAACAGGAAGATCCTTAAACATTGAGGATGAAAGTAAAAAAAAAGTCGAAAATTGTACTCCCTTTTTCCAACTGAAATACAAAACTACTGAATGACAACAATTCTTTCATTATTTCAACACAGTGCTGTTTACATATGAAATGCATCAACCACAAAGACATAATGTCCAGTCTCCATTCAAGAAAACAAGGAAACTGAAATATGTACAGAGTTTAGTCTCATAATTAGGATAATATCAAAGAATAAGAAAACAAATGAGTCTGAACACAAAACTTTACAAACCAGTTGAAACTGAACAACTGAAAAATATTGCCACAGAATTCAACGGTATGCACGAAAATTTGACCTACTATCCTCTATGTTTTTAACTAGGAAGCCATGACCCTCTCTATAGCTGCTACATAGAACTCCTTTGGCATGGTACCAACCACAGATTCACGTTTCTCCCCGTTTTTGAATAGCAAAACTACCGGCACAGCCTTAATATCATAGTCATCGGCAATATGCAACTCATTGTCTGCATGGAGCATGAAGCAATTTATTCTTCCAGCATACTCTGTCGCAATCTCATCGATCACCCGGTGGACCATCGTGCAGGGACCGCACCAACTAGCGTAGAATTCAACCAGTACTGGTACTTCACTGTTTAAAACCAATTTCTCCCATGACTTTCCAGTGACCACTGCAGCAACAAATACAAATGTCATTCAGATTTTAAAGTAATTCAAGTTTCCCCCATTCAAGTAAAGCACAATACACAACCAGTCCATGATACAATTCAGCATAAAGTCTGAACTTAAAACCTACAACATATCTTTTTTGTCGGATTCAGGCTATAAGTCAACACATTCAAATTGCTAATCCTAATAAACAATATGGAGACTACATTGTTTCAGAAAAGAAAAAAAGATAGTACAGGCATAGTGAAAAAAACATGAAAGCAATTAAACAAATTAGTATGTTAAATTAACAAAAGCAAAGTGACATTAATTGTGAACTTTAGAGAGTAATCCTAATAAACAATCTGGAGACTACATGCTGAGAGATTTTCACTATGGAAACCTTCTAAGCAACTATTATGATATGTACAATGCAGGGTGAAGGCTTGCAACAGGCAGAAAACAAATAACTACTGCAAGGTGAAAAGAGGTAGATAGTCAAATAGCCATTTTTGATATGTTATCATGCATAATACTTCGTCATTAATTTTAAACACTTAATGGTAATCTAAATAAACTTAGTCACGGATGCATGTGTAGTTTAATGGTTAATTTGTTACAGAATATTAATATTGCATTAAGTTGTGATGTGCATACAGGGTAGTGAGACTCAGTTGATTTCTATACTTGCAAGTATTTATATGATAAATTGAGAAAGTTCACCTTCCGAGTTTTCTCCTCAATCAGTTGGAAGAGAAGTAATATCAACCAAATAAATGGGCAAAGTGTATGATCCTAAATAAAGTAACTAGAACCAGAAAATGATTTTTTTTTCCAAAAAAAAAAACAACAATTATATTATAAATTTTTCTTTTTAGTATACAACCATAATGATACTAAACGTCCTGACCAGTAAAAATCAGAAAGTAGTTCAGTTCTTGAGCATAAAGTTCTAAGCTAACGATTTCTTGAGGTTTATGTATCTTGTTTGAGTTCTTCCTTATGTGACATCCAAAAAAACTAGTGCTACAAAGGTAACGCAGATGTTGGAAGCCAAAGATGATGAACCAGAAGTTCAATAAAATCCAGCTAAAGAACCTCATTAACCAATCATATTCAAGCAGTTTCTCTTCATCACAAAACAGTGAAACACAATAACATATGATTCGCTCACATAACAGCTAAAAGAAAATGTCATTCACCGCTAGGCTAACTTCACTAGGTCCCCTTACCCATGTGGAACCCAGCTGCACCCCACGCACGGAGAGACCTGTTGGAAACCATAATATCACTATAAAATTCTTAACACTAACAACCAAAAGACCTCTTTCTATGAGAGTCAAAAACCAAAAGAATTGTCTAAGGGAATTTTTTTAAAACCAAAAAATAAATGATAAATGAAGCTCCTGACTCACAACTTCACTTTATATACGAAAAAAAGCCCTCATATCATTAAGAAAAATTTAAAGAATTTAAAAGAACCATCCCTTGACTGCACTTACACCTTGTTAGAAGTGGCTTCTAATACCTTTGTGGCTACGTAATATGGGTTTATATTCATATATAATTGCGATACAACAACACTATCCTTTTGTGATCTATATTCAAGCAAGTTGTGGAGAGATGTCAACCAAATCTCTGTCTCTCCCTCTCTCTCTCTCTCTTTATATATATATATACACACACTGACACACACACACACTCCCTCCAGAGATACATTTGTAAAACAATGATGTATAAGAATAATTATAGTTTTCCAAACTTATGGCATGATAGTATTTAACCAACTAATAAAAAAGTAATGGCCTATTATCAACATTTTGCTACTTTATGGTCCTAAAATAGAAATATATCTCTAATTTTGGAATGGAGGAGTATATTTAAGCATGAGAGTTAGTAAATGTTAATCTAACCTTGAGGGAATTAGGGAAATCTCTCTTTTTATGTGAAGTTATAAATACTTATTAGTTAATGCTGATCTAAATATTCTTTTCAGTTTGAGAGTAATCCACCAACTCAAGCATGTACTTGTGAGTTCAATAACTTCCCACCCACTTCAGAAATCACATACTACAAACTTAAATTATAAAAATAAATAAATAAAAACATCAGAATAACAAATACAAAAACTCAAATATCAATAGAGAGTAGGTGCAGGGCTAACTGACCTTTGGGGCCACGCAAAGAGAAGACCTGGAAACGGGAAGGCGAATTAGGAGCCCTAATGCCCAATTTGGGTTGAGAATAAGAGACTCCCAAGTAATTCAGATGGTGAGAATAATAAGAAGAACTGGGCAATAGAGAGATTGTACGACCATACCCAAGGGAAAGAGGCGGCGATGAGAGAGAAAAAGGTGGATTTGATTGAATATTATATGCACAATAAGAAGCAGCAGCCATTGTTGTAGATCAAAAGAAACCCAGTGCAATCAAGAAGACGATATAGATCTAATCAAAATGATATGAGAGAGAGTGTTTGAGAAAAAGTTAACCCCACAAAATGAAGAACAAGAAATTATAAATTACTTGTGGATTTAAAACACGTTTCTTTGAATTTTGGATGGCGACAACCAAGAAATGGCAAATGTGAGAGAAAAAAACCAAAATTTTAAACACGTGCTACTCAGATTTTAATTTTGCTCATCTTCTATTTTATAAGAGGGAGAAAAAAACTATTTTTTTAAAAAAAATTGTGTAACAATTATAGTTTAAAAAAATATTGCACTTTTTTAATTTCTTACTTTCTCTCTCGTCCTTAAATTATCTCCCTCACTAATTAACTTACAATTTTTTACTTGGTACACAAATAAGGACTAATCAATTATTATATATAAAAACAGGACAACCGATCCTATCTTTAATCAATTGAAAAACTCATTGAGTCAACCCTTAAATAATTAAGAGTTAACTCGGTTAATTTTTTGTGAATTCGCCTGATCAATCGTTCGACTTTAACTCTTCCCTTTCCCTTATCTCTTAATGTTTATCTCTTCATACCTTTATCGGTTTTCATCCGACTGACAGTGTTTCTTCAATCGCCTTTTCCTCTTCAGCTTCCATGTTCCTTTTCGAGAAAATCTAAAGTCAAGAAGCAAAGGTACTGTTGCCACATTAAAATTGCAACCAAAATAAAACAGATTCTCAGAGAATACGAGAGAAATCAAGAGAAAGAAGGTAGTCCATCAGAGAATTTACCGCCGCTGCTCTGTATCGGCCTATCTAAGTCCTCAATTTTGACCTTCTAAGCAAGTCAGGTACGCCTTATTAGAGTTTAGGGTTTCATCTCCTCCATTACCTCCTCTTTTCCCGTGGATGAGAAACTTAATCTTCTCCTCCAAAATCATAGATTGGTATATATATATATACATATATATATATAAGCTATATATATACCGATTTCCATAGCCTCCCCAATTATTGTATTTCTCCCTCCAAATCTATATTTACTTTTGCACATGAAAATTTGATTTGTTCCAATTTTACTGATGTCTCTACCATATGCAAGTTACCTGTTTGATAAAATGTCAAAGAGAAAAAATATCTGATATTCGCAAGGTTGCTTAGCTTCATGGTATTCATTTTTTTACATACCCAACAATTCCGTCTGTTAAGTTTGTATTTATCTCGCCGTACAGTAAAATCAATCGAGCCATCAAGCCTCCAGGTATGTTTAATTTAAGTTTTTTTTATTACTATTCATTTTTATTTATTTGCCATTGACTTCAAAACAAGTATATGTTTGGCGCATAACTCTTGAACTAATAAGAGAAAAAAGAGAAATACCAGATTTTTTAGTATTTGTTACTGAAAAATAACGGATTGCACCTTTGTCTGAAATGCTTTAGTTTTTGTAGCTGTACAAAAGGCGTGGATACTGCTAAAATGTCTTAATCATGATAAAACAATAGAACTTCGTCCATTCTAGAGAAGTACCAAATTTCATGTGATCTTACCGAATAGTATACTGAGCAAATTAAACTAAAACTACTGAACACAACATTACTATTTCTCTGTTAACATGTGCTTATTATTTGACAAACATTTAACTGATCTATATGCCAAGAGTGCTAGATTCTTATGCTATTGTCATTAATAAGGAAGTAAATTCTATTTATACATTTTATAAACACTTGAATCTTGATTTTATATTTGGAACGTTCCATTAACTAAAAGGTCATTTTTGTTAAATATTCTGATTGTTTCCCTTCTATATGGTAGGAAACCAGATGGTTTTCATTTGACCTTGAACAGGATTTGAGAAGACTATGATGTCTGAAGAGACTACGCAGATGATGGTATTTTGTGATGATTACTCGGATCAAAGATCTTTGTCGTTAGATGATAGAAGCATCACAGAAGAATCACTAGATAAAACCAGGCTCTCCTTAAAAACCACATATGATGCAATTCCTTATATTGGGCAAGGATTTACTACTCATGATACTGCGTATGAATTCTATAGTGAATTTTCCAAGAGAAATGGCTTTTATATCCGCCGTCATCGCACAGAAGGTAAAGATGGGGTTGGCAAAGGACTTACAAGAAGGTACTTTGTCTGCCACCGTGTAGGTAATACTCCTGTCAAAGTCTTAAATGAAAATAAACCTCAAAGAAACCGAAAGTCCTCATGGTGTAATTGTCAAGCTTACATGCGAATAAGCAAGACAACTGAATTTGGAGTACCAAAATGGCGGATAACAGGATATGCAAACAACCATAATCATGAACTCTTAGAAGCCAAGCAATTTCATTTTCTTCCCGCATATCACACCATCTTCGATACAGATAAGAGCAAAATTCTCATGTTTGGCAAAACAGGAATATCGGTGCAACAGATGATGAGGCTTATGGAGCTTGAGAAGTGTGTGGAGCTTGGATATTTGCCCTTCACGGAGAAGGATGTTCGGAATTTACTTCAATCATTTAGGAAAGTAGATCCAGAGGATGAGAGCATAGACTTACTAAGAATGTGCAGAAACATCAAGGACAAAGAACAAAACTTCCAATTTGAGTTTTATTTTTCTTTTTGATATGAAAGGTGAACTTTTTTTTCTCTCTCAATTAATGGTTTTTGGGTTCGTGTTTTGGCAGTGGCTAGATTTGACTTTTCGTGGGGAGACCCTGAATATCACCAAGAGACTCTAAAAAATTTGAAGGCTGATGTCAAGAGTACGAAGAAACTCTGTGCTGTATGTATTAATATTTGTTACTTCCTCTTTACCTTTCTATTCTTTTTAGATATCAAGGAGATTTCATAACTCATTTTCCATATTACCGTTAAACGCTAATTACAAATTTGTTTATCTCACACCTTTCCAACAAGACATAACATTATCTTTTTTTTCTTGCAATTTCTGGAAATGACAGCCTACCCTGTTTCTCAGGGAACATTGACATAAATTAATGTACTCTCCATGGAGACTTATCATTCTCATTGGTTTTCCTATTCTCATAGTGCTATTTAATTTTACACTTGCCTTCGGCAATAAAAATTTTCAAAAACCATTCAGGGGAATTATTAATGACTTTAGAGGAAAAAAAGCTTGCTACAAACAAGACTGGATTAACACACTATGCTCAAGGGGCAGGTTTTATTTCTTCATTTGCTTCTTCTTTTACCTATGATAGAAGTGAAATTTTATTGGAATCTGATCTTGCCTTCCTTTAAGCAGGATTTTGACTCCAACAACCTATATATTCTTTGCCTCTGTCATTGTGTTTGGAGAGCAATTTCGTAGAGACACAGGTTAGTCATGTATTTATTCTTATTATATTTCTTTAGTGAAGATAGTAATACAATTTACAAGTTGCAAAACTGATGCAGCTTGGGTTGGCATATTTATTTGAGTATGCGGATGTGATGGAGGGCTTTGACGAGTCACTTTTTGTATATAGATGGAAGCTTAAGCAAAGTGAAAACTCTGGCTTCAACTGCTATATGTGGAATCATACATTCAATTTTTGATGAACAACCTTTATTGATATTAGAAGTTGCAGAACCTACAGTAATTATGTACACTTACCTATATGAATTCTGTAAAAGCAGGCTATATGTTTTAGGAATTTGACTAATTTGAGATGGGGCTTGCGTCCTGTAACTTTTTAACATAGGAAAAGATATTGGGTGTTGCTCTTCCTGTCTTCAGTTAGTCTATATATAAAAAAAAAAGAAAAAAAAAAGATAGCGTTCTCATTGCATATTTGACAAATTATTTAATCTATTCTTTAAACTAGCCCGTGCATTGCACGGGATATCACCTAGTTTAAATAAATTTGAAAATATTTAAAATTTTTAAATCTAAAATAATGATTAATATACTGGTTCAACAAATGACGAAAATGAAGATCAATCACGTAACTAGTAATCATTTTCATGGATTTATTTTGTTAAGTTTTAATAAGTATCTAAAATTGGATATTTAACGATGCAAATTATTGTCACCTTTTCTTCAATTCGTCCTTTTTCTTTTTTTTTTTTTGAGGAAATCAAGTGAAATTTTATTAAAAGGATGACTAAATTACATAATGGTAGAGATAAGGGAGCAACCTCCCCTACCCAACAATAAATTCAAGAACAAAAAGACGGTATAGATTCCTTGCCAAAATCCCAAGGGGTTAATTGGACCCCCTTGTGAAAAGCTATACTGTTACAGGGGACCGATTTACATCTCATGAGAAATACATAGCAGAAAGGAACTAGTCAGTCACATGGCACATCTAAATACCAATCAATCAAGAGGAAAGGCTTATCTTGAAGCACATTAGCAAGAGAATGAAAACTTCCATGCCATTAGTCTGGAGCAGCCACAATAAGTTACCTTAATGAGCATGAAGGAGGTCTGAATTACAAATATGGTAGAGTGGGGAGAAACAGTACAGCTTGCAAAAATGTCTCATTTTAAGAAGATTAATTTATGCATGTTTTTGTAATTTTATTGAACTGAGCTCAAAGCTCCACTTTTAAGCTCAAAACTTATTCCAAGCATAAATGAATGAATAAAGACCAACTCAACTTTTAGGCTGAATTTTTAACATATGAAAGCTGAACAGGGTAAGTGCATCATATTCAACTCTGTTCATTTGTAACTCTACAAGAAGCTAGAAGGGGAAAGTAAAGAAAAACATCAACATACAAAGATGATTTCTGGTATCATGCCTAACTATGGATTCCATACCAATAAAACGACTTTCAGAATGTAAATTTTACTTGCATATTAGCTTCAGTGAAATTTCTTTCAATAATGTCAACAAACATTTGCCCAAAGGTATATTTTTTTTTTCCATTTCTGGATATCATTCAAGGCATACTGAATTCTGGACTAGTCACTACTCTCTACAAGTTGATTTCCATCGCAGAATTTGAAGCGAGACAATATGGATCATTTAGCATCACGGAATATGCAGAGGATGTAGTGTTGTATTACATTCTGAACACGCCAAATTTTGTAGGCTCTGGGGCACGGTTACTGGAAGCAGATATGCATAGGCCTATAATTTTCCGAGTGTCAGCCGGATCAATGATGCCATCATCCCAAAGTCTTGCTGTGGAGTAATAGGCATTACTCTCTCGATCATATGCCTCCACAACTTTGGCTTTGAAAGTTTCCTCCTCTTCATTTGTCCACTATAAAGCATGCACACGTGTAAGCCAACACAGGCAGAGCATGATGTTCAAACTCAAGAAATGATGACTATGTACTCGGGCTGAAATTAAATGATACATCATTGTTTAGTAAAAACTGAAGCTGAGGGAGCAAAATATCACCTGAATACCCCTTTTCTCCTTGTTGCTCCGTTCTACTTGAGACAACACCCCAGCAGCCTAAAAAGGGAAGACAAATCAAGTAAATTTTCATTATGAAGCATGAAATTAAAAAAATTGGATTTTGAACCAAAGGTCGACATGGCCACCGTTTTCTATCGTCGTCTTATTTTCTTGGAATGAACGAAGAATACGCTAAATGTTCAAAGGTGGGCATTAGTAGAGTAAAAATATTGCATTTTTGCATGCTAGTTTCTATTCTATCCTTTTTTTCATTGGACAGAGAAAGAAGTGGAAAGAAGAAGAAAAAAACATTTCTCACGATTATATAAGAACATATTTTAAACGCAGCTTGAAATTATCTTTTTAATTAGGTATAACAGAAGTTACAGAACCATATCCTAACTGGGAATGCTAACAATGAATGCTTGGCTTATTTATTTTTCTACCATATCTTGCTTATAGATGATAGACCTAAGAAAACTATAGCATACCATATAAGAGCTTATTGAAATTGAAATATAATTATTATGCTCATACAAATCTCATACAAAAGATAAGTGACTTGACCAGGTGATCAAGCCTGTAACATAAAATGCAAAGAACCGCGTATATATGCTATCTTCATGCTTTTCAAAGCTGATGCAGATAAAAAGGTTAAACTTAAGAAATGTTGAATGTTTGCGAACAAGGAATAGGCAAAAGACGATATTTCAATTAAAACATTGATTGGAAGATTATGTTACTAGCATATGCGCGGTTCCAATCATTTTAGGGTTTTTATTTGTAATCAATTAAACATAGGAACTTATGGTTATATTCGTAATTTTTGTGGTGTGATCATATAGTAGAACTACTCAGCATGTAATAATTTTTAATCTTTTATTCTTATGGAGGTAAATTTGGGTGTCTGGCTTTTAGTGCCTGCATGCATTACAACCCTTGGAAGGTTGAAGGGTTTCTCCTTATCCTTGTCCTGATTTGCACGCCTTAGCAATGTGAAAATCATATTAAAATTCTCAAAGACATGTTATATGAAATAACTTATTAGGTTAAGCAAATACCTGAGCACCCCCCATTACAGATATTTTGGCATTTGGCCAAAAGAACATGAAGTCGGGACTATATGCACGCCCACACATTGCATAGTTTCCAGCACCAAAGCTTCCACCAACTACCACCGTAATTTTGGGAACCTGTCAGTAACATTATTTTAAAAGGAGGGGATTAATCATATATGTTCTTTCTTTTTGTAAATTGAATTATCATCGAGGGACAAATTAAACAAATCAAAGGAGAGGATTAAATAGTCCACTCAGTAGCTATTCATGAATGGCTATTCTGCTGTCTAATAAGAATTCTTCTTTTTATAACTTGAATTATCATCAAGGGACAACGTAAATATATCAACACTAACTAATGATAGAAATCACAAAATAACAGTAAGTCCACTAACTTCAAGAATTTATGAGCTGTATAAACTAGGTAATAAAAAATCCATCTTAAGTAGGAAAGGATGGTAAGAGTAACATCTTCATATTAAAAATTGAGAATGAACAAGTTGCTAACTGAAGCATACTAATGAATAAGATAGTAAAACATCAAAAGGAAGAAACCTACCTTTGCACAAGAAACAGCCATTACCATTTTTGCGCCAGCTTTAGCTATACCACCTGCCTCGGATTTTGAGCCAACCTACCACATAAATAAGTTTGCTCTTTATTTTTTAACAAAGAAAATAAGCTGAGGTTCTTAGAAAATGAAATACTTGGAGAAAAAAAAGATAGAAAGAGAAGTTGTCAAAAACTTATTCTAATGTTTCAGTGCATAGCTGAGAAACTTAAAGTCACAAAGCCCCTAAGCTTTCCATAGATAACAGAGATGAAACTGAAGATTAGATATTTACAGTTCATATATATATATATATATATATATATATATATCTATGACATATATGTTTGAACAATTCCTTTTTTTAAGATAACAAAGTGTTCTGATTTCTCTCTCTTTTACTGACATAACATGCTAAAATTGTATAGATTGGAGGCTTAAGGTGCGATTCAAAGAACCTAGTTCTATTATTCTATACCAGGTTAGTCAGTTCATTTTCTAAATTCCTTTTTGTTACTTCAAACTAGTTACCAGAAGGTCTATGAAAACCAGGAATGAGGGCAAAAACCTAATCAAGAGACGGAATTCAAAGATATTTTTGTGAATGAGACGTGAGTGGTCACTAGAAATCGAACTAAAACCTTAAAGAAACTTGTGGGAAACTTTAAGGGCCCTCATTTTAATAAATACAATAGAAAGCAGCGTAGTTTACATCAATCTAGTTAAAAATGTAATACAACAGGGAGTGCAAATGTAAATGGCTATAGAAGTGTAAGTTTTTAGAAAAATTCTTAATATCATGGCTCAAATGGAAATAGTTCCCTTGAAATTTAATGTATTTCATACATAACTTTACATTTGCTCTTCTTTATCTTGGAAATGAAAACTCATACTAGTTGATGCATATAGATGAATAGTTACTTATCTTATTTTCCTATACAAAGAAAGAAGCTAATTCAAACAAATTTCTTACGAGTTTTCTAATATCTACCATGTATTTTCGAGAGGGTTCCTATAAGTTTTCTGGAATTTCTGTATTATGTTCAGATTTTTTTGGCCAAACTTTCAGAGGTTCCAGATTCCACAACTCAAACCAAATTTTCAAGCTTCAGATTAAGACTAGCCTCAGCAACTATGATCCATATATGCAGCATAGAATGAATAATTCACTCATCTGATCATTAAAGAAATAATTCCCAACTAGGTCAGTATACCTCTGGCTCCTAATCTGGAGAGTAGATATATCAACAGGAGGGTTGTGATTCTATTAGATCAACTTATTCGCCTCATGTTAGAAGTCGCAGAAAATAAAAATAATGGGGAAGTTCACCAAAAAATTAAAGAACGAAGTTGGATTGCATACCATAAATCCTGTAATGTTTTGTAGAAAGACCAAGGGAATGTTACGCTGAGTACATAACTCAATGAAGTGGGCCCCTTTTAGAGCAGATTCATTGAATAATATTCCATTATTTCCAAGGATTCCCACAGGCTGACCATGAATTTTAGCAAAGCCTGTGACAAGGGTCTGCAAAGGTGCAACAGAACTATGTGTTAAGGTACAGGGAAGAAGATAAAAAAAACAAGAGTGAGTCGCTATTTCATCTGATCTTTATTCTAGTATCTGAAACACAAAATATGTGGAAAGATTCACAAGATTATATTGCCCTCACAGTGCCATACAATTTCTTGAATTCATCAAATTCACTTCCATCAACTAAACGAGCAATAATAGATCGGATGTCAAAAGACTGTTTGAGATCTGTTGGTGCAATGGAACGAAGTTCTTTCACATCATACAGTGGCTCTTTGTAATCCGGAATGTTATGTCGTAATCCTTCTTTTGTCCCATGATATGCAGCCATGTGCAAGTTCTTAATGATATTCCTACCTATTGCAAGTGCATGCAGTTCATCTGCAAAATATACAAAAATATTACACATCCTTCGCTATCAGGCGAACATATAAATCTGCATCCTTGTTCGTTACATTTTCCTTCAAAAGCGAAAATGGCACTTCCCAATCATATGGCCAACTTCTAGCTTCTCTTCATATCCATATAAAAATTAGCAATACAAGTTTTTAACATCTTTATTTTTTTCCTTTTAGTGTTGGAGAACAATGAGATCCATAGCATTAAATTTCTTCAGCAATCTTTATGTATGTATAGAACTTGATAAGTGAATGTTGTCATGAGAATTAAACTGACAAGAATAATGGAAAAAAGTAAGCAATCAACCTTCTTCCTAAATAATAAATGTAATTGTTGATTAACTCATTGCATTCTAATGATTTGATTCCAGCATAGCTTGCAAAAGGGAAAATGCAGTGCACTGAGAAGATCATCATCACTTCCAAAACCCATAAGATTAGAGAACACATAAAAGCTCAAGGGATTACCTTGGGCAAAATGATCTGCAACACCCGATGTCTTGCAGTGCACAGTGGCGCCTCCTAAATCTTCTGCAGAAATTTCCTCTCCGGTAGCAGCCTGCCAAACAATTACTTTGAATTGTAACTTATGGGCTATGTCCACGCTTTTAAATGCATGTGAAGAAATGCAGATGTCTACAGCCATACACAAACCATCACATAAAACATAGATACATCTTAATATTGGACCCTTTTGTTCATGTATAATATTGCTGCCTCCATACTTAAAACTAATATAACAAGATTTGAGTAGAATAGATATTGGGGTTACTGGGTGAGGCGTTTTGGAAAACCAGAAACTCCTGAACTAACCTTCACGAGTGGAGGTCCAGCAAGGAAGATAGTACCATTTCCTTTGACCATCACACTTTCATCGGCCATTGCAGGTATATAAGCCCCACCAGCTGTGCAAGAGCCCAAAACCAATGCAATTTGGGGAATACCTTCCGAAGACATTATAGCTTGATTGTAGAAAATTCTTCCAAAATTATCCTTGTCAGGAAAAACCTCAGCCTGCTTTGGAAGGAAAGCACCTCCACTATCGACAAGATATATACATGGCAGTTTGCATTGAGCTGCAATCTCTTGTGCCCTAAGATGTTTCTTAACGGTTATGGGGTAGTAAGTTCCACCCTTAACGGTGGGGTCATTTGCAACGAACATACAAAGCTTCCCATGAACTGCACCTATTCCAGTAACAATCCCACCAGATGGTAATGGCTCTTTGTAAAGTTCATACCCTGCAAGCTTAATTTACAAAACACAAAATCAGGTACAAACACAAAAATGAGATAAATCAAACTATCAAAATTTATATGAGGTCCAATTAAATGATAAGGAAATTTTATATCAATATCTAACAAATAATAATCATTAGCGTTTCTGTGTGTATTCGACCAATGCTCTAATACTGTCTGCTAAAATTAATGATTCCGAAACGGTGCAAGGAATATTTTCCTATAATCCTATGTTCCTAACTGACCTACTGTGATCGTTAATGAGCCAAATATCTCTTTTAAGAACTTTAGGAAGCACATTAATTTATTATATAAAATTACAAAACCAGAGAATGAGTTCATCCAAAACATTTCCAAGGAAAAGGGTCCTGAATCCTATTTAATCTGGTGTAATCCTCTTGTAAAGGAAAATTGAATTCACTAGGCCAAACATAGACCAATTTATCGTCTACACAATCTAGAAAACGTCAGGCTCTTACAATTGCTTATTGCTACAAACTGGTATTGGAGAGCCAGCCGCTATCCAATAACTATAAATTAACATCACTTTTGTATTAATGCATATTATTCCAACTTAACCTAGAAATGTATACATATTCAAACTCAAAATCAAATCTTTGAATTAGAATACTCAACCAGTCATCACTTACTGGGGCAAACCCTGAAGGATTCCAATATTGTAGCTACCAGTTGTCATAACCAAATGGGTTTCCACTAATGGACACATACAACTTCAGGTTAGCATTACCTTTTCTATTCTTTTCTTTCCCAATCAAAAAATGAACGCATGACCGTCAAATATTCATCTTCTTTTTTCTTTTTCATTAATGAGGGCATAGTGTTGGGATTCATTTAAACCACTTGCTTCCAATTTGCTTCAATCAAAACATGACTTTCAGGTAAACCCAAATAAAGTGATTTGGGAAAGAGGGGGGGGGGGGGAACTGAAAAACTTTAAACAAAGTAAAATGAAGTAGTTAAAACGTAGAGAACCTGAGAAAGCTCAAGGAAGGAAGAACCAGGGTCAAGAAGGCGATCAATTCTCTCTCTAGGTAGAAGCTTATTCCTACTTCTGTTTCTCTTTACAGCTTCGGCTCCTCCTCCCTCCATTATCTTTTTCCCAAAATAAACACAATCCATTAACACCCACAAAATGTAAGTAGACATATACTCCTATATATATATAGAGAGAGAGAGAGAGGGAGAGAGGGACAGAGAGGAGAGTATGAGTATATATGCCTTATTGATGTGAGACTGAAGTTGGGAAATAAGAGCCCCCATGATCTCAGAGTTACGAGAAAATGCTTCAGAGTCTCGGTCGATTCCTTCGGGAAGAACCCCAAAACAAAATTCTCTTTTTCTTTGAAGAATATAGGATGAGGACATTGTAATTGGGCTGCTGTTCCGCCATGAAATTGAGCCTCTTCTTACCAATACACCTAACATCTCCTTGCTAAACACTCCCCTCCTCTGTATGTAATATATATATATATATATATATATATATATATATAATATTCCTTTTCAATTATCTTGTTCCTATCATCCTATGAACTTTAATAATAGGTATATAGATATATTGCTTGTCTGGAATGCATATCGCAAAGCAGAAAAAAATAATTAGGCAGAAGAAGAAGATAGGAGCCGAGTACGATCTGAGGTGGCAAACAAGGGAGTATTACCAGTATTCCCTTCGTCTTTCTAAGGCCTGTTTGGTATTCTTTTTTTATTTAACACTATGTTTTCTGAGTTTTTTGGATGGAAAATTCAAATTAATATTGAAAAGAATATCATAAAAAAAAGGTTAAGTTTTACATTGGAGTTATCAATTTATTCTTATATTAATTTTGTTATAAAATATTTTACTTATGTTAATTAAGTTTCTTCTAAAATCTATTCATTTTTTAGTGAAAATTTTTGCAAGAAATAAAACATCAAAAACTATGTTTAAGTTTTCTTTCATCTCATATGCTTACAATTTGTATAAGGTGAGACTTATGTAAGTTTTTTTTTTCAATCTGCTTATTGTTTCTCATCATTTTCTTTCAAATATATTTTTGTCAAAATTCACAAAAAAAGTGCTATTATAGCCGTTCTAAAATTTTCTATTATCCTTTGACAAAATTAAGATTATAATGATTGTTTAATTCCGTATTTGTAAATGTTCAGAAGTACATTTGCATAAAAAAAATTATTTTAAACTCAAATTATTCAACTTACAAACATACATAGTGTTCAAACAGAACACTAATAAAAAAAAATCTACTATTCATATTTTCCTTTTTTTGTTTTGTTGTTTTTGTTTGTGGACATCAGTATTTATAGGATTTTCTACCCAAAAATTCACAAACGCTAATAAACTTGTTTAGATTTCCAAGAATAGACTATTCAACCGTTGACTTCTCTTTCTTTCCACCATTTTTCCTAGGAAGAAAAACAACAGAAAGATAAATTTTTTTTAACTGTTTTATGACTATGATCCCAAATCAAAGTGCCGAAAACAATCCCAACAAGAAGAAATGGTCCAATTTGATGCCTTTATTTGTAGCTCTAGTTGTTATAGCAGAAATCGCTTTTCTGGGTCGACTCGACATTGCCAATAAGGCCTCCCTGATCAACTCATGGGCCGACTCGTTCTACCAGTTCACCACCTTGCCCTGGTCCTCTTCCACATTAACGTCTGATGATGACGAGGCTATCGGGTCGGGTGAGATTGGGGATATTGGGCGGAGCTCAGAACCCGATAAATGTGAGGAGTGGCTGGAGAGAGAAGACTCTGTGGTTTATTCTAGGGATTTCACGAAAGAACCCATTTTTATTAACGGGATTAATGAGGTTTGTTCTATTTATAATTACCCATTTTTGTATTTGTTCTAATTTGATTGTAGAATAGATATTTCTGTATTTCTTTAACTGGTTTAATTGCAGAATACCCAGCTTGAATTGTAAGTAGTGATATCTGTGAATTGTGATTTTGTGCATCTATATAAACACTTGGATGATTATGCTTATAAAAATATCTATCTTTATGCTATTCTGAATTGTTTCGGTTTTTTTGTTATTATGGTTTAGTGATTAGTAATTATTCCCTCCGTCCCAAATTAATTGCTCAGTTTTGACTTTTTAAAGTCAAATTGACCATTTTTAAAACTAATCTTTTTACTATTTTTGCTAAAATATAGGTGAAGAGATTATAACCAAAAGAAAGTATATACAATTTATTACTAACCCCAATTTTTATAATTTTAGAAATATATTTATATATGCTTAATTATTAATTTTAAAAATAATCAATTTGACTTAAAAAAGTCAAAATTGAGCGATTAATTTGGAACGGAGGGAGTATATTGTAATTTGCGAATCTAGTAAAGGCACATTCGTATGGATATTTATGCTTGTAAATGTAGGCTTTTTTAATTTGTGAAGATACGATAATATTAAATTTGGATGTATGTGAAACTCTTTGTTTAGTTCAATGCTTAAGACTTGTTCATGCTAAAGCTAGTGGAGAGGTGATAACATGGATAAGGATTTATACAAGTTTGGGATCCGTGTAGCACTTGTCCTCATTCTACTACTCAATGTTTCAATTGCAAATTATAATAATGTTTTGGTGACTAAAAAATGGATATAAAAGTAAAATACACAATGACGTGTATGGTTATGGTTGGTTTGTGTATGGTTATGGTCGGTTATAATCATTGGGCTCATGTATGGTGAAATATCAACTAATTAAAATTTGACATGATATTTCATAACATTTACTTCCTTCCATGTTGGATATTATCCAAATTGTATATTTCAAGGGAGATAGAAAGAGCCTCATTAATTATATTAATATTTGTGTTTGATATTGAATCTTTACATTAACTTTTATTCAGAAAATCAAAATTATTTTCAGAAAGTGTACTTCTGCATGAAACCTTTACCCTTTTCCTGTTGCTAACAATACGTGTTCTAAACCACAATTGGCCCTATCAAACACCCCACTGAAGGACATCACCCGTAGTGGCATATTCATGCAGAAATGAAAGACCTGCGTGTAAAGAATGGTAATTTCAGGTAAATCCCATGTATCAGGAAGCTTATGATGGGTTTGCGGGCTAACAAAGCTCGGAATCAGTCTTTGGTTATATCTTTGAAGCACCGATACGGATACGTGATACAGATATGACACGATCGCAATACGTGATACGACATTTTCTAAAAAAGTAGGATACCATACGTTGGGGATATGTTGAAATTTTATACATGTTATATATTTACATATATAATAACAAATAAAGTATACTCCATCAGTTCCAAATTATAAGACCAGTACTAACTTTCTCAAAGTCAATTTCAAACATTTTTGAACTCAGAATTGACATGATTCATTTAAGTTTTGGAAACAATAAATCATTTAACTAGTAGTAATTTTTAGGTAGTTTATGATATTCATAATTATACTGACATAAACTAAACGAATTTATGTCAATTTTGAGTTCAAAAATGTTTGAAATTGGCTTTTAAAAAGTCAATATTGATCTTATAATTTGGAACGGATGGAGTATTACATAACCATAAGCAAGTAGTTAACTTCAAAGTTCTAGTTCATAGCACCTTGTTATGACATAACCAAAGAACTTAACATTTTGCATCAAATATCATCATTTTCTCCTAGTCCTAAGATTTATTTACTAGCATCAAATTTATCATTGCATAGGTAAAAGAAAGGAGTCAAACATTACATTAAAAATCTGTAATCATCTCCAAGTCATAAGACATGAAGTAGTAAACTAAAAGCAAGGTGAAGCTAGCTAAATAGTAACTATTATCATTAGACAATCCTTAACATAGCATCTGAATCCCCTATCGTATCAGGAAGTATCCGGAAGTGTCCAATACTAAAAAGATTAAAAATAATAAAGTTGGAGTATCCGAGAGTATCAGCCACATGTCTGGAAGTATCCGTGGAGTATTGGTGTTCATTGGTGTCCGAACACGTGTCCGACATGGGTTCATCAACCTTTGAGAAGTGTCTGTACTTCATTGGTTATCATGTTGTTTGGGCTAGACCTGAGGGATTAACCCAGATTTTTTTTGCTGATGAGATGGGGGTTGCCACTCCTATTGTTTGCTAGTTGTTTCCACAAAACAATAAAAAGTTGGATTTTATTTTTTGAACTTTGACTGGTTGACATTTATGTGTGTGCGTGTTTTTTATTTGGTTTCTCTAGGATATGTTGTTCTGAACTTTCTTTCATTCACTTCTATCTAGGAGTGGGAGTCTTGTGCTGTGCGATGTAAATTTGGATATGATTCCGAGAAGAAACCTGATGCTGCAATTGGGTTAGAACACGCAAATGGGACACCTGGTGTGCTTCGATCCATGGAGTCAGCTCGATACTATATGGAGAACGACCTTGATTTCGCACGACGGTGGGTAAGCACACTCCAAAATGACTCGTTGCATGTTTAAATTTCAGAGACATGACTTCAAATCTCCAAGTTTCCAAATCCACATCCTCTTTTTTGGATTGAGGTGTTTGTAGTCAAACATGTCTTTAATGTAGGTATGGTTAGAGTAATTTTGAGAAGGAAGTTGCTTTTGAATAAGAACTATCGAAACTGACCGTCATTGTTTGCCTGTCCAGTATTCAGTTTTGTTAAGGGAGTATAAATGAATTGGATATTTAGTTGATTATTTTCCCTAAGTCTAACTACCTAAGTGCAGTGAATACTTTTGCATTTATGACCAATATCCTTACTCCTTCCCTCCAAAGTGATCAATGAGCAGCCTTTCTCTGGGGCTTCTCCCAAAGTTTTTCTCTTTATGTCTATAATTAAAGAAGGCTAAAGAAATTACATTTCAAAACCAAATTAACAGTTGTATGAATGTGTGGCTTAACAAGAGCGTATATTATTCTGTACATATATGTAGTTTAAAAGAAAGATGGCCTATTTATATTAAATAATATCTTCACGTGTATTTCAATTGTGTTCCCTTCAAGAGTAAGGAAAAGAAATGAGGTTTCACCTCCGTGACTTAATCTATTCAGCTATTCTCCACTAGTCACGAAACTAATTTCTTATACTCAAATCTTCTTTATTAACTGCTAACAGGTTAGTATTCTAAAGGTTCTTACCAGACTAGATGGTTGCTTGTATTTATGTGGATTAGCTGGTCAGTACCTGTTTGCCTTAGGGGGGGGGGGAGAGAGAGAGAGAGAGGAAGGGACTACAGTGAGATTTAGAGTAGTCTTCAGGGAACTTTTAAGAATGCAGGAATAGGATGCAATTATACAAACATGAAACATATGCAGGCTTGCTATTATGACCAATAGCTCTGATCCATTATCATTTGTGA
This sequence comes from Aralia elata, assembly GCA_034770075.1. Lineage (NCBI taxonomy): Eukaryota > Viridiplantae > Streptophyta > Magnoliopsida > Apiales > Araliaceae > Aralia > Aralia elata. Next base: position 95,557,694 of record CM068388.1, on the reverse strand, counting down.
AGCAATATTCACCATGCGACCCAATATTTAATGGGTTATGATGCCCCACAACACATCACAGTGATGTTGACCTCTTATGCTGGCTTAAATTTGAACGTTACATATATAGCAGAGAACCAAAATAAACGCATATTTTCTTATAAACACCTAATCCATGTTCTAGTGGCCATCTTATATGGACTTCCATATCAGAAACTCACATACGGACAATAACTTTTATTTCAACACAAGCTATCATGTCCTTTACTAAATGAGTGGGATTAGGTTATGCATCAATTTTTATTTTGTTTAATTGGAGTAGCAGTGACTCAAATGGTTTCCCTCTTCCTTGTTACCTACTGAAACAAACAGTTTCCCCCATTTTGTTGAGAACTCAATCTATATATGCTATGAAAATAAATTTCCTGCCCAAAAATCTTTATAAAACTAAATTTCATATTTCATCAACAGCAGGGGATATAGCATAGTTATGACAACTAGTCTTTCGTCAGATGTTCCTGTTGGCTATTTTTCTTGGGCTGAATATGATATAATGGCTCCTTTGGAACTGAAGTCTGAGAAAGCTCTGGCAGCTGCTTTCATTTCTAATTGTGCTGCTCGCAACTTTCGCATGCAAGCCCTTGAAGGGCTTGAGAAGTCAAACATAGATATTGATTCTTATGGTGCTTGTCATCGAAACCGTGATGGAAGAGGTGAGTGTTGGCTATATACTTCATTGATGCCCAAGATTAAAGCTACTAGCCTTTAACTATAAGAATGCATCAACTATGAAGAATATTTTTGCGGTGAATAACTGTGGATGAAAATTTATTTTTATGTTTGTTTACTTATGCATCTTGTTTTTAAAACTACTAGTAATCTTGGTTAGTTTAAAGGCGTAAGTTTGCAAGGTTTAGTCCATTGTGCCATGGATAATCTTCTGAAGTTATTTACTGTCTTTTGTTTAATAAGAATCTTTCTACCACAGGAGTAAGGATGGTAAGATCCTTTGGGTTTGCCATTATTTGGGGTTTTGGACAGAGAGGAATGCATTTATTTTCAGTGTGTATCTTTCCTTCTCATTTGTTGTGGTACAGGACTCTTTTCTTGTGCCTTTATGACATTTGCCATGGGTGTCGTTGGGGGAGTTATCTAAGATTTACGTAGGGCTGGAGGACGGTTTGCATTAGGAATTCGTATATTTTTTACTTGCTATTTTTTAGATGTCTCGTCCTCCTTTTTCCAATAAAATCTTATTATTTTCTTTTTTGAAAAAAGGTAAATTTTGTTGGGTTTCCATTGACATTATTATATAATCTCTGTTTGAAATTTTATAAGATGTTTATATATATTATAGTAGAATCTGTTAAGATATGCCTTAGTTATGCAACTTCCTTATTTTGTTTACTGTTTAGAACTCAGTCAATTAATGGTTATTATTGAGTTGAATTTCAGCTGTTAATTGTGGGATATATTTATCTTTTTCAGTAAAGTTACTAACTATTGCATTTCGACCACTTTTATGACCACAAATGTGTTATGAATATATTTAAGACATAGAGGAAGATTAATGTTTACTTGTTGTTTTGCTCTTTTTTGTTTATTTTGGAAGCCAAACTTTTGTAGGAGACAACATTATATGCATTAAGGTTCAAGTAGAGTGGTATGCATCTTCAGAATCATCCAAACTATTACCAAAATAAGAATAAAAAGGATTGTTAGATTGACATGCTTTAGTAAGAGGTTATGCTATTTGCAGAGTTGGAATCACCATCTCTTCCCCCACTCCCAACCCAAAAAAAATAAAAAAAGCAATCTTCTCGTTTAATTTGTGTTAATAAGAACTGGTGAACAGACCACAAGTAGACAGACGGTCAAAGTTTGAACTCAGCTACACTACAATGAAAATTAAGGAGATATAAGTTGATTTAATTCTAGAAAATTGACAATAAACAACCTTTCCATCTTCTAATGAACTACTGTGGATTTTAATATTATTTTCGCAGTGAAGAAAGTAGATACTCTGAAGCGCTACAAATTCAGCTTGGCTTTTGAGAATTCCATCGAGGAAGATTATGTCACTGAAAAATACTTTCAGTCCCTTGTTGCTGGTATAAACTTACTGTAGTATTTATCTCATATTGGCTTTATAATACATTTATTGATTCCAGATGGCAGCTTTTATATTTATTTATTTGAGTTTTTATTTTCTTTGCCCTGGGGTGTACATGGTTTTGACACTACGAAGGATGTATATTTCTTTTTTGCTTGCTTTTATTGACTGTCTAGGTGGTTGCCACTCCTCATTTGGTACATAATACTCTAAATGATAGTCCATATCTTGTAATTACAACACTAAATATTTTTATTCTTCAACCCATCTTTACAATATCCTGAAAATAATTACAACTAGCTGTTGCAATTAATGATCGTTACCACTTATGAACAATTCCTTTGAAAAGTTGTAAAATTCTGGGAATATATCTTTGAAATAGTCCAATCCTGAATTCATATTGGTGAATGCTAAAAGCACAAGGACAGCTATTATATTTTAACTATTTAGTACTATTTGAGGATTTAGCAAAAAGCCAAAAACGACCCTGCAATTTGCTACTATGGAAGTGGTTTACATATTACAATTTTTGTAGGAACTATTCCCGTGGTAGTGGGTGCTCCAAATATCCAAGATTTTGCTCCTTCACCTGGTGCAGTATTACATATCAAGGAGCTAGAAGACATTGCTTCAGTTGCCGAGACGATGAAATACCTTGCTGAGCATCCTGATGCATACAATCAGTCACTTGGGTAAGTATAAGTTTCACAACTAATTAACAGTTTGTTGATTAATTTTAGTGCACAATTGTAAGCTGCCGTTCCTCTTTAGTTTCTTTTTTCATTGTGTATTTATGTTTGCCTTGAATACATTCTGAACTCCTTATGAATAATTATACCTTATTCACAAACTTTTGGTTGACAATTGCTTTTGATTGTTCAGGTGGAAGTTTGAGGGCCCTTCTGATTCTTTTAAGGCTCTTGTAGACATGGCAGCAGTTCACTCGTCATGCCGTCTGTGCATTTACGTGGCAACAATGATCCGTGAAAAAGAGGAAAAGAGCGTAGGTTTTCCAAAACGCCCTTGCAAGTGTACCAGAGGCTTAGATACTGTATATCATATATATGTACGTGAAAGAGGGAGGTTTGAAATGGAGTCCATTTTCTTAAGGTAATCTCATATCCCCCCGAATATATCTTTATACATAAATGTCAAAGTTAAAAGAATAAAAGAAGAAATGTAGAAGATATCTGAATGGTATTGTAGTATATTTATGTATGATAAACGCCTATATCTGAGCAAACTTATCCAAACCAAGTAAGGGATGTTCAAACTCTTGTTTAGTTAACAAGCCCTAAATTCAAGATCAAGCTCGGCCTGCTTATTAAATGAATGAGTTCAAGCCGAACAATGATCTGTTCATGGATTGCTCAATTCCTTTGCAGCCCTTATTCTGTGACTTTTCACGTCATAGTTAGAGTCTCCATAAGTTGCAAGTATAGTGTTTGCTTGCCTAGATGGCCCTATGACAGTAATGTTTTTCGGTTGTTTCTTTTTGTTAAGTTGTTGGAGTAATGTGTCATATCATTGTACTCTTAGATGTTGATCAAATGAAGATCTTGTTAGCCAAAATACAAATATAAGAGGTTAAATCTTTAAGATTCTGAGTTTCAAGAACCCTAACTCAAGTTTGGGTGGACAGGTCCAGTAATTTAACCCTCAAGGCCTTAGAATCTGCTGTGCTGTTGAAGTTCAATTCTCTTAAACATGTACCTATTTGGAAGGATGCTAGACCGGAAAGCATAAGAGGAACGGATGAGCTCAAAATGTACAAGATATATCCTCTTGGCTTGACACAGCGACAAGCTTTGTTTACATTCAACTTCAAAGGGGATGATGACTTGAGGAGTCACTTAGAGAACAATGCATGCGCAAAATTTGAGGCAATATTCGTCTAGGTGGAGTACTAACTTCTTCAATCTTTACTCGGACTTTTGCAAAGGTAAGCAAGAGGGGTGTTTGCAGGGCTGGTTGTTTTTGCTTCATCCTCATTGCATATGTTGTTCTTCACATGATTCAGGCTGCACTAGTGTACAGGGGTTGAAGCAACAATGTGAGATACCGGCTTTATCATGGGAAATGATATTTTCAGTTCTGGAATTCTGTTTCCTGTGAAATGTAAAATTTTTAATGCATATGGTACAACTAAGAAGTGCATCATTTGTGCTGGATTAGTTTAGTAAAATCTGCACTAGAGATATCAGGTTTAGGCCTATTCATTAGCGAATATTGGTAACTATACATAATTTTAGGGTTAGGTCTCATATGTGCCCAAATTTATTATTGTAACCTATTTCTTTTTCTTTGATTTTCCAATATAATTCAGTTTACGATTTTACTGAATTTTTGACATTAGCTTATGTATGGATATGTTTCTTTTCTCCATTGAGGCCTACTTTTCTGCAGGTATTCTATTCATTTGGTAAAATTGAACTGGAATTTCACTTTTGGATATTGCATATTTCTTAAATTGGGAGGAAAGTTTTCTAAATCTTTCTTTCTTAATTATGTTGTTATTAGTACACCAAATCTCCAAAATGAGCAACTTTTTAAAGTCAAATTTGTCTTAAACATACAGTAATCAATTGCCAAGACCTTAATTAATTTATTTCCATACAATTAATGAGATTTGGACCAACTACTAGAAACTTGGCTCTTAAATATTTTTAGACATTTTAAGAAAGGGAAAATGTGAACTCTTATTTTATTACAGAATGCGTTTTAAATACACCGGTTGACATATTTTCACCTAAATTATTACTCTATTAATTTTTAGATTAAAGATTAATTTATTTTTTGGTTTATTTCAATAAAAGAAATATAATTTTATTTTAGAAGTATAAAATGATATGATGGTAAATCTTAACATAGAAATATCAATTTCTTATTTTGAATTTTTTGGACAGAATATACTTGGCTATTTTGTTTCTTCTAAGTAGACACCTGTTCAAAATCCAATCCAATGGACTCTATGTTACTGTATGAGCCATGAATGAAGTGTGTGGCGGCTAGGGTGCCAGTGGTTTAGTCAGGGTAGCTTTTGGCCCTTTTGGGAGGACAAGCTTTTCTCTCTCCTCTCCTTTCATTTCCTCTCTTCCTTTCATTTTTTTCATTTGTCTAACCACCTCTCATTCCTTAAAGCTCACACGTTTTTGTCTTTGTCCTTCCGTTGACCAAAACAATAATTATTATTGAAATGAGATGCTTCCCTACTAAAGCAATGAGGATGAAAATTTTTATTTATCCAATTTTTATCTTGAGGGTAGAGTTATATTGTTTTTTAAAATTTGAGAATTTATAATATTATTATAATACAGTAAATTTAATCGTACATCTCAAGAGCGTTTGAAGAATGGATCAGGAATGGGACTAGGGAGAAACTTAAGGAAACCTTACTTTACCTTTAATTTTTAGAGCGTCCATTGAAATTGAATTTTAACGGCTTGAATATGTGATCTTGTATGAATAAAAATAGAATTTATTTAATAACTTTTTTAAAAATGCTTTTTTTTTGTAGTAGACTTTAAAATATTATTCAGATAGTAGATTAAATATATGTATTAATACATTAAAATTTGATTTGGAGATTTTTTTTTTTATTAGTTTAGCTGATATTTTAACATTCTTGTCTTTGGTAGGAATGGATCTCAAGACCTCATGCACCAAAGCCTTATGAGTAGTTCTTTTATTATTGAGCCATGAAGGGTATGCACCCAAACTTTATGAATAATTTTTTTGCCATTGAACCACGAGGGGTTTGGTATTAATTTGGAGATCCGTATGAGTCGGTTAAAACAGTTTCATATGTTAACCACAACAATGACAATATTGTAAAACCATATTAACGGTCAGTCATTCTTCCCGCTCGAAGCATAAACATTTCTTCAAAATAAATGACCCTTGGCAACCGCCAAGAGTCCACCAAAACCCATCACGGCATCACACACTTTCTCTCTCCTCCCCACCCCACCCCTACAAAATGCCCACTCCCCCTATCTCTCTCCTCCCTCAGCCACCCACCGGCACCACCAGTAGTCCCAATTTTCTCGTCACCCCAAAAAATGTCATCTTTTTCTGTTAAACTTTTGGCACCTAATCCATTGCCAAATTCAAACCGTTATAACAAGACTAGTAGTACTAGGTTCTACGCAACCCCGGCACAAACCGCCGTGCCACCGCCCTCCGTGGCAGAGGATGGCGCTGCCGGAAGGCTGGAGCCTAGAGTGGAGGAGAGAGAAGGGTATTGGGTATTGAAGGAAAAGTTTAGGCAAGGTATTAATCCTCAAGAAAAGGTGAAAATTGAGAGTGAGCCTATGAAGCTGTTCATTGAAAATGGAATTGAAAAACTTGCTAAGATCCCAATTGAAGAAATCGATAAATTGAAACTTACAAAAGATGATATCGATGTGAGGCTTAAGTGGCTTGGTCTTTTCCACAGGAGGAAGCATCAGTGTAAGTTCTATAGCTTGCTCAAAATGATTCTGTTTACTTAATTTGAGTTATTTATTGTGCAGATTTGTAGTTATTTTCCTTTTTGAGAACTATGTGCATGGTATTATTTCATCATTTTGATAATTATTTTAGTTTAGTTTTTGCAAGCATATTGTATTACTTAATGGGGACATATTGCTTGGATCTGCTCTGCTAAGATATTGATTATTTGATGATTATATAGTCTAAGATGGGATTTGGCCCATTATGGGTAATTATTGTCAGTAGACTCAGTACTCTGTTTGGTTGATGAAAAACATAGGAGGGAGGGTAACAAATACTGCATAGTGCAAAAATATAATTTCTTGGTTTTCTTTTCACAATGAGTTGTGCTCAGCAACTGAAATCCAAGCCTCAGAATTGGAATTGAGTGCCAAATTTTAACTAAATTTCGATTTTAAGGAATTGTAAATGTGCTTTCGGTTTCAATTCTGAACCTTGGTGTTGCGTTGCAAAACATAGGCCATGTTTGTTTGCAAGGATTATAATCCGGGGATTATAATCCCATGGATTATAATCCCAAGACTATTAATCCTAGGATTAAATAGTCCTAGTCACATGTTTGTTTTTTATGGGATTATTCATGGGATAACTTAAAATAATCTCATGTTATGTTTTAATCCTTCATGATGGGATTATAATACCTAGCTAGACATGATATTAAATAATCCCTCATCTTAAGCTATTTTATAATCCTTGGACTAATAGTCCCAAGCTCAAATTTAAAAACAAACAAGACACTTGGGATTAATAGTCCTATCCCAAGTGTAATCCTTGCAAACAAACATAGCCATAGAGTTAAAGAAATTGATCATAATAAGTCAACTGAGATATGTATTAGTTAGTAGGATGTTTTTATTACCCTATGATCTTTATGATCAAAAGTCCGATGTTCTGGTAGTTTTTGTGGCTCACTTTTTGGATGTCTCATGAAATGTTCAAAAATGTGAAATGTTTTTTTAAAAAAAACAAACAAACGGAGCCTAGATGTGAAGTTTTAAATTCCCAAAACCCAACCTTTAGACGCTCAAGTTCACTTTCTTTTCCAAATGCTTTTCCTAGAAAAGTAATTTCACAAGTTTCTTTCCTAAATCTACTAAAGAGATGGCTTATCTTCCTATGTACTTTGCATTTACTTGCTCTAATACGCCTTTCAATGGTGTGATCAGATGGTAGATTTATGATGAGACTAAAGCTACCAAATGGAGTAACAACAAGTGAACAAACTCGATACTTAGCGAGTGTTATAAGGCAGTATGGAAAGGAGGGATGCGCAGACATTACCACTAGGCAAAACTGGCAAATTCGCGGTGTGGTACTGCCTGATGTGCCAGAAATTCTGAAGGGACTTGAAGAAGTTGGCTTGACAAGCATACAGAGTGGGATGGACAATGTTAGAAATGCGGTTGGAAATCCCCTTGCAGGAATCGACCCAGATGAGATCATCGACACAAGGCCTTATACTAACTTGCTGTCCCAATTCATCACTGCCAATTCGCGTGGAAATACAGCCTTCACTAACTTGTAAGATTCAACACACCGACTCTATATTTTTTTGTTGATTGTTCATGTTTTAGGACATTGGATTTCAGTAGCAGTGACATTTTTTTATCCAAATTTAATACCATTTTACTTCATCCGAACAGGCCAAGAAAATGGAATGTGTGTGTTATCGGTTCACATGATCTTTACGAGCATCCCCACATCAACGATCTTGCCTATATGCCTGCCACAAAGAATGGAAGGTTTGGATTCAATTTGCTAGTTGGTGGATTCTTTAGCGCCAAGAGATGGGAAGAGGCAATTCCTCTTGATGCATGGGTTCCAGCAGACGATGTAGTCGCATTGTGTAAAGCAGTACTAGAGGCTTATAGAGATCTTGGTACAAGAGGGAACAGGCAGAAAACTAGAATGATGTGGTTAATTGATGAACTGGTGAGCAATGCTTCATCGTAGTACTTCTGTCCAGAAATGAGAGTTCCAATTGATTTGTTTAATATTTAAAGAAAAAAATCATCAGTATATTATGTTGAAGTGTATCCTAAACAAACCTTAATCCGTGTAATAAAAAGTTAAAAAGTCAAATGGATCTCTAATTCGGGGACAGGAGGAGTAGTTCGCAAGTAATTCATTTACATTAATACAACGACCAATATAATAATCCTTGGTTTTATATGGAACTGCAGGGCATAGAGGGATTTAGGGCAGAGGTTGTGAAGAGAATGCCTCAACAAGAGCTAGAGAGGGCATCTTCTGAAGACTTGGTTCAAAAACAATGGGAGAGGAGGGATTATCTTGGTGTCCATCCGCAGAAACAGGAAGGCTTTAGCTTCATAGGCCTTCACATTCCGGTGGGACGCGTTCAAGCCGATGACATGGATGAGCTAGCTCGATTAGCAGACGAATACGGATCAGGTGAACTCCGGCTCACTGTGGAGCAAAACATCATAATCCCCAATATTGAGAACTCAAAACTTGATTCTTTGCTCAATGAGCCTCTTTTGAGGGACAGGTTTTTACCCGAGCCGCATATTCTCATGAAAGGATTAGTAGCTTGTACTGGCAGTCAGTTTTGTGGGCAAGCCATAATTGAGACCAAGGCTCGGGCACTCAAGGTGACTGAGGAAGTGGGACGGCTAGTTTCCGTGACACGTTCCGTTAGGATGCACTGGACAGGCTGCCCAAATACCTGTGGGCAGGTTCAAGTGGCCGATATCGGATTCATGGGGTGCATGACAAGGGATGAAAATGGGAAGATTTGTGAAGGGGCAGATGTGTTCTTGGGAGGGAGAATTGGGAGTGACTCACATTTGGGAGAAATATATAAGAAGGGTGTCCCTTGTAAAGACTTGGTGCCCTTAGTTGTGGACATTTTGGTTAATCACTTTGGTGCTGTTCCTAGAGTGAGGGAAGAAGGGGAAGATTAGTTCTCTCTCTCTCCTTTGATTCATTCTTGTTTTTTCATGCAAATATTTGGAGAAAGGCATTAAAACCCTAGAGTACAAAAGGGCTTATGACTTTTTACTCCATTTCTAATACTTTTTTTCTCTTTTTTTTTGTCTTTTGGTAAATTATAAGCTCTATTCTATTCTAGGAGGCTATTAAATTTTTGTGCCAAATAAAAGAAATTTTCCTTTTAAATATGTTGGCATCAGAACAAGATTTGTTTCAGTAATCTGCTATAAGAAAATAGTTTTGAGAACTTGGTTTTTACTTTGATGGACAATACATTCTTATGAAAAGTTGTTTTCACTATCTTTGTTCTAATAATTGGTCGGATTTGGACCCCTTTGCCATATAATTATCTGAAGAACACTAACAAAAGATTTGCCAAGTAAGTGGAATTCTTTTTCTTTATTTATTAACATCCTTCTTTAAAAATTAATTATCGATACCACAATAAGAAACTTTCTCTCTCTTTGTATCTATCTATATATATATATATTGGGGGAATGATCCACATAAAACGTTAACTATGAATACTGTTTGAGTTAACGTATATCCAGCCGTTCAATATAAGATCCAATAGCAAGATTTGGGCACGGCCGCTAGAGGGAGTATTGATCAGTCAAAACAACAGCGTTTTGACTGACCGTTACTCTCTCTAACGACCAAGATAATATTTAATTATTTTAATTTTTATATTGGCGTCAAAGGGAATACCGACGCCAACATAAAAATTAAGTTGTTTGTCAGAACAAAGATTTGTTTTGGGAAGATGAAGAGCTTCTGTCTCTGTTTTCTAAAGAAAAACAAACCCATCTTTATTGTGATAATAAAGAAACAGAGTACTACTCTGTTTTTGTGTGGCTCGAGGAGAGGCTGTTGAGTGGATGCTAAAAGTCAAAACCCATTATGGATTTTCTGTTCTTACTGCAGTTTTGTCCATTAATTTCTTTGATAGATTCCTTTCTACCCTTCATTTCCAAAAAGACAAGCCATGGATGATCCAGCTTGCTGCTGTAACTTGTCTCTCTTTGGCTGCTAAAGTTGAAGAAACCCAAGTCCCACTCTTTCTAGACCTCAAAGTATGCGTTGCAGTACAATATTTATTTATTTATATACCTCTTCTCCCTCCCTCTTCTTGACCATAAAGATGTCATCTTTTTTAAAGAAAACAAACAAACAAATAAAGAATAAAGAAACCAATTTCTTCACTCTAACGTACGTTTTGTTGATTATTTAAGTTAATGTAGATTCGAGATCCATACGTTATTTACCATCTGTGTCGGCCACTGCAACAATGCTTCAATAATTTTCATATTGACCGCTACTCCCTCTAGTGGCTAAGATAATATTTAATTATTTTAATATTTGGCTGCTACTCCTTCTAGCGGCCGTGTCCAAATCTTGCCATTGGATCTTATATTGAGCGGCTGAATATGCGTTAGCTCAAACAGTGCCCATAATTAACGTTTTCTGTGGATCATTCCCCTATATATATATATATATATATATATATATATATTTCTCCCCCTGGTCTCAAGGATTTAAGGATGACATAACCCAACCCACACGGACTACACTCCTTTATTTTAGAAATATAATTATATAAACATATATAAATAGTAAATATATAATTATGAAAAATATAAGAGTTTTGATATTGTCATAACAAATATGATTTTGTTAAAATAATAAATGTCATTAGAAGTGTTTAAGTGTTGTTAGATCAATGGTAAGAATGTCACTAAATGTATATTTGTTCCGTATCACTTTTATTTTGATAATATTAATAATTAAAAATATTGGGATAAGAATCATGGAGCATATATATCCCAATCTGGGTTTTCAACCAAATACAATTCATAGCGTAAAAATATCGTTAAATATATACAATAATTGCAACGAGAACCCGGAGCATATATATCCCAACCCGGAAATCACTCAAATCAGCCTTTTGAGTTTTCACTGCTCGAACTCCACACCGTGGTTAATGGTTATAAGACCACCTCGTTAGGGTGAAAGTAGGCCTGGTAAATTGGGTTGAAACTGCATTCCTAGAAGGGTTATATTCAGGGCTACTAGGCCCCAACAGTGCCAAATTATTGTACATCGACGTGGGCTTGGACTCGAAGCATCAGAACTCTGATTCGGCACGACTTAAGGTATGAGCCCATAGAATGCCTGTCAATATGAAATATTCTTCAAATTTTTTGTTCCAATTGGTAAATTATACTCTCTATGTCCCAAATTAATTGTTCAGTGTTGACTTTTTAAAATCAAATTAACTATTTTTAGAATTAATAATTAAGCATATATAAATATATTTTTAAAATTATAAAAATTGGGGTTAGTAATAAATTATATATACTTTCTTTTGATTATAATCTCTTCACCTATATTTTAACAAAAATAGTAAAAAGATTAGTTTTAAAAATGGTCAATTTAACTTTAAAAAGTTAAAATTGAACAATTAATTTGGGACGAAAGAAGTACTAAAATAAAACAATGGTATAATTTATTTAGATGATACAAATTTTAAGGATGAATATGAAAATTATATTTTGACACAACCGAAGAGTCGTTCTCTATTTATAGGAATGGATCACGGAATTAGAAATATTCTGACTGACTTTTAATACATACACGTATCTATGATATTTTTAATTAAATATTCTGCAAGCAGGACCATGTGGATAAGTGGATATAAATATTTTGGATAGGCGCCAAAGACAAAGGCCGTAAAGTGCTTAATGGTCCAAAAATCGTAGACAATGTTATTCCTTCCGTCCCAAATTAATTATATTTTTAGAATTTTTTAAAATTAAATTGACTATTTTTAAAACTAATCTTTTTGTTATTTTTGCTAACATATAGGTGAAGATATTATAACCAAAAGAAAGTATATACAATTTATTACTAATTTCAATTTTTATAATTTTAGAAATATATTTATATATGCTTAATTATTAACTTTAAAAATAGTCAATTTAACTTTAAAAAGTCCTAGAAATGCAATTAATTTGGGACGGAGGGAGTATATCCTAAGACAGTGATTACTGAATCCATCATATAATCTTAAGTTTGAATCGAGAGAATGAAATTGACGAAAAAATAAAATAAAAATAAAATATTTGATAATCATTTTGAAGGATAAATTATTTTAATAAAATAAAGTTTTATTTTTTTATTTCATGTAAAGAAAGTAAAATAAAATCCATTCTAATAAAATTGATATGACAACACTCGCCACCACCAACAATCAAAGATACATTTAAAATACTTTAAAATCATTTCATTTCGTCCTCCATTCTATTTCTTCAATTCAAACGCAGCATAAGTACTATGTCTTTATCTCCGCTAAGTATGCACGAATATTCCAAAATCCTAATATCGCTGATTAGGACAAATTTATGAACATAAATACTACCAGCATCAAAATATCAATCACGACAAGGTGAAAATCTTAGTCCAGATCTTTTGCTTCTCAATAAAACTACATTTCTTCTTTAGCTTGTCCACTGATGAACTCAGAAAGGAGTGGAGGAAATAAAAGAAGTACTAGAAGTCTAGAACAACAGAAACCACAATATAACCCACAACCACCCAACTTGTGTGGACTGCAAATATATATATTCCATAATCGTTGCTCTCCCTGTTCTAAAATTAAAAATATATTTTTTTTATTTATCCGTTTTAAATTAAATATACATTTTTATTTTTAAACTATTAAATAACATGAAAAGTTTAACATTTCATTACTCTTGTTCTTATTGATCGAGTAGTAGATGTTGTTAGTATTATATTTTTAATATGTTTAAAAAAATGTTTTTTTTTAAACTACCATTTTATAAATGTCTAGGGATGAAATAGTTTTGTAGTGACAAGCGGGCACACCACAGCACAAGCATCAACCAATTAAGCACCACAATATTTTAGATATATCTCAAAATCACTGTCAAAGATCAGCAAAGTGATAATGGTAGTGCGTGTGGCAGAAACAGAGAGAGAAACGGATGAACACTATCTGTCAGCCGTATAATCCAAACATTTTCAAAGGATCAGCTTAATTTATGGAGGAGGACCTTTGTTTCGATTTGATATAGACCAGCATCATTCAGTTCCTGGTATATATATATATATATATATATATTTGCATTGAAGCATTATATTAGATCCTGATGTTTCTGGGGAAAATTCCAGATCTTTGCTAGATCTTCTTCTTGCTACTTCTGTCACCCTAGCTAGCTAGTTTGGCATCATCAACACAGCCATTTATAGTTACTAGTTTGACTTGTGTTTTTTCGGCTTACTAGCTGCATTTGGAATGAGCGTTTGGTGTACTCGGAGGTTTAAACACTCCACAAATTCACCACCACTATTTTTGATGCATTATGTTTAACTTTAAAATTTTGTGTTACAAGTTATTAAGTTGCGGTTAAAATATTTTTTTATTAGACAAACAAGATCCCTTATGTTTATAGTACGTTTGAAACTTTCAATGCACCAAACGCCAATAGACAAACAAATTAATGCTTATAGTATCATAAAATTAATTATGCATGCATTTAACTTTTATTCATTTACGTACAGAAAACACAACGAATAATTGAATTTGATACGGAGCTACTACGATTTGAATTTTAGTTTTAGGATTGAAACACTCATATTTGCTCCATTTTTATCATAAATAATAGTGTTCACTTTTGTGAAATGACTTGCAACCAACCTTGAAATTTTTAGTATTTATAATTTAATTGATAACCAAACAAGTAGTTCAAGTGGTAATTAGGTTTCTAATAAGTGTTTCGAATAGAAATAGAAAATTGTCAAGGAATCAATACTCCACAAACACTTTACAGTCTGGATTATTCAGTACACACATAAAAAAGATAAGAGAATGTCAGCGTTACTTTACAAAAGACATAAAGCTTATATGCTTTATAGTTATCGAAATTGAAGAGTCAAATTGTAATTTGTTATTAACATTTTGTCGAATTTGGACCTTATTTTTACACAAGCAAACGGGGAATGAATTTTTGGCTTGCGGTAAAGTTGAGTAGAATGGTGCACAAAGACAAATGGACTGTGGTGGATTTTACATCAAGCTAGCTTAACTCTAGATGAGATAAACAAGAATCCTAATGAGAGAGACAATGGGGTTGTTACCATCAAAGTTATGTGGAACCAATTTGCTACCTCCAGTAAAGCTAGCTAGCTAGCTTATAGATACTAGTTTACGTGATACACACACTGTGTTAAAAGTGAGAATATGTGATCTTTAATAAAATATAGGAGATTAGATAATACTGGGAGAGAGAAAAATAAAAAATAAATAAAAGATCAATGTTTATATCAAATTAACTGTCAACTTTCTCTCCCGTTCTATAATATAAATAGATATAAAGAAATTGACCTTTTATGGTCGGAGTTAAATGAATTAAACCTTGGGATGAAGGCCATTGAAGCCATATATCTAATGTGCTTTAGAACATTCTCCCTATCCATTTCTAATCATACATATATATTTGAATTCCATTACATTTTATTAAACTAATGGAGAAATAGCATGTGGTAGTACAGTTTTGTATGGAGAAGGAGATGACATATTGTGCTTCTTGGAGCCCAACACAACAAAGAAGAGGCGTGCTAACAATATTCACGCATCTCTTAAAAGTGTTGTTACTTTGTTTTTTCTTTTGGATATTTCGCCATTGTATTGTCTTTGGTGTCCTTCAAATTATTGCATGTATGACTTTTGAGTAAAATGACAAGTATATATATCATAAAAATTACTATATCCGAGTCTAAAGACCTTTTTTCTACAGGGGTAAAACTAACTATGTCACCAAATTAAGCCTATCCCAAAAGAATCCTTACCTATTCGAATGGTAGGCGCATATAGTGTCGAATAATTGCGGTGGCTCTTCCTCTTCGCAATCACTCTGCAAATCCAACAAGATTTTATTCTCACATATTAGCCATCTCAAAAAAGCATTCCTAAATAAGTGAAGCATGGGCATGATTTGGAAGCCAAGGAACGAGTGGAGTTTAGGGCATTGGATTTCTAACAAACCGGATCAAATCTGAGTCTGAATCAAATCATAGTATAATAAGGTTCAATACTCTTTTTCAATAATATTTATGTTTATCTTAAGCCATCACAAGTACACCGGTACCCAAAATGTCATGACTAATTGTACTATTAATTATAATAACTTAATTCCTTAAATACAGACTTGGGTTATCTTAACCCAACACACACTCACTCACCCAATAAGTCATGATTCTAGTGACTCCGTTAGAATTGACGGCACCTATCGGCTAGTTTTGTGTCTCCACATTCGGATCTCTATTCTTTACATGATAATACCACCAACTTTTGTATACCCACCTCCGATATAATTGTGGGACCAAGTGTTACAAAATCCCTCATTTAAATTTCTAGCAACCCCATCAATCCTCATTGTGATATAACACCACCATTGACTCCATCAATGCTCATTATGATATAACACCACCAGTCTTTGAAAATGTGCTTTTTTTATAGTATTTTTTTGAGTTGTCTTAATCCAATTCAAGAGGTCATAATAAAAGATGCTATTGGTTAATACCTTAAATACAGACAAATTTTTCTCACATGTTTCGATATGAGACTAGAGTATTACAGGATTTGTGCATTTAGGGCGATTTATATGATCCAAAACAATCACATTTGTGAGTTAAATAAATTGTGTTTGAAAAAGCCGCATCTATCTAAACTAACAAGATTCTCAATAGCATTTTGCCTCCAAAATCACAAATAGTCCCGAAAGCCATTAAGCAAAAGCATGAAGTAATACTACTCTGTCTACAACTTTCATTTAGATTACACTGCAACCAAACTTGAGAATACGGATCTGTTAGAGCATTCGATTAATCCGTCGAGCAAATCGAAGGAGAAAATATGTAGGTTTATTTAAGCAAACAGATCAAAGGAGGATATATACGCTTATATAAGCAAAAAGTGTTGATGAAAAGTACATAGAGGAGGAGGAAGATGAATCATAAATTTACGCACAAACTTCACAACAGTCATAAAACCATTCTGGCCTCTAGTAGCCGCGACTAAAGCGCTTAACTTTTAAGTTATTGTCATTTAATCATATGTAATGAAAGCGCTTATTTTTTAAGTTATTAATTATTGTTGTAGTCAGATAAACACTTTATAATTATATGACTAGATTTTCTTTGATAAAAGTGCATGAAAAAATCATAATAATTGTATGAAAAAATCTTAATAATTGTATGACTAGATTTTCTTTATTTAGGTGGGAGTCTATGATGCAAAACCATATCCGTTATTATATTTACCCACGAGCCTAACAATCATTTTCGTCTTTTTCTTTCTAAAGTGGTGATCATTGACGTGTACGAAATACTATTTTTCTGGAGGATTAGGATGAAATTATAATCATTTTCATCAGTTTTTTATTGAATTGGATATAAAAAAATGTAGCATTAATTATTGCAATAAAAAATTATAAAACTTAGCAATACAATTTTTTTTACACCTGATACAATAATAAACTATAGAACTTACTGGGGTAAATTGGTGCCAATTTCACCCTTACCAAGATCGTTTTCTGAATATCTAAGATTAGGAAGAAGTGATATTTCTGGAATATTAATAAAACATGCAAAAAAAAAAAGAAAAAAAAAAGAAATTCGGGTTTCATTTCATTTTTCTTTGCTTCTGTTCACATTAAATCATCCAAATAAGTAAGAGAGATACTTTAGATGCGTGTATGTACATTGAGATAAAATTATTCTCTCTTTTCTACCGACAAAAATTCATTTGCTAATTTCTTTCGTCTTAAAGGAATCTAATTTTTTTACTTATAATAAAAGTATACGGTGACATAATAATTAATATGTCAAGTATATCCTTACAATTTTATTACTACAATGCAGTTAAATTATACTAGACACTCAATAAAGAATAAACCCATAATAAATATATATCCTTATACTGTTTGACTATTTCTGTCAACAACAACAACAACAACAAAACTCATAGTTTGTAAATATTTATCTACACTAATTTAATATTTTCTAAAATTACAAATGCCTTTTAACTTGGTATTTGTCTGATTAAACTACTTTCGTTTTTGGTTATTCTTAAAAATAGGTGTTAAGTTTGTATATCAATTTATTGAGGGGCGATGTTGATATCTCCTAAATGCATCAGACCGATGTGGAGGATACCCTTAAGATCGTCCAGAAAGAGATTTATTGTCGGTTGACGCGTAAGCTGACCCGAGAATACTCTTACCGTTTAACTAAAAAAAATTGTTAATATCTAAAAGCTATATTCTATGATTGATATGTCTACACATATATAACAAAATATTTACATTTTTTAGTCAATTAAGAACTGATAATATTAGGTTTTGCAAGTCTTCACCATCAGATTCGAGTGCTATGAATAACCTGAAATTAACGGATGGATGAACGAGGGGTTTTCGATGGTAAAATCAATAGTAGCTATGGAGGGTTCTTAGAATTTAAGAGTATATATAATACGTACCAGAGGTCTCTAGCTACCCCAACTATTTATAGTCAAATATTTTAAGTCACATGTTGCATCATTTTTTGAACATGTTTATAAGTTTAAATATAACTAAATAGATACAGATAGGTGAGTATATCATGCCAAGATTAATTTTTAATTGTTTGTTGAAACATGGACATTAACATCCTGCTTATCGAACCTCAGGCCTCATACGAGATAGATGGTCGATACGACTTTGGAGTCCAGATATGGGTTCGGGATTCCTTCCCTAACAAGAATCTTACAGTTATTTGGCTAGTAAAATCTTATCCTGATCATTAAAATTGAAATGTTATTTTATATAACGACAAATTTATATTACTATTAAATATCGACATAAATAAATATATAAGATAAAAAAAAATAAAAAAAAATACAAAGAGACTCATCGTATCACTTAAGATTTTACATGACAAACTAAATTTGTCAAATTAATCTTTCCAAGTCTCATGTTTTATTTGGAATGCATCCTCAGATTAACCTTTCTGATTGAGGTTAAAGAGGATAAGCCGAGTCATGTACGCCTCCAAACACACAATGCCCCTAACTACTCCTTCAGTCCATCTCCTTCTCGTATAAGAAGAAGTTTCTCGATACTATAATTTAATTTTTCAGCATTAAGATGTTAACGGTCTTTTCAATCCAGCTTGCTCCGATCGCGACTACCACCTGATTTGTGTCATCATTTGTACACGCCCATGCCACACTTTTCATAAAGACCGGGTCCTCTACTTGCCAATCTCTCCCGTACATTGGGTCCACGATATTACTTCACCACCGTTGGATACAAAGTACTAATGTGTGTTACTATCACCCTTTACACTTTTCTACCGTTTTCGGAATTCCAAAGCTTAGCTGTTATATACTTATACATCCGTCCATCACTTATGAATACAATTCGATTATCCGAGTATGAAACTATGTCTAATAACTTAGCCAGATTAATGCTGGGGTACTTCACCTCGTAAATAATGCCACAATTAAAGTAATAAAATCTATCTTTTACGATAGGTCAATTTTTATTTTATTTTTATGAAATTGAGACTATTACAATTCAAGTTTAGAGATATATATTATACTAGAACTGTAGAGCTAGAGGACAACTTTGTACCGTAAAAAAAAAGACTTTTACCAGTATATTATCACCTTGCTCTACACCAAATTAGGTTAAAATAGAATAACACAAACTTTTGTTGTGCAACAAGACTATTTCAAATACAACTATTTATACATACCTAGGTATTTTGAAATTAATTAATATTGAAACTTGTAAAGCTTACTAGTAATTGTGTTAATTATGAAATTTATTTGTATTTGTTCTAATATCCGTCGAAAAATATATTTATAAAAATCTCTATTTAGATGCCCTTTCCATCTTTGTCCTTGTACTTCCATATCTTTTTATTCTTTTCAAAATCTCTATTTGGATTTCAACACATGAAGCTTGATATTAAGTTCTTCTATGAGTTATGAGGCTCAATTGTACTGGTTGACAAAGATCCAATACTTATGCCGAATATATTGGCAAAGGAACAAGTAAAATAGAAAGAGGACATTAAAGGCTAACCTACCCTTGTAACCCTAATTTACCCAAATTCAGAATCAGATGAAGATTTCCAGTTTTGATCTTTTTTTTCCTCAACCCATACTAGACATGCAACATGACTTAAAACTCCACTTTTTAACTTTTTGAAGCAATTAATTAGCTCTAACTACTGATTTGGCTATTATTTTCAAACTAATAAGAGGGATTATTATAATTTAGGCATCTGGCCAACAATATGCCTATATTTGGTTATAAGGTTCTACTTATGTTAAAAGTGATTTTCAACACTGTAGCACTTTTACCAAACACCAACACTCTCTTTGTCTAGAAAGGAAAGTCCCACAAAACTTTTTTCTTCTCTTGTTATGCATATTAAATTTGGCTAATAACACCTAGACATAACTTTTTATTGATGATTTGTATCCAATATCGAATTACTAAAATTTGTTGTGGAAAAAGTTTGTTAAAAGTTATAATACCTGAGAAAATTTTGATAATTCAAAACGTTAAATGCAACTCTCATCTTCTACACGAGAGAATTCATGTGGACTACTCAAAACCTCCAAACACTTGAACAATACTTAGGTGAACTGAGTTGCAGCCCAACAAGATTCTAGACTTTAGGTTTTTGGAATTCTTGGAACAAGAACACATGATTTAATTGAAACTCCATGTTCTCTTGTTCAGTTGGGTTGAAAAGGGACGGGGGAATTAAGATAGAAAAACTTACTAATTCATATCGTTAAGATCATATTTCGTCAGCTCTTAATTGGGCTTGATCCAATGAGCCCCTATTAAATATATTATATCTTCTCTTGAACTTGGACAGGCCCAAGGTATTTAGCTCCTTGACATTACTTGTCATTCAAGTATCAGCTAGTAATATCATAAAGGATTCCATCTGTACATAGAAATATCCTTTTCTGAAAGGACTCAAGAAAGGACAATTCTTTAGTTGACTCAACTAAGAATCTTTTCCTCCTAATACAGTGTAGAAACTCTAAAAATACAAAGTACAGAAGGTACAAGATACATACACAATATAATTATATTGACTCAAAACCCTAATGCCTCCATTATTAATCGTTTTATTCTTGAGATTCTCCCCGACGATAACTCTTACACGAAATTAAGCGTTAACACATACTTATCTTAAAAACTTGCCAATGTCACTATTTGAAACAAAACTTGTTAAACTGGGAATGAAAAAAAAATGACAACAAATACTCAAAAATAGCAGCTCTTGTCCAATTTTAATATTGGGATCTCAAGGTATCTCATAAAATTCGCATCTACGATCTTTAACATCCTTAATTTGCATTAAAATAAAGTTAAAAGTCAAAGGGAAACTCAATTTGGGACAAAAAGTGTATTTGACTATAAGTAACCAATAAGACCTTAAGACATTTACTTATAAAACCATAAAATATTCTCACTCAAGTCTATGTACCAATTTTCATACACTTAGGACGTGTATCATTTTCACAACATACGTATTGAGAAAACTCATGCCCACTATTTGGTAAGTTTCCCTCTTATACCAAAGTTGTCTCTATCCACTTCTCTCCTTACTCTCTATATAAATCAATCCCATTTCATTTGCTCTCATTGAATTCATCCTTGCTAGCAGCACCCTTCACTATATCCACACTACTTTAACCCAAAACAACTGTGCCAGTACAACACCAGAAGCTCACAAATATTAACAAAAAGAGCTTTTTTATGGAGTTTTTGTCCACTTTAATCTATATTTCCCTCTTTTTCTCTACTCTTCTATCATATTACTTGACAAAAAAAGAGAAGAGAAAACAGAAACAAAAAGCTAAGCTGCCTCCGGGTTCAATGGGATTGCCTTGTGTAGGAGAGACTTTCCAATTGTACTCTCAAGACCCAAATGTTCTATTTGCCACAAAGCAAAAGAGGTTCTAATCACACTTTTCTTAGTTTTCTAATATCTTACTGTTTTCTCATCCTCTTTCAAGCCTATGTTTTGCATGAATGTAATCATTTTCATGATATTATTGTGCAGATATGGAGATATATTCAAAACCCACATTCTTGGCTGCCCTTGTGTTATGTTAGCAAGCCCCGAGGCAGCTCGGTTTGTACTAGTGACTCATGCTCACTTGTTCAAACCTACATACCCGAAAAGTAAAGAGAAGATGATTGGCCCTTGGGCACTTTTTTTTCACCAAGGAAACTATCATACTCACCTGAGGAAGCTGGTTCAGAGTTCATTATCTCCTGAACCAATTCGAAAACTAATTCCTGATATTGAAGCCATAGCCATCTCTGCGTTGGAATCATGCGCCAACTCACAAGTCGCTAACACCTTCCATGAGATGAAGAAGGTTCGTTTCGCTTGGCAGTATCATCTAGAATACTCCTCCTTGGCCCCTCCTTCACAATTAAACTCGACACTGTTTTGAGAGTCTTTCTGTCTTATCCACATTATTCGTCCATCTTGTGTTGTGCTTTTGTCTTTTTCTTGAATTATTACAGGGGTCTCTTGGTTTTTTGTTTTATTGATGGGTTCTCAATAACTTTATGATTCCTGGGTCCTCCACTAAGTTGGGAATCTGCATTTTAACTACATATGGGTCTTTTGATCCTATTGCAGTTCTCATTTGAGGTCGGCATTCTCGCTATATTCAGTCAATTGGACAGCAAATATAAGACGGAGCTGAAGGAGAACTACTGCATCGTAGATAAGGGATACAATTCTTTTGCAACAAATTTACCAGGAACTGCATATCAGAAAGCTATAAGGGTAAATAAAGTTCTACCACTAGTAAGATCATTGTAACCTTCACTAGAGCCTTTTGACCTGACTCTTCCATCTATTATGATTTCCTGAAGGCCCGAAAAAGAATTAGTCAAATTCTTAGTGAGATTATCAGCGAGAGGAAGGAGAAGAAATTGTTGGAAAAGGATCTCTTGGGTCATCTACTGAACTTCAATGATGAGAAGGGGCAGACATTGACTGAGGACCAAATAGCTGATAACATCATCGGAGTACTTTTTGCTGCCCAGGACACAACAGCCAGTGTGCTAACATGGATTCTCAAATACCTCCATGATGACCAGAAACTTCTAGAAGCTGTTAAGGTGATTTTCGTTAAGACTATACAAACTATTACATCTCTGGCCCCAAATTGATGTTTATGTATTTTACCCCTTCCCCATTGAATTTAAATCTATAAATATATTTGTTGTATTTTTTTTCTATAAAGTTGCCTATATTTTCCATAGTTTGATGGGGGTATTTCTTATTGTAGGCAGAACAAATGGCAATATTTGAATCGAATAATGGAGGAAAGTTGCCGTTGACCTGGGTTCAGACTCGAAATATGCCACTAACATACAGGGTTTGTACTTCTCATACTATTTTGGTGTATGTTTGTTTAGAAACAGATAAAAAAGAGGTCCAATTAACTGTGTATATGTATGATTCAGGTCATACTGGAGAGCTTGAGGATGGCAAGCATCATATCTTATACATTTAGGGAAGCGGTGGTTGATGTTGAATATAATGGTAAGGAGCAGAGTAAGCTACATTGTGTTGATATAAACATTTATAAGCTATGATTTGTCACTTTTATTGATAATTTTAGTAAATTATGGATTGATGTATTGGAAACTTTAACAGGATTCCTTATACCTAAAGGCTGGAAGGTGATGCCGCTGTTCAGGAACATTCACCATAATCCTGAGTTCTTCAGTGATCCTCAAAAGTTCAATTCATCTAGGTTTAAGGTAGGAGTTCTAACGTTTATACCAAGTCCCCATCTCTCTCTCTCTCTCTTAAAAAAGGTTCTAAGGATATTCTTCCATATTCATTTTTCTGGTGGTGGGTGGATGCAGGTTGCTCCAAAACCCAATACGTATATGCCATTTGGCAATGGAGCGCATGCGTGTCCAGGGAATGAGCTTGCCAAGCTGGAAATGCTTATTTTTATCCACTACCTGGTTACCAAATTTAGGTACGACGGTGACATCCACTTTTACAAGACTCAAGGAAATTAGTGAAATGCTAAGTAGGAAGCATATAATGTTTAAGAGTGATTTGTAATTTGATGAGGTTACGAGGTTGATTTGATTGTTTCGATTAATTCCTGGTTGCAGGTGGGAAGTGGCTGGTCCCAGTAACGCGATTCAGTATTGCCCATTCCCAGTCCCACAACATGGACTACCAGCTAGATTCTGGAAAGAACCCAACACACAATGTGTTACTTTAGAAGAAGATACCATCCCAACTTAGTTTGCAAGTTCCAATACGTAATAGGAGCCGAAGTTTGGGTTCCTCAATCTCTTCTTTTTGATATTTATTTTCAATATTATTACTATCAGTAATTGTATTATATAACTTGATAACTATGTTTTAACTATATTGATTTAATAATTAATGATAGAACTAAATTGATAGTTGATAACACGATGCATGCCTATCCTTTTCTGCTTGATTGAGCTACACATTGAACACAGCCTTCCTACAATCCCAATGGAAAATCACAATAAAAAGGACCACTTAATTCCTGGACTCGGTACAATTACCTAAAGATCAAACCTGACCCTAAAGATAACATGTCTTCTCACATGATATGACCAAATTTGGTTCATGTGAAGGGTCAGCATCAGGGGACTCAAAAGAGCATAAGAGCAATTGCATATACGATAGCCTAGATAGAAATGGAAATGCCCCTGACTGGAGGGCACCGCCTAAAGTACACAAACTGTTTTAAACGGAGGGTCCCATGACGAAGTACACAACAATAACCACCCTTTGCTTGGTGATCCTGAACCTATCGTGCTTTGGTCGGTGCCCTATTACCCAGTCAAGAAGGAAACCTTTTGATCATTCCAAACTACAGTTAACATTGCAGTCTGGAAAATCCCAACTAAGATGGCCCTCATGATGGAACCTCTCAAAGCTCAAACAGAGTAACTACTAGAAACTATAGAAGAAGATAATAAGGTAAACCAGAACAGAAAATGTAACCAAGTTTATGGGAGACTGATAAGCGAAAATGTTACAGAGTGACAGCCTTGGCAAAGAGTTCCTAAAATGACATAGGGAAATAAAGATTATACAGGACATTCGACCAAAGTATGGGAAAACGGGAAAGCTTTAGTGAAACTCAAATTCAGAATGTTTCGTCTAATTATCGACTCTTTACAAGGAATATAAGAGGAGGGGGGCAATAAGATACTGCCTTTTTCAACCACTTCTTTCAACTAAAACATATAAAAAGGGATAAAAAGACATTTAGAAATGAGGCTTCTACCCTATTGAAAATAAGAAGGATCATTTTTCGTAAGGCAATTTTTTTTGGATAATATATATATCATCAATCTCGCCCAACTGAGATCAGCTACTTCAGTCAAATATTACTTCAGCAAAAGTAGTCTAGTTACTAACTATATTTATTAGAACAATACTACCTTACAAAACCAAGTTGCCTGAGCCCTAGAAGTTTGAAAAAAGATGTCATTTGTACGTGCTAGAGTTAGTTTAGCTAGAGAAATTGGCAACAAATCCAGTCCCTGAGTAATTGCTTAAAGCTTTAACCTTTGTATTTATGATTATCATCTCATCATCATCAATGTATCTAACTTATCACTATGTCCTCCAAATTATCACTATCACTATTCAGTAACAAAATGTGATCGTTGTCATAGTATACTGCCCTGGCAATCTATCATCATCACAGACCATAAATACCAGTACTACCATGGGTCAAGGGCCCATCAGTCCTCAGCATCACCACTAGAATTGCCGCCATAATACCTTTGTTAGTGTTTAAGCATCCAACTCAAAACCAATTGGCAATGAGGGGACTAGTCTCCCGAGATTATATAGTGAGTCTCAAGGCTTAAATTGCCCAATGTGCAACACTGTATCCCAACAGGCCCCTCATGTGTGGCGTAATTTGAAGCCAAACAGGTGGACAGTTGGGTTGCGTATATATGAAATTGTCTGCTTTGATACCATGAAGCATTCGACTAAAAAAACAATTGGCAATAGAGAAGTAACCTTCCAGGATTATATAGCGAGTCTCAAGGCTTAAATTGCCTGATGTGTGATTTTCTCAACAGTTAGGATAGTCATGACCATAGACAATCTAGAATTACAGCTGCCGTAAGAATGTATATCAATCGTAAGGGAAAATCAAAGTTACTAAATCTAGATTCTTCTGGCGCCCTACCAATGCAAGTTAAAGAGCACTATATTGTGCCAATAATGATCGCCTAATAATTTTCAGTAGCTATAAACAAATCCATCAGACCAATTCACAATTACCTAACATGATGTTGACAACACGAAATATTGATACGTCATCCACCAGCTACAACACTTCAACCAATATAATTTACTCTGAGGAGCATCGCAAATAATTAGATCTAGAAAAGATAGAATTGTATTGTTCACTAAAGACTGGCCGCTAAAGAAATTGTCTTCATTTCCTAAAACATAATTCCCTCTACTTCTGAACAAGACAGAAAAAAATGACATTGCATTGACAAAATAGCTATATGGTAGGATCATGAATATTCGAGAGCAAAAAGAAGATTTTAAATTGGTATCTTTTTACAAAAGCATTTCAGTAATGGACCAGGTTTTGTGAGCAATCCAAATTGAAATTAAAGTAAACAGTCTTCAATCACTCATCTCCAGTCGTTTCGTTTGATTTGTTAGTACTTAGTAATGAACCTTTAAACAGTACATACAGGATATAAATGTTCAAAACTCTAAAGCTCTGATGATAAGTAGCATGATAGAACTATCTATACTCTAAATCTTCAACCTTGATATCTCTTAAGTAAAACTCATGCAACCACAATGTTCTCTGCTATGAGTCTCCGTCAATGTTTCGGCTTCCATATCAGCAGGATCTAGTGTTGCTAAAACGTACTCCCCCGTTCCACAAAAAGAGTTTTATTTGTCAACAAAAGAAAATTGTTCCACTTTTTAGTGATAATAATATAAAATAACACAATATATTCAAATTTGTCCGCATAATTTCCTTATCATACCATATTACCACACTACTAAACTAATAACTTATTTTATCCTTGGCATTGGCAAATTTTTGTATTACCTCATATTTTTTTAAGCATCATGAATTCAATAAATGTATTTTTACATTACAGTTCGCTACTAATTAGCGTTTGAGATTGGAAAACTTCATCAGAGCCAGATATGATGCATTCAATATTCAATGCACAACTTGGTCAGAGAATGGTAATCAACATAATCAATTATCTTCAGTTCCATATGAAAAATAAAAATAAAAATAAAAATAAAATAAATTGGGAAGTTTATGCAATGTGATAGAACACCTACAGGTTTGAAATTAAAGCACGTTGATTCAGCGCCCCAAAATCTGTGTCGTCACAGATAGGCTTCATTGTCTTCCTTGCATTCGAATCGGCACCGATGCCCTGTTCATCAAAGTGCGAGGAAATGAATTGGGGAATTGGCGGGAATGGAAAATAGAATTCAACAATTTTTATAAAATCGTCTAAATATCTCAAAAAAAATTTAATAAATTCTTAAGAAAACAATATACTAAGGGCAAGTTTGGCAACAACTTAAAATTAGCCAGACCAACTTATAAATAATTTTTTTATTGTTTGAATGTTTGTATTTGACTAATTACTTTTTAATTTATAAATTAACTTTTAAGTAATTTTAAAAAAGTTAATAATTTTTTATTTCTAAAAAAATTATTTATTATCAGTCATTTTAAAATGTGTAGGTTTGATAAAGTGTAAAAACTTTTTTAGCCTTATTTTAGTAATCTTTACTTTTTATTTTAATTTATAAATTATTTTAACCAAACACTTTCACACTTTGTTTTAACTGAATTTCACTTATAAGTCAAATAGTGTTAAACACTTTTATTTATAAGTCACAACTTAAAACGATAAATAATTTTAAATTTTAACTTATAAGCCGTTTTAAAATAAGTCATTATCGAACCTGTCTTAGCAATAAGTGAAGGATATATTTTTAATACTAAAAAAGGGACTTTTTCTTAAAACTTTTTTGATGTGTTACAAAAGTTAAAGTTTGCATGAAATATAGAGCAACTTATGCATAATTTTCTTATTAGCCCTTATTAAAATTTTAAATGTAATAAATATATTTTTTTTAGAAAAAATATGCATACTTGTGATATGTTCAAATTTTAATATTCATGAAAAAATCAATTATGAAATTTAATCCTTCTCTCTTAAGACGTAATCTACTTAAATAGTATATTTATAATTCAACTTTCCTCTCTCCCTTTTTCTTCTTTAACACTATTTGTAAATAATATTTAAAGTTGTTTTTATTTATTTCAATTTAATATAGGCATTAAAACATGACTTTTGTTGAAGTTAAAAGTAAATTAAATAATTCCTAATATTTATTATTGCTTCTTAAATAAATATATGACAAAATGTTGATATAATTTATAAATATCTAAAAGTATGGTGTGTAAAATTTTACTTAATGATAGGCAACAAATAAAAATATAGTGACAATAACAACATTTTGTTGGAGCGGGAGTTTAAGATGTGAACAAATAAAAATATAGTGACCCTGACATTATATATATGTAGAGAGAGAGAGAATAATCTAAGGCGTTTAATGAAGTTTAGTTAAGACCACGTTAATCTGTTCAATAATGATTTATAAATTAAAATTTAAAATAATTTATAAATTATTTTAAGTGCTGATTTATAAATAAAAGTATTTGATACTGTTTTGATTTATAAGTCAAAAATAAAGTTAAAATAAAATATGATTGTGTTTAATTAAAATAACTTATAAATTAAAATAAGATGTAAAAGCTACTAAAAATTGATCAAAATTCAATTTAATCACATATTTATTGATAAATATACCTTTTGCCATTACCATTTTTAGTTTCATAAATATACTCAAAAAAAATTTAAGCCCTGTTACATTTGCAAAGAATTATTACAAAGAATAAATTAAAAATAATGTGTTAAAATTTAATAATTAAATAATTCATTATATATGGATGGATCAAAATAATTATAATCGACTAAAATTATATGTATCATTATATATATATATATATATATATATATATATATATATATATATACACACACATGGCGGATTAAGAGCACAACTCTTAAAGAGCATAACTAGCATAACTACTTTTAGCGACCTGTCTGTCGCCATAACTTTTAGCGACGGACAACATATAGTGTCGCTAAAAGTTATGACGACAGGCAGAACCTATGGCGACGGACAAAATCGTCGTCGGCCCGTCTCTAAATATAGTTCTGCACTCTTGACTTTATATATATATATATATTTTTTTTTGTAACAATTATTTACTTGCCATAATATTATTGAAAAACATTTATTACATTTTATTTTTTCGGCGTTTTGGGAGTCTCAACCGTGCGAATGTGAGCTGGTTCCGTAACACCAAACACCGAAAACAAACCCCCGCGCACACAATTGAAGGTCTTCGCCTCCATCTTTCTCATTTCCCGGAGTTTGCCTCGACTTTCTCTCTCCAACTCTCTCTCTCTCTCTACATTCATCCATTTCACGCTTTAAGCCCCGCCTCTCTCTCTCTACATTTCTGCGTTTTTCTTAATATCAATTTAGGGCAAATCGTATCGTTTTATATGTGCATTTGGATGCCACTGCTGATTTCAGATTCGATGATTCGATTGTTTGATTGATGTGTAAGTAGTCTGCAGCTGAGGAACAAGTTCGAGTGCTTAAATGGACTCGATCGGGAGTCATAACGGCGACGTAAGTTCTTGGCATTTGATCATCGCGGTGTTCTTTGCATTTGGTTTCCTTGTCCTCAGGTTCTTGCTCGACAGATTCATCTTTCGCGTAAGATTATTTACCTATCTCTCTTTTTGTTTTTGCTGATATGGAGTATCTTTAGTTTCCTTTTTGATTCAATAATTTCAGCAATTAATGTAATTCCTTAATGGCAACGTTTCTTGTTGTTAATTAACTATTTTGAAGTATGGTTGAGTAATGAGTAGCCATGATCTTTATGCTCATTCTCAATGTAAAACTATTAGGAATGTAGAAAGTTTGCAATGTATTAGAGTAAATTTGTCAAAGAGGTTAATGATGATAGGATATGTGGAAGTAATGACTAATATCCTTGGAAGTAACACCTCCTCCATATAATGAGGAAAAATATATACATTACTTTTTTAAATAGTTAATATGTACGTCAAATTGACAATACAATTTTTTTTTTCAAAAGTTGAAAATTAAGATAATGAAGAAACAGCAATGGACAGTAATGTATTATACCACTGTCATTCCAAACCTATGTTGTCATGTAATTCTTATTACTATGCATTCCGCGACTTGGTACTATCATTATGAATCGTGGTACGTGAACTTAGATGCCGTGTGTTCCCACAATGGGTAGCTATCCTCGTACTCTTTTACATACCGCGTATCCAATAGTTCCACGTTGCTGGTAATCATGTTCCAAACTGTGAGCCATAGACTCATGTTTTCCCAACTTATTTCATGCCCACTTTCCAATTATGACTTAGGTACGAAAAGCCTAGGGAGGTTTCAGAGAGACTTTCAGGGTTGAGTGCAGGTTCCTTTGCGCTCGTAGGAGAATCCAGTTGAACTCTTGGGGCAATGTTTGCGGCAGTTTGATCGGATTTGGAAGAGGGTGATTGATGGGAAGGAAAGAATTGTGCTGGGAGGGTGGCATACTCTGGGTCTTGCTATTAGGGTGTGAAACAGAGTTAGGTTGTGGAAGAGTATCTCCTTAAGTTGGTTGGACCACCCTTGGTGTTGGTCTCATCTACTCTGCCATGTTTTCCCGAAGCTCTCCAGCTTCGCAATTTACAGTGAGGCAAGTGTGAAAGACTACATAACTGATTTAAGAAGACAGCATCCCAGATGTCCCATTTTTAGGGTAACTGTTCATGGTTGATTGCCAGAGGAGGTCAAGTTGTTTTTTGCTTAGGAATTAGAAGTGCTAGAGGTTTTTCTTGGTTGGATCAATCTACCTTTCTATTTCAGGGATGACTGCATACAATTTCCTTGAAAGGGTGTGTGCTGTGTGGTGCGTAAAATTCCCGCTGAAGGCTGCTTTCTTTGTTTGTTCAGTGTGTTAGGTAGCGATGTTAACTTACTGGAGAACCTGGTACCAGTTTCTGGCAGTTATTCTGTTTTTGTTAAATCTTATTTAAGGCTTTTCTTCAATTGATGTGGCTAGGTAGATGTATTACATTTTGCTTGGAGTGAGGGGGTGTACTAAATTCCAGAACTATACTGGAAACAGAGTCTGGATTTGTTTACGCAAATTAAGGTTCGACCTGAAGTCTCCTTCAGAAATTCCTTGAATGCAAATGCAAGTACAAGGGAGAAAAGGATGAGAATATTTGAAGCTTATAGAGAGCTCAGGAAACTGAAACCATTAAATGATGCCAATTTGTCTTGGTGGTAGGCATACAGCTGTTGGAAAGGATACAACTTCTTTGTGTAGTATATGAACCGTGGTGGGACAGCAGTAGGAAATCTTTTGGAGGAGGTGAACTAGGTTGCAAACATTTTTCTCAAAATACTGATTCTTTTGGATCATTAAGTCTTTCCAAGGTTGTACAGACTCTTTGTAAAGTTTATGGGCAAGTTCATTGCTTAGGCCTATATTTTTGTTGTTCAGGCCTGTGAGCTTATGCTTGTTTCTTTCTCTTCTAGATATCATGTATATCAGGTTGATCCCCTTTTTTAGTGCTTTTAATGTATATGTCTTCTGGTAAGTGCTTTTAGTGAATATGTTACTTGTTCAAGAATGACATTTGAACAGTCCAGTTATTTATTTTTACTTTTTTTTTGGGAGTAATTCAGATATTTGAAATATACTTTTTTCTTATTAATGCTCATATCATTTTCAGAGGCTGGCCATTTGGTTGTTGAGCACTAGAGGTGTTCCGTTGAAAAATAATGAGTCTACTAGAGCGAAGATTGCCAAGTGCACAGAGTCTATGTGGAAGCTAACCTACTATGCCACTGTTGAGTTCTGTATTCTAAAGATTATCAGCCACGAACCATGGTTCAGAGATACAAAAGAATACTTCAAAGGCTGGCCAAATCAAGAGCTGAAGTGAGTAATGTGATAGACGAAACTTATTGCTCAATCTATAGAGCTATAGAAGGAATTATCAACCTGTGATTTGTTTACTTGACATTATGAGCTTTACTTTACAAGGAAAATCCTTGGTTTTTTAAATAGTATAAGAGGCTCCAAGTGCATGATCCATTTCTTGTTATATTATCTGTGTGCTTGCTTTTTTTATATGGAGTTTTATCTCCTCAAATTCAATATTTGCTGCCCTTTTCTGAATTAGTTGTTAAAGTTTCACTCCTGTCATTATTTATCTTGATTGATTGAATAGAAAGACCTAAAGGATCTTAAATGATATATATTTGACTTTATCAGAAAAAGGGGAAATACTTTGACATTCCTGAAACATAATTGATTGGCCATCATCGTAGTGGGAAAAATATTTTTCCTCGGGCCTTCTTAATTTTGTGCCTGAAACAGCAGTGTGATCCTCAGATGAAATTTTGTTTTTAACTTACAGTTCATTGCTCGTTGCCTGACACAGTTCAACATTTGAAGAATTTTTACATGTGCCTACTAATTTGTGAAAATAGTTGATATCATTCTTAATTCTTTCAAATAACTTGTATCATTTTTATTCCAGGCTTCCCATAAAGCTTTTCTATATGTGCCAGTGCGGGTTCTACCTTTATAGCATCGGTGCCTTGGTTAAATGGGAAACTCGAAGGAAAGATTTTTCAGTAATGATGTCTCATCATATAGTAACTGTCATCCTCATCAGCTACTCATACATCACAAGGTGTCTTTCTTTTACAACATTATTATATAGCATAATGCTAAATGCTTCTGTAGTTTTATAGCTCAACAGAGAGCATTTAATAACTTTATGATTGGGATTGTACAGGGGATGTGCCTCCTTAATGCTTTTAGTGGATGTGTCTGCCTATTATCACACTAACAAACATATGCATGCGCGTGTATATGCACGTGCACGCACCCCCCCCCCATATATATCTGTCAATTTGGAGTTTCTTTCGAATGTGGAAGCCCATGGTATAGCTTTTGTTGAATTGGTCTGCTAGTATATGTCTGCAGTTTCGCAGTGTTCTAAAAATTACTAGGTGCCGGAGGGGGCACTTACCTAGGCCGCCTGGGATTTCCTAGGTGGTGTTATATATATTTCTTTCTACTATATATTTTTGATACTTATAAAACATGTTTACATAGATGCAAAGATTCTAAATTTACAAGAAAAATTACCAATAAAAACAATCTTACAAGGCACAACAAATTCATTTTAAGTATTGTAGAGCTTCAAAGCCTTCATTAAATAAATGCGGTAGAGATGTAATTCGATCTAGGCGCTTAAGCGGGGGCGCTCAACCAAATCGAGGCAGTAAAGAACCGCCTAGGGACTAGGAGGATTTTAGAAAATTGGTTTCTCAAGTTGTGGGTGAGAAAGCATATGTGTCTGGTATACAAGGAGGATAGTTAATCCGTGGATTAATTATTTAGCAAAAAAAAGAGGTCCGTGGATTAATTATTCTCCTTGTATATCAGACATATATCTGGAGATAGAGCCTTAGAGGGCCTGCTCCTCTGAAAAATATGATTGGTTGTTGGGCTTATTACGAACCAAAGGCCTACCCAAAGCTCTAATTTAGCAGAAACTTTTGTTTTCCAGTCAAAGAGGCTAAATAAAAATGAGAGATGAACCAGGAGAAACGAGTTTACAAGAAATTTCTTTATGGCCTGTTTGTTATTTTTATTTTTTATTTTTTGGGAAGGGAAGGGAAGGGAAGGGAAGGGAAGGAAAAGTTCTTCCTCCCAATTCTTATGGAAAGAAGAACTTTCCTTTACAATCCCTTCCCTTCCCTTCAAATTTGAACTCACAGACAGGCTTTTAAGCTTCTATGTTTTTCCAACTAAATTCATTGTAGTGCTAAATGACTATTGGTTTCATGGAATCCCTACGACTGTTTTGATTCTTATATCTGTGATGTAATTTTAATTGTAATGACTAATGAGGCATTTCTAGGCTATGTAAATGGACGATTGCGCATCAGGGGTCAGCCTTGGTTTTGGAACAAGCATGACATTGACCCCCAAAAGACCATATACATCTTCCATTTTTGTTCTAGGTTGTGTCAGACTTTTACCATCAGTAGTTCATTGTTAGGATAAGTTCTGATGCATGACTAAGGATGAATATATAAAATTGTTGCTTACTTTTTCAATCGTGTTTACTGCATGCTACCATCCCCCTTGTGGAACTGTTTCATGGAGAGACTTAAGGGGAATTATAACTATTTGTAATGACTGAATTTCTGGAATATGTTCCTTTTGATCATTTGATTTCTTGGCCTTCAATATATTTAGTTTGTAGTCACACTTTCTGGCTATTGATTATATTTAAGTTTACTTGTGGGAATGTAGAAATCAAAATATTACATGGAACATAGCATACAACTAGGAAAGTAGATTATTGTCCATCGAGTTAAATATGGTTTCTGTGATCTTTTACGAGAAGTTGCTTGTAATTAGAAATGAGGCTATGGCTAGAGTGTAAAAAGTGTGGTGAAGATTCACAAGCATTGGATCAACATACTACGAAGAAAAGGTAGTTGTGACAAGTAGATAGTTATAAATTGAGGGATAAGTGTCGTCAATTATGACTTTGTAATACTTGGGGGATTTTTTATTTTTTATTTTTTTTAACAAATTATGATACGAGCACCTGTAACAAGCTTAAACCCCTTGCTATGGAAACATTTGTTCTAGTTATTGTTGTAGCCAAAGGATTATTTGGGAAGACATGCTTCAGTTTGTTGTGTCAAATTCTAGTGCTTTGCTGATACCTGTTTTTATTTCTTAAAATAACTACTTATGCTTGATCTTTGTTTTAAACATATGCTATTTTCAGTAATTATGCTATTTTTAGTAATGATGAGGTGAGAACTAGCCTGCTTTAAGTTGGAGGCTTCAATTTGCTGTAGTTATATATACTCTCTCTTCCATAATACAAGATCAGTATTCACTTTTTAAAAGTCAATATAAGATATCTTCAAATTTAAAATTTTCATGATTTATTCAAGTTTTGAAAACAATAATCTCGTAATTAATAGTACTTTTTAGATAGTTTATGATAATTCATAATTGTAATGACAAAAATTATAATAATTCATATCAATTTTGAATTTGAAAATATTTTAAATTGAGTTTTTAAAAGTCAGATATTGATCTTATATTGTGAAACGGAGGGAGTATTAAGTATATATATTTCTGAGTAAGCCAGTATCACATGCTGGACCTCTTAATTATACGTCAGTACTACGGTTATTTATCAACTTAGTAATGTTAGTGGAAGTGCCTTTGAAATTAATTTTATCATTTATCACTGTTTCCATAATTAGGCCTTTCAACAGCATACTTATCAGCATTGTACTATCATAGCATGTAAGGCAAATTACAAATGAGACAACTCAACTATCCGAACATTTCTAGATGAAGCCAGCTTTATGACCATATGGCATCTCCTGTTCAAAGTAGGTTTTTGAATTAAATAAACTATACATTGCATCATTTACCATGAAAATAGTACTAAACTATTTTACACAGGTTCTTTCGGGTAGGATCAGTTGTTCTTGCATTGCATGATGCAAGTGATGTATTCATGGAAGCAGCTAAAGTTTTCAAATATTCTGAGAATGAGCTTGGAGCAAGTGTGTTCTTTGGTCTATTTGCTATTTCATGGCTTATATTGAGGCTTATATTCTTTCCATTTTGGGTCATACATTCCACGAGGTTTGTCCTGAACAGATGCTCTTGTTCATGAATCACTACTACTAGATATCCCCCATTTTAACAATTTATTTGTGTTTCCATTTCCCAGTTATCATCTCAGTAAGGTCTTGAGGCTGTCTCAGGCATATCACAAGTCATTATACTATGTTTTCAACACCATGTTATTGACTCTACTTGTGTTTCATATATATTGGTGGATTCTCATATGCGCAATGATCATGAAACAACTGAAAAATAGAGGGAAAGTTGGAGAAGATATACGATCTGGTAAGCATTTTTTTTTAATTGAAAATCCATAATTGTTGTCCACTTCTTTGGCAAATCACAGTTGTATGAAATGCGTTAAGTTTATATATCTGGAAAGGGAAAAAAACAACTACTTGTTTTCAGTTAAAAGAAATGGGAGAAATTAAAATTTTGGAGAGAACAGAAGTGTTATGTAAGGCAAACCTTAAGCATTAGGTGATCTTGGCACTGAGGTTTTAAGCATTCATAGTTGTTCGTTAGGATGGATGGGAAACTAAGAATTAAGGAAAGGCAAGTGGAACGAAAAACCTGTATCCCACAGAAGTGAGACTATCTTTTCTCTGTGTGTCTAGTTAAGTCAAAAAGGATACAAGGAAGGAGAGAAGTTTTGATGTGATTTACACTATACCCTCTTAAGTGGAGAGCTATTAAGGGCGCTGAAAAGTCGGAAGATAGGTCTCTCCCTTTCCCTAACACTTAAAATATGAATGAGCATAGACTAGGGAATAGCATATTTCCTCTTTCCTCTTCCCTTTTTAATCTACAAAAAAAAGATTTTTTTTATAAAAAAAATCCTCTACTACTACCAACCCCCCCCCCCCCCCTTATTCCTTCAACTTTTTCTTGCTATCAAACAGACTATTAAGAAATCCATTGGCCTAATCAAATATTTTGAAAGCTTCCCCTGGAAATTTTACAACATTTTTTTTGGTGATTTAAAGCATGTTGTATCTGTTTGCTTTTTTAAGGAACTCGTTTCTGGAAACATGAGCATACTAGATGCCTTCAGTCAGTCCATGTGTTCATGACTTGATTGGTAGTTGCAACATGAAACCATAAAACCTGAATTATTATACCATATTGTCATTGTATAAAATTTAGGCAGAAACTTGGGAGGATGAGTCGATGACACAATGAAAAATAAAATTAAATGATTGCTTTACTCTTTCCCTTTTATCTTTTATATCCCTTTCTGTTTTATATTTAATTTTTCTATAGATAGACAGCTAGTAACTTCGCCCTATCTGAATACAGATTCAGAGGATGATGATTAGTTGGAAGGACCTGCATAACTGTTACACTGAGATTTGTTAACCCACAAGAAGATTACATTTGACTTGGTTGTAGGTTTGTCTCTGCATCTATATGTTCTTATCTGGTGGAAATAGGTTCAAATTTTTTCTACATGTCCATTTTCTCATTTTTTTTTTCTTGTGATGATGGTAGAAAGGGGGTAGGACCATTGAATATTTGACTTCAGGATTAAATTTGATGTATAAATAATAAGAAATTACTGTATAATTGTTTTCTCATGACTCTATCTCTCTCTTTGAATGAACAGATTATATCCTTATTTCTTTTATTGAAAATGAACAGCAATCAATCACTTTCTATACGGATTGTATGTTTC
This sequence comes from Aralia elata, assembly GCA_034770075.1. Lineage (NCBI taxonomy): Eukaryota > Viridiplantae > Streptophyta > Magnoliopsida > Apiales > Araliaceae > Aralia > Aralia elata. The sequence continues at coordinate 95,520,473 of CM068388.1, read as the reverse complement.
GTTGCTTAGGGTTTGCAACACATGAAAATTTTGTTCGTTTAGTAGCAATTTATTTTAAACATAGTTTATTTAACTCACAAATGCAGTGTTTGAGTCTCAAACGCAAAACACCAAAATTGGTGCGATGCGTTTGGAGGTCCAAACACTGCAAATACTACTGCCGCAGCCGTTTGCGACAGTTGGTAGCCGAACAAACCCTAAAATCTTGTTGGTTCCTCCAGGAAATTAGACAACTTGCTAATTTTAATAATTATTGCTTTACAATCATGTAGTGACTATGAATCTATGATACTTGTAGTTGCACAGCTTGGATTTTGATTTTGATTTCTGGTTTGGTAGTGGAAGTGGTGGATGTTTCAAATAGTGGCTCCACATGCTTATTGAGCAGTGTAGACAAAGAGAAGTAAAATATTAGTTAGTATTGCCGTTCTCTGTTTGATATTTTGAATTTCTAAGGGAAAGGGTAATGGATGTCCTTATTGAGCAGTGCCAATTTGCTGCTTAATTTGGTGTCCTTAATTTTTTTTCCGATTGTTTTTTGTCTATTTTCAACCTATTGCTCACGGAGAAAAAACTCAACCAGTGGCGGAGATAGATGACCCCTTGCCTTGTGAATTTCTGTTATAGTGAGGTTATGGCCATGGTGTATCAGAACTCTTCCTAACTATATCGTATTATCCCTCATGAATATAGGACGTTTCCAATTTATGGCCGGATGTTGTGAATAATGGTGGTTGTTGGCTGACGGAGGTGGAGATAATCGGTAAAAAGCAGTATTGTTGGTTTGAAGATTTGTACTAATTTGGGAGAAGAGCGGAGGATAAGATTGTCAAAAAAAAAAAATATTGCTCTGTTAATAGCAATTCCCAATAAATATTACTCAGTTCTCACTATCTTATAAAAATTGACTTAGTTTGACTTTTTTCTCGACAAATTGATCTTTTTTGTAACCAAAATTTATACTATTTTCTTGTTAATATAGATAGAAACTAAAGCTAAAAAAAAAAACTATGTCAAATTTACTTTTTCTTTTTTTTGATAAAAAATGCCGAATTTATTATAATTTTTAATTTTAATAAATATAAAAATATAAATAAATATGTTTAGTTTTTTATTTTAAATTTGATTAATTTGACCAAAAATGTCAAATTAAACCAATTTTTGAGATACCGACAGAGTAGTTAGTAAGTATACTTGGAAGATATTAGTGGAAAAAGAAATGACCAAATTGAAAAAGGGAAGGAAGGCGCGGAATAAATTTGTTAGTCAAACATATACTCCATTCAAATTATACAGTACTACTACTACTACTACGTAGTATAATCAAATTGTCAATCTTACAAAGTACTTTGAATAATCAAATTGTCAATCTTACTCCATTCAAACATTCGTTGACCTTTCAATGCTTCCGACATGCTGTCTTGGTTACAACTTACAACTACCTTTTGATAATAAATAAGAGTATTTATATCTTAAAAGTTATTTTAGTAATAAATTCTACAATAAACAGTCACAAAAGTAAATAAATAAATACTACTCCTTTTGTCCACAAATATTGGTTTAGTTTAATTTTTTTTAGTTAAATTATTTTTTTTTTACTTAAAATTTATATTATTTTATTGTTAATATTGATGAAGAAACTAATAAAAAATTATGTTGAATTTACTGCCACCTCCAATTTTAATAAATTTAAAAATATAAATAAATATGCTTAATTTTAAAATTGATCAATTTGATCAAAATAATCAAACTTAACCAATTTTCATAGAGCGAAGAGATCAATATAATTGGAAGATACTAATCGTAGAAAAAGACAACCAAATTCAAAAATCAAAGAAAGGCGTTGACTAAGATGATGTTTATTTACCAGTTTCACGTCTGATTCGGTAGGAGGGTAAAGTTGTTTGGTAAAATTTTATTTACCTCTTATCGTCTTTAAATCAGTAAGAGAAAGATATAAATCTAAATCCTTAAAAGTTGTCTCTTAATGAAAATTTTAAATTTATGGAGTCTTTATAAATAGTGTACTCCATCTATTTTAAATTTTAAGATCATTATTGATTTTTAAAAAATCAATTTAAAATATTTTAAAATTTAAAATTTATATTTTTAAATTTAAAAGTCATTCAAATGTTTTATATTTTTTAGTTATCAAACAGATTTTTAAGTTCAAATGTTATTTCACATAAATAATCTAATTTATAAAAATATACCAATCATTCAAATTTTAATTACTTAATTTTATCAAACACCATTTAAATTTATTAGTCAAACATATATTTTGTATAATCAAATTATCAAATTTAATCCACTCGGCATTCGTTGACCTTTTAATGTTTTCTTACGCCCTCTATTGACTACAACCACCTTTTAATAGTACTCTTTTCGTCTTTTCGTCCCAAATTAATTGATTAATTTTGACTTTTTTTAAGTCAAATTGACTATTTTTAGAATTAATAATTAAACATATATAAATATATTTCTAAAATTATAAAAATTGGGGTTAGTAATATGTTGTATATACTTTCTTTTGGTTATAATCTCTTCACCTATATTTTAGCAAAAATAGTAAAAAGATTAGTTTTAAAAATGGTCAATTTAACTTTTAAAAGTCAAAACTAAACAATTAATTTATAAACGGAAGGAGTAATAAATAAGATTACTTATACTTTTGAAGTTATTTTAGTAATAATAAATTCTATGACAAACAATGACCGTTTGTCTGACCCCAACAATGGAGTACTTTTTATTCACTTATTTACATTTATCTTTACTTATTTTAAGTTAATTTAAAATGAGCCTTATGTGGCGTTGTAATTTCTTTTATGAATTATTATATTTATAAAATATGTTTGATAATTTTATAAAATTTTAATTATATCAATATGAGTCTCATTTATTATTCATGTGAAGAAAATATTATAAACTTGATTTTTGACTTGAAAATAAAAAGACATCAGACCTCTCCGATTCTTTAAACTTACTTAAAATGACATAATTCTTTAATAATGAGTCCTTATGATTGTTAAATATTTAATTCATCTAATTAATTATATTAATCATGTAAATTATAGCTTTAAAATTCAAAAACTTGATTTTTGACTTGAAAATAAAAAGACATCAGACCTCTCCTTCTAACTTTATAATAATTATACTTGTTTATATTAAAATTAAATTATTTTATATCTATTTTATATTTTAAACTTTCATAAATAGATAAATAATAAAACTCTCAAGATTCGTAGTGATAAATCGATCTTTGTGTCCTATCAGTTCGTTAAATAGACTCACTCTACTCGTCTACTAAGGAGTTACAAAGGCTGAAACTATTCTTATAAAAAATAAGAGTTACAAAGCCTGAAACTATTCTTATAAAAAATAAGAGACTTACTTCTCATCTTAAGAATTAACAAAAATAAAAGAGTTTTTTCTTTTTATCTCTCTGAATTTTCACTACTACTTGACACTTCTACAATACTATTATATAATCAATTCTTATTACGCAGAAACTATATATATTATTAGTCAAGAATGAGTTGTATTTTAAAACTATATATTGATTTAATTATTTGAAATAGTCAATCACTATAAGGTATGTTTAGTACTAGCATTCTTGTATTTTACTAAAAAATATCAAGAATCATCTTATTACACTTGAGAGGGACATCCACACTCAAATCTCTCTGTGCCACCCACATTTTCAAGGTCTGTCCAAAATCGAATGTCCACAGTCCACACTCCACAGTCTGTAACTTTGTAAGTGATGACGTCACCATTTTCAAATAATCCGCGTACAAAAAATCTCAAGACTATCCAGCTGCCAGCTCAGCACCTTTTCTCTCTCCATGTGTACCCCTCAACCAATAAATACCCAACTAAATATAAATACTTAGAAATTGATATTCGTCAAACTCGAAAAATAAATGATTTAAATATAATTTTTTTTAAAGTTAAATAAATTATTCAAATTTTTTTAAATTATAATTTTTTTTATTGATATTTAGATTATATTCATTTGAAAAATTTACCCTGCTCGAATCGAATTTAAAAACTCGATAACAAAATGAGCTTTAATCAAATCTTATTTTATACTTATTAAATTTTATAAATTAAATTTGATCAATTCAACCCTTAACTCGATTTTTATTTACACTGCTACTTAAATATGCGTTCGCACGTGAAAACAAAGTCCAAAATCCTATCCCGTGTACGAAATGTGTTCACATAAATGTCGCCCTCCCTCCCGCCATATATAAACCCAATTTTGACGGCCAAATCCAATTGCCAACTTCTATTTTAAAAAATTTCTCTCTCTAAAACAGAGTCCCACCTGAAAGTTATAACAAAAAGTACCTCTTTAACAAGCAGAAAATGTACAAGAGGGAGTCCGCCGCCGTGGCTACCAACCCGTCGCCGCCGCAGCAGTCACGGCTCACCCATGAGCAGGAAGTTTCCGTCATGGTTAACGCACTGAAAAACGTCATAACTGGTGGCGCAGCAATGGACATGACCCATGAATTCTGCTTAATCCCAAGTAACCAAGAAAGCGCCACGGCCTCCAGTTCTTCACCATCTACTATCTCATTCTTAGGAGAGCCGGATACTTGCCGATTCTGTAACATTAGGGGTTGTTTGGGTTGCGATTTTTTCTCAGAGCCGGATAACAAGAAAAGTAATTTAGGGGCAGCAAAGAAGAAGAAGAAGAAGAATTACAGAGGGGTGAGGCAGAGGCCGTGGGGAAAATGGGCGGCGGAGATTCGGGACCCACGAAAGGCGGCTCGTGTTTGGCTCGGAACGTTTGTGACGGCTGAGGATGCGGCTAGAGCTTATGATAGGGCCGCCATTGAATTCAGGGGACCCAGAGCAAAGATTAATTTTTCTTTTTCTGATTACACTACTACTTCTGATCATCAAGAAATTCCCCAGCAGCATGAAAAGTTGCAGGTGCAACAAGAAAATCCAAAAAAGAGTGAGTTTTCCTCGGGAATGGAAATGGGAATGAGAATGGAATTGGAAATGGGGAAGGGTAAGGAATTGGAATTCTGGGAAGGAGATGATGATATACAGAAATGGAAGATGATGATGGATTATACTGGTGGTGATCATTCTTCTGATAATTCAGCTAGTGGAAATATTGTCCACAGTGTTTAATTTGCTAGCTTATACATGTAGTTTTGAAAATGGAGCATTCTTTTTCTCAATTCAATTTGTACTTAATATTTGTTGTTTCTGGAGACACCGACAGATCTAAAAAGAGGGATTAAATACATCTTTTTTTATTATTAAGAGATGTATTATCAGATAGTTAATTAAATAAATTAATTATTTAATTTGCTAATGAAAATTAACTATTTATTGGTAGTGATAATTTGCTAGTGGAAATAGTGTAATATATATATAATTTTTTTAAAAAAATTAATATTTTTACATGAAAAATATCGCTATAGATCCTATAGCGACGGTTTTTCCTGTCGATAGCGACACTTTTCATATGAAAATATCAAAAAGTATTGTACAAATATAAATTTTCTTTTGAAAATGAAGCATTCTTTTTTTGAATTCAATTTGTAATTAATATTATTTGAAAAAATAAAATAAAACATATAACAATTTAAATATCAAGATCTTCCAAGTTCATTAATTGTGATTAAAGTTGTGTAGAAACCAAGTTCTTACAGGAGTACGTCTTTTCAACAATTAAATCTCAGGATTTTTTTAAATACTAATTAATTCAACAGATAAGTTTGAGTTTTGCAGGGAAAATTAGTTGAAATAGATGTGGGATCTGGTTGATCTTCACTCTCTCCATCCCTTAATATATGTCGTTTTAGAGTTGTGTAAAAAGATTAAGAAAATAATTATATAATATTAAATATAATATCAATTATCTATATTGTTCTTATATTAAAAAAAGAATATTATTTATTAGACAAAAAATAGTGAGAGAACTAATATTATAATTAATACTTTGAGTAATATTCAAAATTAAATAATTAATACTTAATTAAAATTTTCGAATGATAAATATTAAAAGACAAAAAAAAAATTAAAATGAAATTTAAAAAGTGACGAGGGAGTACTTGACAGTAATAGTGGCCCTGCCTGCACTTGTCCAGTTATCCCTAGGATCTGATCTCGCAGTCATCTTTGGCTCTGTTTGACATGTGTTTAAAAATATGAGTTGGACTAGTAGGTTGATATTTACACTTTATGGGAGCAGAATGTCAAAAGTTTTCCAAAGTTTTGGTCAATTACTTTAAAGAAAAATTTAAAAGAAATGTCAGATTACACCAAGTTGTCAGATGTGTCCAAATGACTTCTAATCCCAAATTTCTGACAAAAGTGAGTCATGCAGCCGTTGCATTCTTTTTATGTTAGGACAGTTTCAGTTGCATAAATACAACAACATTAATACGGCGACATTGGCCTCGACAACATTTTAGCGACATTTTTTATTTTTTTTATTTTTTTTTGTTTTGACTTTCAAATAATTTATATAATTTATTAGAATACATTTTTTTAAAAAAACAGTGATTTAAACGTAATTTGGATACATATACAAAACAGTGTTGTACAGTCATATAAATTATTTGGAAGTCAAAACAAAAAAAAATGTCGCTAAAATGTCACCAAGGAAATGTCGCCCTAGAATTATTATTAATATTAACAAAAATAGAAGATATACACAATGCTATACACGTATTCATCTTGTTAGTTTCACTACAAATAAAAAGGTTAAAAAACAAATGAAAATAAAATAAGAAATTAATATTTTCATAAGTAAAATTATTAGTTCTACAAGTTACTTTCTTATATGAGAGTAAATCTCACTTACTATTCATATAAAAAAAACTTGTGGAACTATCAAATTTATTTGTGAGAATATCAATTTCTTAAAATGAGATTATTCAGTGATTCACATTACCATCTTTATCTTTTATAATTATTTTTCTTCTCGCTCACTTTTCAGTACCCTACCCACCTTTCCTTCATTAACAAATTAAAGAGCATTTTTACCTGCACTAACTATACACTAAGAAAGAAAATAATACATGAATTCAATTAAAAAATCTCATCACTACATTCACATACTATCTTCTCTTTGTTAATATACAACTGTTAGTGCATACTTAATGCATATAAAATTATTAAAATTATCTTTAGCAAAATTTTTAACGTTGTTTACCAAACAACTAAATCACAAATTTTTAACCCCGGCCAATATTCTTCTCTTCTGTCTTTATATTCTCTACTCGCTTAACCTAAAATTCGACATTTTACTTAAGTCCCACCACTGTCGGTGGAGTTGCCTTCCGATTAGGTTTGTGCCGCCCAATGCATTGACAGATGTGGCACACACCGCACACCCTCCTTCGCGTTGATCCTTACTTGACGTTAATGATATCAACAAGCTTTTCTAGCTCAAATATGACCTAATACTTTTGAAATCTTTGAGATAAATATATATTCTAAAAAATTTCCAAAGCAAGCTTTTAGTTTGGAGACAGTTGAATATCAAAATTAGTGGATATTTCAACTTGACTCAATTTTAAAGAATAATTTTATGTTATCAAATGTACTCGTACTATATTAATTAATAATATAATATAGCTAGTGGTGTTGTGATGATAGAAATAATAGTGAGAAGGTTATGAAAAATTAAAATATTAATTTAGTTTACCCACGTAAAATAGAAATATATTCTTTTTTAATAAGAGATTAAAAGAAATATTCTTGTATCCCTAATTTTGAGCAATGGGTAATTAAAGTTAGTAATATTTATAAATGAGAAGCAAAAATAATACTCCATCAGTTCTAAAATTAGATATACACTTTGATTTTTGAGATCAAACGACGACATATTAAATTTTAAAATTAGTATGACTCATAAAAATTTAAAATAAATTAAAATTTAAACTGTTCATAAAAATTTCAAAATTGGTATGACTCATAAAAATTTAAAATGAATTAAAATTTAAACTGCTCGAGTTTGATTCGAGATCGTGTTCAACTCAATAACAAAACGAGTTTTAATCAAATTTTATTTTATACTCAATGAATTTTATAAATCACATCTAAATAACTTAATAATGATCTTATATTTAGAAAGAGAAAAAATATTATTATAATTGATTTGTTACACTGAATTATATCTATCTATCTATGTTATAAAACAGGAAAAAAAAATTAACAAGTATGAAAGAGTCCTCTCTCTCTCTTTATGTCTCTCCAAATTTCTATTATTATGCAACACTTTTACTATAGAATCATATAATTAATTTCTATAAAGTAGAAACTATATATATTACTAGTCAAGATCTAATTTTAGAACTTAATGAGTTGTATTTTAAAACTACATATTGCTTTAATTATTTGAAATAGTCAAACACTATAAGGTATGTTTAGTAGCATTTTTGTATTTTTCTAAAAAATATTTAGATTCAAGAATCATCCTATTACACTTGAGAGGGACAACTTGATAAGCAGGAAACTTCTAATCTCTATATGCCACCCTCATTATCAAGGTCTGTCCAAAAACGAATGTCCACAGTTCCACACTCCACACTCCACACTCTAACGTTGTCAGCGATGACGACACCATTTTCAAATAATCCGCGTACAAAAAATCTCAAGACTATCCAGCTGCCAGCTCATCACCTTTTCTCTCTCCAAGTGTACCACTCGACCAATAAATACTCACCTAAATATAAATAGTTCGGACTTAATTCGTACTCGTTCGATTCAAAAAATAAACGATTTAAATATAATTTTTTTTTAAAATTAGATAAATTACTCAAATTTTTTTAAATTGTAATTTTTTATTAATACTCGGATCATATTTTTTTGAAAATTTTAAACTGCTCGAGTTTGATTCAAGGACGTGCTTAACTAGATAACAAAATGAGCTTTAATTAAATTTTATTTCATACTTATTAAATTTTATAAATTAAATTTAATCAACTTAATACTAAGCGTCTGTAGGTGACTTTTTAAGTCCGTCGTCAAATCCCAGGACTCAACAGGCGGTGAAAACTACCAAGCTCGAGTACGGTAGACTCAATTTTTATTTACACTGCTACTTAAATATGGGTTCGCACGTGAAAACAAAATCCAAAATCCTACCCCGTGTACAAAATGTGTTCACGTAGATGTCGCCCTCCCTCCCGCCATATATAAACACCAATTTTGACGGCCAAATCCAAATAACAACTTCCATTTCAAAAAAATTCTCTCTCTAAAACAGAGTCCCACCTGAAAGTTATAACTAAAAGTACCTCTTTAACATGCGGAAAATGTACAAAAGGGAGTCCGCCGCCGTGGCTACCAACCCGTCGCCGCCGCAGCCGCCACGGCTCACCCATGAGCAGGAAGTTTCCGTCATGGTTAATGCGCTAAAAAACGTCATAACGGGTGGCGCAGCAATGGACATGAGCCATGAATTCTGCTTAATCCCAAGTAACCAAGAAAGCGCCACCGCCTCCAGTTCTTCACCATCTACTATCTCATTCTTAGGAGAGCCGGATGCTTGCCGATTCTGTAACATTAGGGGTTGTTTGGGTTGCGACTTTTTCTCAGAGCCGGATAACAAGAAAAGTAAATTAGGGGCAGCAAAGAAAAAGAAGAAGAATTACAGAGGGGTGAGGCAGAGGCCGTGGGGAAAATGGGCGGCGGAGATTCGGGACCCACGAAAGGCGGCTCGTGTTTGGCTCGGAACATTTGTGACGGCTGAGGATGCGGCTAGAGCTTATGATAGGGCCGCCATTGAATTCAGGGGACCCAGAGCAAAGATTAATTTTTCTTTTTCTGATTACATTACTACTTCCGATCATCAAGAAATTCCCCAGCAGCATGAAAAGTTGCAGGCGCAACAAGAAAATCCGAAAAAGAGTGAGTTTTCCTCGGGAATGGAAATGGGAATGAGAATGGAATTGGAAATGGGAAAGGGTAAGGAAAAGGAATTCTGGGAAGGAGATGATGAGATACAGAAATGGAAGATGATGATGGATTATAATGGTGGTGATCATTCTTCTGATAATTCAGCTAGTGGAAATATTGTCCAGTGTTTAATTCGCTAGCTTATACATATAGTTTTGAAAATGGAGCATTCTTTTTCTCAATTCAATTTGTACTTAATATTATTTGAAAAAATAAAATAAAACATATCACAATTTAAATATCAATATCTTCCAAGTTCATTAATTGTGATTAAAGTTGTGTAAACACTAAAAGTTCTTACAGGAGTACGTCTTTTCAACAACTAAATTTCAGGATTTTTTAAATACTAATTAATTCAACAGATGAGTTTGAGTTTTGCCGGGAAAATTAGTTGAAATAGATGTGGGGTCTGGTTGATCTTACTTGACAGTAATGGGGGCCCTGCCTGCACTTGTCCAGTTATCCCTAGGATCTGATCTCGCAGTCATATATATCCATCCATTTATTGATTATATTTGGCTCTGTTTGACACGTGCTTAATAATATGAGTTGGACTAGTAGGTTGCTGAGCTCAGCAGAATGTCAAAAGTTTCCCTTAAAGTTTTGGTCAATTTCTTTAAAGAAAAATTTAAAAGAAATGTCGGATTACACCAAGTTGTCAGATGTGTCAAACTGTCTCCAAATCCCAAATTTCTGACAGAAGTGAGTCATGCACCCGTTGCATTCTTTTTATGTTAGGACCGTTTCAATTGTACGTAAATACAACAACATTAATATTAACAAAAGTAGAAGATATACACACTACTATACACGTATTCATCTTGTTAGTTTCATTATTCTTAAGTAGAAATGTCATGGTAATTCAATTTCAGATGCAAATGTAGGGTTAGAATTAAATATTTTTAGGATTTATTTTCAAAATGTAATGCAGTGGATAAACCTGTAAAAGACTGTCTTGTACCAAAAACTAGATGGAATATGAAAAATTAATTTTCAATCTCTCTCTAAATTCTTCTTCCTTATACATTGGTGCTTCATTGAGAGTGCTCCAATGGCCTATCCCAATTCTATTGAGACAATTTTTGCCCAATTTACAGATCAGTTTTGTGCTATCATGGCCACGGTCGTAAGGTTGTGAAACAAACTCATCACACTCCTCACACAGAGAAACATACTGATAATCAGGTGAAGAATCAAGTTCAACCCAAACTTGATATAGGGCAGCACCAATTGCAGATCCGCGTAGCTGATGAACGATGGCAGAAGATTAAAACTGATGGTCCTCACTATGCTGGTAGTGCCCTAACGACGTTGCAAACCCAATTTAGCTCTTCATCATATGAGGATCCAGGCACACAATTCTCTAAGCTCGTACAAACTACATCGGTAGCTGATTATGAGGTACAATTCCAACTGTTAGCTACAAGGATATATGGGTTAAGTGAAAATTTTCTGATGGGATGCTTTATTAATGGTCTAAAAGATGAAATTCAGTGTAAAGTTCTTACTGCCCAACCCTATAATTTACATCATGGGATTGGTTTAGCTAAGCTTTATGAGGAAAAGTTATTAGTGGCGGAAACAACTCGACTTAGTCCCATACAACACCATCCCCGCCTCAATTCGTGACCCTAAACCCATTCATACTCCCACTCAAGCTACACCAACAAAACCTCTGGATGTTGCTTATTTTGTGTTTGATGAAATGCCTATAAGAGATAAATTGTCGAGGAATGTTCTAATTTCTGGGTTTGGTGAGGATGAGGATTGTTTATGTTTTGTGACAAATCAAAATCAGTTGATGTACAATGATGGCAGAAGTGAAACCATGGATATACAAATTATGGCTTGGAATGCTGATGATAAGATAGATAATGATCAAAATAATCAAGAGCTTTCAATGGGTATTGAAATAATTCAAAACATAGTTGTAGGCAAAACATCTACCACAAAATCTGCCTTAAAAAGCAAAAAAACTGGAAAACTTCATATTTAGTGCCACCAGAAGATTTCTTAGAATCATTGCAAGTTGAAAATGTTCAATCACTCACAAGTTCTAGTACGGAGTCTGCAAAAAGGGACGAGGCTAAGGTGTTTGAAGAAATTCCTGAAAGGAATGCTATAACTTCCTCTTTGTTGTCTAAATTTAATTTAGCAGACAATGCTTTGAGAACTTTAGTTTCTGAAAAAGAGAAGGGATTTGTGATAGCCGCTAAGAGCATTCACAACAGTTTCCCCAAATAAGTCTTTATCCCCAGTTTTGAAGAATACATTAACAAATCATTATCCAACAGTTTCCTTATCTTTATTTAACTCCCTATTTTAATCTCTATATAGAATTTTACTCCCCAAAGTGAGGGAGTCAATAGACCGTTCTCTATATATGCAAAATGACATTTCACACCCTCATTTAAGTGGACAACTCATCAATCATACACATCTTTAAATTATTGTCACATGACTTTTTTACTATTTCGTTTTCAAATTTATTAAATTTAAAGTTAAATTTTCTGTTGGAATTTTCAAATTTTAACTTTTAAATTTCATTATTTAAGGAAACAATATAAGGAACTTGTTGGGTACATAATGAAAATATTGAATCCCTATCTTGCAGAATGACCTAATGACACTGTAAAGTAAGGATAGAAATAAGGAAACTATTGCAAATGCTCTAATGAGGGTACAATTGGGGATTCTACAGCAAAGTTCGAGTACAAACTTCAGCCCCATATTATCCCGAGTGAGGTTACAGACCATTCCTTTATGTGGCTGCATAAAGTGAAGGATAACGAGGAATGCTCTAAAATAAATGGAGTACTTGTTGTCCTAGCTTGTGCACTCCTTTGTGATCTGGGCTATAATGTACATGTGGGAAGTGGTTGTATTATAAAAGAGTTGGAGTATCATGTAGTTTTTCATGGTGGAGCGACAATCTCTAAATCTTTAGGATTTAGTTTTGATCCAGGAGGAATATTTTATTTCACTAATGCTGCAGAATACAAAAATGCTCCAAAATTCCTCTTTGTGGACAAATTGTTTTGTAAAGGACAGGAAAATGATGCAGAAAATATAATTAAAGACGAGGTAAACTTTGATGCTAATATGGAAACTAGAGCAGTTGGGTGGGAGGGACTAAAGGTATTATCAAGTTGAAATTTGAATAATTTTCCTCATCTCCTAGTTTTTAGTATTTGTTTCAATGATTACATATCTTGTGATGTTGCATTTTACATGTCAAATGGAGAGGGCAATTTTTTGAGGAAAAGGTTAATTCTCATTTTTGCGAAAACGATAGAAGGAATAAGGAATTCGTTTTATGAGAGAGTATTGGGCAGGGCTTGAACTTTTGGTAATCTTGGTGCAAAGAGAGTTGGTATCTCACACTTCAGTGGAGTGTTTTAAAATTTCATTTGGGGCTGGAATGTTTCCGAGCTTGTTTCCATCAGCGCTTAGGAAGTTTGTAGATACGAATATTGAACTCACCAAGGAATTGATGCCTGGAAGTGTAAATTTCCCTGTATGTGCATTTAAATCAGTTGGTGGACAGCTTATTGTAATTGATTCTGTCAAGGGCTCTCCCATGTGGGACATCGATTGGAATGAGTACATTGACTACGTTGGTTCATGGGGACCAGTAATCATTGGTCATGCAGACGATGAGGTACTCAAAGCTTTAGATGATACAATGAAAAAGGGAACCAGCGTTGGTGCTCTATGTCTTCTGGAGAATGTACCGGTTGAGATGATCATCTCAGTTGTACCTAGTATAGAAATGGCAATGAGTTTCTTGTGCCCAATTACTCGCTAAAACACATGTTGAAAGTGCTAAAAACAACAAGGATATTGACTTGAGTCGTTATATGGTGTTGTTGGGAATATTTGATTTTTCCACTCATAGAGTGTATGTACACTAAATGTTCCAGTATGCTGGGTTGATAGGAACTGTAAATTCCTGAATTTTGCACAAAAGTTTTTATGTTGGTGTAGAGACCGGATCAAAGAATGCGATGGTACTATTAAGTAGTTAATTGGTTTGACTCTGTTAGAGTTAATAAATGGACTGCAGGCTTGCTTGTTTAAAACAGAGAAACAAGAGTTCAATGACATGCCTTTCGTAAAGCTTTTTAAGAACACTGTGAACTTTCAGTTGTGCAAGGAGTACGGCGAGAACATGTTGATAATGCACAGATACATTGATATGAGACATTTTATTTTCATGAGCTCCTCTTTCTGCAGTTCTTTTACTGGTATAATTTCAAAGGTAAAAATGATTTGGTTAATTTCATCAAGTGGATTGCACACTGCCACACTCTGCTTTATATGCTCATGATTTACGAATGGATTTTTATGTTTATGCCGAGTGGAATCATCGTGGTTTTTCACCTTGGCTGTATTTCATACGTGGAATTCAGTTTCGAACAAAGATGAAGAGTTTAATTCCCACTATTAATGATAAAATGTCACCAAGAGACTCGTCACAAGAGTTGCAGGAACAAGCTCTTTTTGGCAGCATGTATGATTCTATAGACACGATGTTATATCTGGGTATTTTCAATATAGATTGTGACATAGTTGTTTGTGATGATCTACTTAATCCGTTAAGATTCATGAACTCCTTTATTGTTGATGTGTTTGTGTTGGGCTACTGGTCAGACAAAGTTGAAGCTCATGCTCAACCACATTATAGCAGGGAAGGCTGCAAACAACTATTTCAGGTTGATGAAAGTGGAGGAAATTTTGGTATGATGACTCAAATTCTACTCCTTCGATGTGTGGCAGAAATTGTTCATGGTAATCCTCAACTTTGTTTACGGGATAAAGAAAGAAAATGTAACTTTGAATGCATCACTTGGGGTCTATTAGAGGACAGAGTTTTAAGATACCGAACTGCAAAGCACTTCGCTCTTGATAATGGGACAACCAAAGGTACACCTGTGATGGACTGCACAGCACGCTTGCGTGAGGTGGTCGTCGCCCGGATCGTTTCTAGCAAAGTTGAACGGTGGATAGCTTGCAACACCTTAACCCCTCGCCTATATGTAGACGGTAATCTTGGTACAATTGCTCGCCTTGGAAATCTGCGTTGAATGAACACCAACGACACCTTGACCCCTCGCTTATATGTAAGCGGTAATCTCGGTACAATCGACGATTAGTGCGGTAGAAGACGCCACACACAACTATGTATTGTTGTATGATAAGTCAAAATTGAATCTCAAAGAAAACTAAGAAATAACTTAGAAATTCTCAAAGAACCAAAAGATGAGAAAACCTCACAAATAATTGTAATTGAATAAATCTGATTGAAGTATATCAATTACAATAGAAGTAACCCTTATTTATACTAGTGAGAAAACCCTAATCTAATAGGAATTCCAAACCAATTTGGAAAAGAAATCCTTATTTCTATAAAGCAAAGAAATCCTAATAAAAACCTAATTACATTAGTATTAAAAACTAGTTTCCTAAAATATCATAATCCTTGCCGCGTTCGGAGACTTGTTTACCGCGTGAATGAATAAGTACTGAATTAAGGAAATCCGAAATCAATTGCATCCGAAAGATTTAGAGAATCCGTGAATATGCTGAAGAGAAGTAAATTGTCGCACAGAATCCAAATCAGATTCGCCAAGATTGAACGGATGACCCATATGAAATTCCGTCATGAACTAATTAATATGCTTTGCTGAACATGAGTATGCTGAATATTAGTTAGAAACCGTGTGGTCCCACATGATATATATATAACCTTCCCTTGCATACTTGCTGAATATATTAATAACTTCCTTTACATTTTCCCGTGGCCCACCATGATATCATGTAATTGCTTAATTCAATTAGATTTAGGCTGCTAGAAATTCATGATATGAATATGTAGAAGTAGAAGGCCCACTTGCTCATTAATATGGTAGGTAGCCTGCATGTTAAGTATCCCACGTTGCCTTCCTTCCAATTGATATGTTAGCACATATTAAGCTTGCTGCATGAAACAAAATCAAATAGAATTTGTGGCCCACAAGCTTTAGCAACACGGATGCCGAGACCAACTTGCATGCAAGTGCCCAATTAAACTGATCAATTTGGGTCATGCTAATTAACTGAAAAAACAACACTTTTAATGATTCTCCTTGAATAAACTCCAGCCCCATTATTTAAAATCACTCGATGAATCCATGAGACTTGAGTTGAGCTATTAATGTTTGATGCAAGTCTGATCAGGATTGTATCAACCTGAGAACAATATTTGGTTTAACACTCTTGAAATGCTTAGGTACACAAGTGGAACTACCATGCAGTCTTCAATAGAATCTCAAGTTCATGCTATGTTGTTTGAAGTTAGTGATGGTATTTTCATCTTCAGGAGCAGGACACAATCCCACCTTGAGGACACAAGGTGGGTTTTGAAGGGTGGAGTATTGTTACGAATTTTGGTCTTGTTTGGAATAAGTTCGGTATAGGGTAATTCAAAATTTCAAATACTATCCCAAAATAAAGAGAATGGCACATGAGATGTAAATGTAGGGTTAGGATTAAATATTTTTAGCAAGTATGAAAGGTTAGGATTTATTTTCAGAATGAAACGTAGTGGGTAAGCCTATAAAAGGCCGTCTTGTACTAAAAATTATCTATGGAATATGAAAAATTAATTTAAAAATTAATTTTTAAATTAATATTAACTTGCGATTTAATATGTTATCGTTTGGCTTTAAAAAATAAATTATTTTTTTAATTTTAGAATAGAGGAAATATTTTTTTTTGACAATATGACACCTTTAATTTAGGGAGAAAATAAGAGACATAAATAGGCTAAACTTTTATCGGATGTTATACCCATCTTGGCGTACCCTTTAGAAAGGTTCAGTGCTAGAGTCCGAACAAGAAGAACGACAGTGACGGACTGATCGGTCAGGGGTTTCAACCGTCCACACCGGTCAAACGCCCCTTGGCAATAGTGAAAACTTCAAAGTGAAGAAAAGGATATGTAATGTGGCTCATTAATGCTCTTCCTCTGAAAAGGGCAATTGACATCTGTAATATCCCTGAATGAGTTTTTATCATGTGTTTCAGATCTTTTAAGGACCTCCCTATACATTTTTGACACGTGTAATGAATCATACATAATTAATACAAACTGCCCCCCACATGTTATGGATTATTGGTTAAAAAAATAATTAGTATACACGTGTTGAAAATGTATAAAAAAGTCTTTTTTTTAGTTAGAAGACCTGAATCTCATAATAAAAACTCGACTGAAGGACACAAAATGTCCCTTTCACCTTGATAAATTCCAAAATCTCATGTCATCTGTGACGTTTCTAAATTTGAGTATATACCATTCAATTTGAATGGTCAAAATACAAACAATATACATATATTTTTATATTTAAAATTATTATAATATCGTGTAAAATACGGTAACACACACTAAGTCTTCTGTATAATTATTATCGTGTAGTATCGTATGTTACTGTGCAATACTGTTTGTTATTGTACAGTACCGTGTGTTACTATTTATTTATTATCGAGTATTTTAACAGTTAAAGGTGATAGTTTCGCAGACAATTTTTATCAAAAAAGTTATTTCTATCGTTTTTTGTATCTGACAATTATTTCGTTGCGATGCCCACAAATAATTGGTTGTTTCGGCGTTGTCGTACTTTACTGAATATTCCTTGACATAACGAATTTATACGTATCACCCTTAACTTTAATTTTTATTATTTTTTTATCAATTTAATAACCTATTGTTTAAAATAATATTTATAAAAAAATAATATTTATTTATTAAAAGGTAAGAGTCTTACCCGATCCGGTAATTAACTTCATGCAAAATAAAGGGTTTATTAATGTGGAATGAAACATTATAAGTGAGGCTAATTAAACATTGAGATAAATACAAGTCAGGTCAGCCCGCCTACCAATCAAAGAGGTTGAGAGCAAGCATAAGCTCACCCGTAAGCCGTTGGTGAGCCGCTCGCTGTCTTCTTGTCTTGTCTAATCTCACACGCTTGATTCTAAAAAATTTCCGAAGCAAACTTTTGAGTTGGAGACAGTCGAATACGAACATTAAATATGGTACCAACAACTTGATTCTTGATATGTACTGATATAAAGGTCCAATCTGACAACCTTAATACTACTATAGCTAATAAATTTGTTGTGGTCTGTGGAGACATCATTTTCACACATTGGGAACAGATAGATTGAGTCAAATAATAATACTCCATATATTATGGGACAATGACTGATGGGTACAAATGAATCATTTGCTTGTTTTGTTACCTGTCTGAGTCACTCTGGAAATGTGGTCTCCTATAACGCGGACGGTTATGTCAGTTTTATTTTTGAAGCTTCCCATATGATAAAACTGCTTTTACACATGCTAAATTGAATAGTATTTCCGCTTTATTTTACTTTGAAAAAATTAATTTAGAAATGTTTTAAAATTAAATTAGTATAATAACAAATAATTCAAATTATTTTAAAAATATTAGTAATTATAAAATTTATTGT
The DNA here is from genome assembly GCA_034770075.1 of Aralia elata. Taxonomy (NCBI): domain Eukaryota; kingdom Viridiplantae; phylum Streptophyta; class Magnoliopsida; order Apiales; family Araliaceae; genus Aralia; species Aralia elata. Next base: position 95,502,023 of record CM068388.1, on the reverse strand, counting down.
TTAAAAATTTAAACTGAATTGTATTAGTTTAAACTTTAAAAATATATCAAATTATTTTTTTCAAAAATTAATAATGATCTTATATTTAGAAAGAGAAAGAATATTACTATAATTGATTTGTTATGCTGAATTATATCTATTTATCTATCTTATAAGGTGGGAGGAAAAAAATTTTGTGTAAACAAAATTGTAAAGCCTTATTTGTTTTTCTATGTTATCCTAACTTTCTTTACATAACTTCAGAGATAAATCTATCACGAGGTTGTCACGTGCATAGTGAGCCTAGAGGCGTCCCACAGTTGGGAATTAGATTCGATTGGTGATATTGGCACTTGTTCAATGCATTGTGATGTTTACTATAAAGAGATATATTTCTATGATATAGAGTTGCATTCTACTCTCTGTCTTTTGGTTGAACGGTAAGGGTATTTTTTGGTCAGTTTACACATCAACCGAGATTAAATTTCTTCCCGAGCAATCTTAAAGGCGTATCCTCACATCGACATGGTGCATTCAGGAGATTTTTTTCTGAGTGCTGACCCCAAAGTTTGAATCCAAAAAATTAAGATAAAAAGCAAGCCTACTTGACCACACTAGGCTAACCCCTTGGGGCAAGGTTAGCCAAGTTATACTCAACTAACTCACAAGTCACAAATAATTTGTTTTCACCTTAATGGAGATAAACCTATCACGAGAATGTCACGTGCATTGAGAGCCTAGAGGCGTCTCACAGTTGGGAATTAGATTCCATCGGTGATATTGGCACTTGCTCAATGCATTGTGATGTTTACTATAAAGAGATATATTTCTATGATATAGAGTTGCATTCTACAATGAATTAATCAAGTGTCAATTTCACCGAATCTGAATTACCACAGTTTTGGAGATGCATGCCTAAAAGGAGGGGAAGGAAAGGTCGTCTATGATAGAATCTTTAATTAGTTCCATGCATGGCTCCTGACAACCAATAATTACAATCAAAAAAATAAGTAATTATATTATGGCTAAAGAAATAAATATCGTAAGACATAATATCACATATGAGACACATGATATTAACTCGACATTTCTGGTATGTATTCCCAAACTTTTGGTTAGTTGTTACACTTTTTAGAGCAAGTGGAAAGGGGTTACCTCTAGGGCAAGAATGAAGAAAAGATAGGTTTACCTCTAAGCCTAACAAGAGAGATCCTTATGGAGGCACTGTCCACATACTATACACGTTGGGGCGATCTGTAGGTGGATTTTGAATTTTATGAAGTTGTTACACATTTATCCATATATAAGTACGTAACAAATGTTACATTTATAATGATTGATAATTAATATTTATAATTATGAACCCTAATCCCTGTTTGCATGTGAGGTTTGAAAGAATAACTTTCTCTTTTTATCTTTTCAAAATCTCACAAACATAGTCTAAAATGTGTCATATCAGAGTATGTTACCTCTTTAATTAAATAAATGTCTAATATATAATTGATTTCGATCAGCTCTTTTTCATTGTCAAGAAAATTTGAGTTAGAGAGCTTAATGTGCTTAGACTTGAGCCCATTTTATATATAAATCTAACAGCATGTATGTATTTAGTATTTATCATATATATATATATCGACGGACGATCCTGACGGATGCTTAATTCCTTAAGTACTGCTTCATCTGCTAAGAAGAAGTCTCAAGTCAATGGTTGAAAGAAAGAATTAAACAAACAAAATTGGAAGCCGTCTTTCAAAGAGATCCAAAGCATCAAGGATCCAGACTTTGGCTGGGAACTTTTGATACTTCAATATCGGGGCTGCAGGTAGCTAGGGCTTATGACAAAGCCGCCTTCAAGTTGCGTGGAAGCAAAGCCAATCTCAACTTCCCTTTGGAAGTAGCTAAATCCGGTAGGGCCATCGGGCCGCCACTGCCGTGGACGGTGGCTGGAAGAGACAGAGAGAAGTGGAAGTGAAAATGGAGCTATCAAAAGTCAGTAATGAAAAAGGAGCAGCAAAAAGGAAGTTCAATTAACTTTATTAGCCAAAAAACAAAAAAAAAGAAAGTTCAATTTGATGTGTTGGCATTTTCCAATAATCCGCGTGAGAAAATATCCAGCTGCCAGCTCATCACCTTTTCTCCTCTCCATAAGTACTGTACCTCAACATCCCCACGTGAAAACAAAATCCTAAACCTTACCCGTGTACAAAATGTGTACTTAGCTGGCAGCCACGTAGATGTCTCCCTCCCTCCCGCCATATATATTTATAAAAACCAATTTTCACTCCCACTTCCCAAACAATTACGAACAACAAATTTTGATTAAAAAAAATCTCTCTCTCTCTCAAACAGGGTTCCATCTGAAATTTATGAAAACAAGTACCTCTTTAACATGCAAAAAACATGCAAGAGGCCCAAACGGGACTCTGCCGCCCTGGCCACCAACCCACCCCCGCAGCAACCGCCACGGCTCACTCATGAGCAGGAAGTTTCCGTCATGGTTACCGCGCTAAAAAATGTCATAATGGGTGGCGTAGCAATGGACATGACCCATGAATTCCGCTTAATCCCAAATACCCTAGAAAGCGCCACCAGCAGCAGCAGTTCTTCACCATCTACTATCTTATCCTTACCGGAGCAGGAAACTTGCCGGTTCTGTAAAATTAAAGACTGTTTGGGTTGCGACATTTTCGCAGAAGCTGATAACAAGAAAAAAAAGAAGCATTACAGAGGGGTGAGGCAGAGGCCGTCGGGGAAATGGGTGGCGGAGATTCAGGATCCACTAAGGGCGACTCGTGTTTGGCTTGGGACATTTGAGACGGCGGAGGATGCGGCTAGAGCATATGATAAGGCCGCCATTGAGTTCAGAGGGCCGAGGGCGAAGCTTAATTTTTCTTTTTCTGATTACACTAGTACTCCCAATCATCAACAAATTCCAGAACAGCAAAAGCAAAAGCAGGTGCAACAAGAAAATCCAAAAAAGCGGGAGGTTTCCGAACTGGAAATGGGGAAGAGCAAGGAAAAGGAATTCTGGGAAGTGACTGGAGATGATGAGATTCAGAAATGGATAATGATGATGGATGATAATGGTGGTACTGATCATTCTTCTGATAATGCAGCTGCTAGCTAGTTGAAATATTGCATGTCCACAGTGTTTAATGGTAACAGGGGATCTGATAATTTCGCAGTTATATCTATTCATGAATAAGAATCGATCATATATTATTAGATTATGATACGTGCTTCAAATATTGATTGAGAAAAATATTTGGCCTTGTTTGATCTAGTTAATTAATGGTCGGTGTACGCAAATTGCCTACAGGCCCTACGAGACTTTTTGTAGAAAAACTTTGTGTAGCAACTACCAACCTATTGGCATTGTATGACTCTCCCTATTTATTTTTTTAAAATACACCCAATAAAATATCGAAAATTATTATTACGTTATTATATATATATATATACTTCATATTAATTTTTATTTAATTTATTGTCCTCACTGACTTGTATATAAGTCCTAGATCCGCCACGGGCTATATTTACACTTTATGGGGTCAGGATGACAAAAGTTACCCTTTAAGTAAAATTTTAAAGAAATGTCACATTACACCTTCAAGTTGTCAAATGTGTCAAAATGTCTCCTAATCGCAAATTTTTGACAAAATTGAGTCATGTGCCAAATGCATTCTTTTTGTGTTTGGGCAGTTTTAATTATATGAGTAATGTTACGGTAACAAAATATAATTAAAAAATAATGTGTCATATTATAATTAGTAGATATTCTATTATATATAGACAGGTTCAATAGTTATAACCAATAACTAACGTACACAAATATAATTTTGTATCTTCTTTTTGTATTAAATTTTTATGATCAACATATTATTGTTAATTATATATATACAACGACGTAATATTAAAAAAAAAAAGTAGAAAAATATACACAATGCTTTACCCATATTCAGCTTGTTAGTTTCATTATTCTTAACTAGAAATGTCATGGTAATTTCAATTTCAGAAATAAATAGGTTTAAAAAAATAAAGAAGATAATACGTGAATTCAATTCATAAATCCTATCACTATATTCACATACTATTTATTTTCTAAAAAAATTCCAAAACAAACTTTTCAGTTTGGAGAAGTCGACGACTATCAACATTAGTGCCAGCCTGAGTCAATTTTATTAACTTTTTTTGAACTTTAATATTAATTTGTACTTGTGTTGATTTGTTGTGGTAGGTGAACCCATCATTTTCAATAGAAAATCACCTGAACTACTGATTGAACCTTTACCTACCCCCACTGAGGAAATTAATGTGGTCTCTTAAGCGCGGACGGTTACGTTATGTCACTTTTATCTTCCCATAGGATAAAAGTGGTTTTACGCATGTTAATTAAATACTAGTATTTTCGTTTTAAGATATAAATTTAATTTTTAACTTTGTAAAATTTAGTTAAGAAATGTTATAAATTTAACTAATACAATAATAAAACAATCAAAACATTAATAATATTAAAATTTATTGTTTAAAAAAATCAAACTGAATATATTAATTTTAATAATATTCAAAATATATCAAATTAATTTTCAGAAAGTTAATAATAATCTTATATTTAGAAAGAGACGGAGCATTATTGTAACTAATTCGTTGAAAGTAACAAGAAAAATTATAAAAATAAAATAATTATTTTATTTTTATTAAAATAATATTCCATACGTTCCTATTATCCGTCGTTATATATAGAATTAATTTTTTTGTTCCCTTTTATTTGACGTCAACTTCTTATTCTTTCAAAGTACTCCAAATATTATAAAATAGAGTACATTCATTCTCTTTTCTATTTTCAGGATAGTCTAGAATATATATATATATATATATATATATATATATATATATATATGAGGGTGTTATTGATAGTTTGTAACCTTATAGTTAAATCTGTTTGGTAATTATTTTTACTTTCAAATTTTTGTTTTTATTTTATTTTTTTTTGAAATTATCAAATATAAAATAATGTTTGATAATTATTTCTTTTTTGAAAAAAAATGGGAAGTAAGATCAATTTTGACAGCAAAAAAGTTGTTTTTTCAATTTTAAAAATACAATGAGCCATTTTAACTTTAATGAGGTATAGACATCAAATTTTGACAATAACAAAATTTTATACTCTACCTTTTTATACAATAATTAAAATTAGTATTTAGAGTAAAAATAACGTACGTTGTCTGTTTTATTTTATTTTATTTTTTACTAAAAAAAATAGGTAAAAATAAAAACATATGAAAACAGAATTAGAAAGCAAAAGGTTGAAAACAAAAATAAGTTTCTTAATTCCTGTACATTACGAAAACGACAGATAATTAGGAACATTAGCCATCACAATTAGCAAGTCATATTTAATATTCCAAACCAAACCAACAACTTGAACAAACCCGTCTAATTAATACAGCGAGCGCGAAGCGAAACAATCCGCTCAAGGCATCATTTGAACTTTCACTCACTTCACTTCACTTCATCATTTTGTCTCTCAGAATGATGGGTGGTGGCTCTCAAAGTCGTGAAGGTCTAGATCTCTCAGATTCCGATTACGAATCCAACGGCGATGACGAAGAAGAAACAAAACCTCCCACTTCAAAACCCTCACAGACCAACCGGGACCTAGACCATCTCGATGCGAAGCTCAAAGCCCTAAAGCTCAAATACCCTTCAACACAAAACCCTAATTCGAAGAATGCTGTCAGGCTTTACCTTCACATCGGTGGGAACACTCCCAAAGCCAAATGGGTCGTTTCAGAAAAGCTCACTTATTACGAATTCATCAAGAGCTCCAAAATCGAATTGGGAGGAGATTATGATGAATTGTACGGCGGAAATGATGGGTTTTGGGTTTTGAAAGTGGGTTCCAACATTCGAGCTAGGGTTTCTACTGGTTTGCAATTGAAGATGTTTGGTGATCAGCGTCGTGTGGATTTTGTACAAAATGGGGTTTGGGCTTTGAAGTTTTTTGGTGATGAGGAGTATAGGAGTTTTGTCACTAAGTTTCAAGATTCTCTGTTTGAAAATGCGTATGGATTGAAAGCTAGTGAGGAGAATAAACTGAAGGTTTATGGGAAGGAGTTTCTTGGTTGGGTTAAGCCGGAGGCTGCGGATGATTCAATGTGGGAAGATGTTGATGATGAAGCGTGGAAGAGTCCAGCAAATAAGACTCCGGTACGGGAGAATCAGGATTTATTGGAGGAGTTTGAGGAGGCGACAACAGGGGGTGGAATACAGAGTTTGGCATTAGGGGCATTAGAACATAGTTTTTTAGTTAGTGATTCGGGTGTTCAGGTTGTGAAGAATTTTAGTCATGGTATACATGGGAAAGGTGTTTATGTGAAGTTTGATAATGGGGGTAAAAGGGGGAGTAGTAGTTCTAGTTGGAGCCCGAATTCGACCCCTAAGAAGGCACTTTTGATGAAGGGTGAGACTAATATGTTACTAATGAGTCCATTGAAAGACGGGAAGCCACATTCAACTGGGTTAAATCAATTGGATATTGAGACTGGGAAGATTGTCACAGAATGGAAGTTTGAAAAAGATGGAGCTGACATTACAATGAGGGATATTACAAATGACACGAAGGGGTCGCAGTTGGATCCTTCTGAGTCCACGTTTCTGGGTTTGGATGATAATAGGTTATGCCAATGGGATATGCGCGATAAGAAAGGGGTGGTTCAGAATATTGCAAATTTGCCGGTGTTGCATTGGACTCAGGGGCATCAGTTCTCTAGAGGGACAAATTTCCAGTGTTTTGCATCAACTGGTGATGGTTCAATTGTTGTTGGATCACTTGATGGGAAGATTAGGTTGTACTCAAAGACCTCTATGAGGCAGGCCAAGACTGCTTTTCCGGGGCTTGGTTCGCCTATTACTCATGTTGATGTTACATATGATGGGAAATGGGTGTTGGGCACCACTGACACATATTTGATCCTTATCTGCACCCTATTTACTGACAAAGATGGGAGGACAAAAACTGGATTTAGTGGTCGGATGGGGCATAAGATTCCAGCTCCAAGATTGTTGAAGCTGACTCCTGTTGATTCGCATATGGCAGGAGTAAACAACAATTTTCATGGAGGTCAATTTTCTTGGGTAAGCTACTTGTTCTACTCGATTTGAATCTTCATATTAAAGAATTTAGTGATTTTTTGATGGTTTATATTTGTTTACATGAATGACAGTTAAAATTAATAATAGTTCTATACAATCTTGGATTTTATCATCCGTAGAATGAGTGTGTGTGTGTGTGTGTGTGTGTGTGTATAACATTATACATTTATGAACTGTCCATGTTTAATGATACATAATTTCTATAGCTGTAAATGGTTGCCTACAATCTTGCAATGTCTTAAAATGAGCATAGTATGGTGTAACATTAAACTGATTGTGAAACATCCGCATTATAACTGTAACAAATGTGCCATTTCTTTCCATTTACCAACCAGTTATTTCTGGACCACAGAAGTCCTTCTCCAATGATGTAGAACTAAGATTTGTTTTGTGTTCATCACTAATATCCGAGTTTATATGTTTGCCTTCTGAAGCTTCTCTAGTTCCAATAAGTATTCTGGATTATAAGTGAAGAGTGGAGTTATTCATGCACGTGAGTCTGATTTGTGAACACTCTTCAACATGCATATTGTTTGCTGATGTTCACCTAATATATATAATTATTACTCGTCTTTTTTCTTTCTTCTGTGAAGTAACTACTAGATAAGGTTGATCTGGTCTCATTCTTTCTGTCTTGTTTTTCATTTTTGTACTTTTTTCATCATATAGTTTCTCTTAATGGTATTGTCTAACATAAACGTAATTGTTCAGGTCACAGAAGATGGAAAACAAGAGCGTCACCTGGTGGCAACAGTAGGCAAATTCAGCGTGATATGGAACTTCCAGCAGGTTAAGAATAGTGCCCATGAGTGCTATCAGAATCAGCAAGGCATTAAGAGCTGCTATTGTTATAAAATTGTGCTGAAGGACGAGTCTATTGTTGAAAGTCGATTCATGCATGACAAGTTTGCTTTTAGCAACTCTCCTGAAGCTCCACTGGTAGTGGCAACACCAATGAAAGTTACTTCTTTCAGCATGTCTGGAAGGCGAGATAGTGCTGTTAAAAAATAGTTACCACACGACTGTTTGTATGATTTTTTTTCTTTCTTATTTATTTTTTTTGGCTAGTGTGTATCTGAAGATAAAGTTTTATTTGTTCTTTGTAGTCGTAGAAGAGTTCTCCCTGTATTTTCTCTGAATATACCAATTAATTGGTTTCTAGTAAGTGAAAGTTGGAAGTGTTTCCATTTGGTGTATATGTATTGTCTAATCTTTCATGTGTAGTAAGCCCGGTTTGTGCATCGAGATTACCCTTTAGGTTTTAAAACATTATGGTGTCCCGTCCAACGGAGATTGTGTGGCTTTTGTAATATGCAATCACTAGAATGAATTCCACCACTTGTTTTGTGGGTTCATTTGTTGGGTTTTTATTCTTTTGAAGTAACTATGTAGCGAACAGCTTTGATTTCTGAAGTTAATTAAGATTGTCTGAGTTGGACATTTTCTAAATGATTTCTGAAGTTAATTCAGATTGTCTGAGATGGGCATTTTCGCGCCTTAGCGGTTGAATTTCTAGCTTGAAAACATGAATGAATCAACTTCTAATGTCCGTCCTATTTTGCATCAGGCCAATAAGCAACAATTTCCCAAGAGTGCAACTCCAGTTTTTTATTGAAAGAGTTCCCAACTGCACAGCTTTTATGTAAAGAGTTCATAACTTCCCAGATAAATGGCCTCAAAATGATTCCTGAACACTAATTTTTGGACTGCAAATTAAGGTAATATATCAATCCCCTCGTAAGCCTATTAAAAGCCTGTTGAAAGAGAGAATAATCTAGTGCAGGTTTTAGAACATAGGTGGGTAGAATCCTACTGATACTTCATTGTTATTATGTGTTCACAGAGACTAATATCTAAGCAACCAGCAGGAATAAGATACAATTACCATTGCCATTCCACGAGTATCACACATTGATCAATGAAACAAGTCATTTAAACCCTTATAATCTCATGCTAAAATAAGACTGTCTAATCAGATGTTTCTCTATCATAAAATACATGAATCCCAAAGCTAATTTCCTGCAGTGCGGATTCAATTTGGGGGAAAATGTGAAAGGGCGGAGCAATTCTTTGAGCAAAGATGCCTCTCTTCACAAAGCATCCCGGGCAGCAATTCGGCATGTTATAGCATCTGCAAGAGATGATATTCCTAGTTCTGCGCTGGATATTTTGTAGTGCTGAAAGAGATTGTAAACATATAATCAAAGATCAGCATAAAGCAACAGGTGGAGGATGTAAATCAAAGGAAGCAACAAATGCAAAACTAACAAACCTTTTGTATTTGGGCTAGGTTTGCTCTTCCTTCCAACTCTGTTAAATCAATCTTCTTTCCTTTGACTAGTTTCTCTATGGCTGAGGTCTACTCAAATAGTAAATAAACTCTCTTGTAATCTTTTACTTTCAGTAATGAAACAGAGCAACAAACGATGACATGACTCTAGAACTCTGGATTATTTATGAGTTAACTGACTCACCTCATCGTCAGAAGCACTGAAACGAGCTACAAGGACATAAGTTGAGTTTTCAGAGATGCCACATCTTTTGAAGGATTCTGAGATCTGGTTAGAACAGAAGCCTAGAAGTAAAATTAACTGAAAGGGAGAAATACTAAAGTAAATTTAATAAACAATACAGTTCTTACATGTTTAGAGCCCGAGTAATTAAAAACAAGCTCAGAATGTAAAGTGCGTGTTGCCAGTGACTCCCGCGATTTAGCTACAAGCGTCTTATGAGCAGCAGCTAGAACAGGGAATACATCTGGGATCTGTCTCATTTGTTAATGAAAGTTGTATTAGATATATTCTGCGAAAGATCATTGCAGCACAGCAGAAAATTATTAAAGCAAGAAGAAATTTTAGTACTGGAGAGTTGGGCTTAGTTTGCTTACAAGTGATGCATTGAGAAATGCTACTTCAGGTTCCAGTGTTCCTGCTTGCATTGCATCCAGTAGTTCTCTAAGAAAATAGACGAAGCTATTACCACACTTGAAGTTTAGTCCCTCAAGACAATGCTTAACACACAACTAATTGTTCTCCCAAATTCCTTGACCTAAAAAGCTCTCTTAACTGTACACCTTTGAAAGCTAGCTATTTTATATTTCTATTCATCCATGAAGCCACCAACCATGATACTACTTTGAATTATAAGAAAGTAAGCTGTCCTTAACCTAAAGCCAGCACAATATAAATATGACCAACAATATTTACAGTTAGCACAGTGGCATGCGGAAGTCGGAATATTATCTTCTACTATGAACAAAAGGTGTAACCTTTGTAATGCACAACAAGCTCTTTATGAAACATCCAAGGAATGTAAAATTAGCTTTTCCCAAAACCCTATTGAGATAATTAAATTGTTTACAATTTTACATACATAAGATGAACTCAACTGACACTCAGTAGTCAGATTCAAGTGGTTACTAAGTAAAACTTAATGTTTGTCATAGAGACCCCTTGTAATAATGTTTCGCACAAGGAGGAACCCTGAGATAATGGCACACTAGGCAGCATATCAATTATGGAGACTCAAACAAAAGGAAGGGAAGATTGATTTATTGGAAAGACAATAACAAGTAACTGAAACAAATTACAGGAGCATCTACAAATTTCAGACACAAAAACCTTAATAATTGGCAGAAGACAAATTTGTAACTTCAGCTCAATGAGCAGTTTCTGTTTCAGCTTATTTGAGCAAAATTAGTGAAAATGGTTGTTACCGATTTATAGTATCGGCTAGACTTTGAAAGGAATTGTAGGGGAAGAGAGAGAGAAAGATAGATTGGGGAAGAAGTTTTAATTAATTTTCATTTGATACCCACTTCTTTCCAATGATAGAGTTATATAATAACACTGAAAAAGTTGAGACTAATCCTACCCGTTGATTGAAAACACCTAAGAGAATTAATCCTAGCCTTCCATTTTATTTAATACTCCTCTCAATTATGTAATCCGTAACAATACCCTGCTCTTCAAAATCCACCTTGCCTTCTAGGTGGAAAATATGCAAAACAGCAATTAGGACATTGGCAACCTCCAACATTTGCCATAGAGCTAATGCACTCTTGTTCAGTTATCTGACCTACCTTTGAACCTGCTAAGAATGAGAATAGAGGAATGTGTGACACTTCTGCAATCTGAAGATACATCTTGGGCGTGAAACTTTGATGCTTGACTTTCACCTTTTCAATTCTAGACATACATGGGATACTAGTCTTAACCTTAAAGAACATCCTGACTCCTTTGTTAGAAATATGAAGGAGAAGTGTTGCCCCCACCACAGTAGCCTGGTGTATAACACATCCTACAGAAAGTGTGTTGCTCATAACAAAAACTCCAGCTCCACATTTCTCATTTTATCTTTCACATGTAAAGACCTTCATGACCTTCAAAAATGAAGGAAAAACCAACAGTTGCCACTATTTTCAGCAACAAAGCTACAAACATGAGCATTAAACCTTTAGCTCGAATTGTTCCATAACAAGAACTGCCCTTGAAAGAGACAATGCCCAGTTCTAATTCAAGCATTATGTATATAACAAGACGCAACCCATAGTACGGGGGTTTTCTGCTTTCATGAATAATGCTCTCTGATAAGGATCTTTTGAATAATGAACTTCCAGTATGACAGTTAGTAGTGAAATTCACATTGATTATCCCTTTATGACCTGAACAGTAGAGATACCAAGCACACAAAACATATAATGGAAGTGTTGACCTGATAAACCCCCAATTTATACCTTATCATGATTCCAGCCAAGCCACAAATTTTTTTAAAGCCATCATGTTCATCTGGATTGAAAGTTGCAGGCCCCAATGTATGTGGAACCCGAATATTTAGTGCATAAATTTTTAGTACTCCTCTGAGCTTGTTGACCACAAGAATAGCAAGAACACACTCTGTTACATAAGCACACTTACTGATGTCATGGGGTCCATCCACAAGAATCTCAAGCCCAATACTAGGGACCAGGCCATTCTCCTGGCAGATGATGGCATATCAGGACAAACCATTAGCATTCTCACTAATAGCTAGCTGGAAGATTCATTAGATCCAATCTTCAGCACAACACGCCATTTGGAAAACCTAGTACTTGTTTCAAAGTATTTAGCATGAACAACAAGGCCATCAAGACCTTGGTTAGTGCCAACAATTTTTAGCATCTTACCACCTATCCCATCCTCAAACAACAGCTTCATAAATTCTCCTGGTTCACCACTGATGAAAATATGCTCAACAGAACAATTATATGCTATGTTGTCAGGAAGAAGCATGTCATCTTTATTATACAAATGGATCAAGCAATAACGCATCACATGATGACCATTTTGGTTATTGGCTAATGTTGTTACAACAAGACTTCCTGCTACGACTTGGTTATCTTGTGGCTTCATTGTTTCGATCTTCAAAGATAGATGAATATTAGCCCTTGTTCCACTACTTTGCAGCCTATCAAATTGTGGTACCAAATATGACTTTTTTCCACTTTGTTAAGTTCTTTGTCAGTCAAGCTCAACAATAAGGGAAAGTATATTTTGCATCTTAGTCCGAGCAACATACCAAAATTTGACATCAGGAAGTTCATACAGAATGCTGATTAACATAGGGTTAATCTTTAGTGCAATACAAACACCTTCACCCTTTCCAAACACATTCTCACCGAGAACACTTGCTTCCTTGGAAACTGTGTAGCCTTCTTATCGGTTTGTTATCTTCGCATTCTTTAAAATTTTCAGCAAAAATCACTGTGCTCATAACCATGTTCTTCTGTCCTGTACTTCGAAAACTAGTTGCAACAAAAACCTTTAATGTGGAATTAACGCTCACATCAAGCACAACTATTCCATAAATTTTGGCTCCCAACCTCTGCAGCCTTTCATCGAACGAGTCCTCATTTTCAGTAAGCGAGATATGAAACAATAGTGGCGCGAATTCTAGAATAAACTTTATTAGCATTACCATTTGCAGTCCGTTGCGCCCACTACCCTGGACAGTCAAAAATTGAAGAGCATCACAACCATTTTAGAATTAATTTCCCATGAATCCAAATCAGAGTAACCTTGCACTTGTTCGGACCCTAATAGAAATGATAGCTCATCATCGACATCATTACCCTGCCCCTGTGGAAACCACCTTATCCTCAAGGTGGGATTGGAGAGTGTTCTTGCATTTGTTAGCTCTAATTAGCACAATTATTTCTCCCAGATCAAAACTGGTCAGAGTTCAGCTCACCAGGGAGTCGTAAACAACAATTAACACCAGGCATTGTGGCAAAAACTAAATGGTTGAGATCACCACAGCTAGGTGTGGTAAGCTTTAAGGTACGTAAACAGATGTCATATAAAGCTTCATAGTCTAGAACCATGCATTCATCTGCATTTTCAACCAACTGATGAACCGGCAAGGTTGCATTGTAAGGCTCAACCACATTATTAAACACCAGAAATCCTTGTAGACAATAACAATTCTTGGCTTCTTTCCTCGCAACATCTAGCATAGAACCAATCAACTCAGTTCCTTCGATGTAATGCCCTTTGCCCAGTTGTTACCCATATCAGATTGGACAAAAACAAAGTTGCCTAGACGGATGATCTGAAACATTCACTCATTTATCTCAGGCTGCAAATACATGTAGTCGAAAATTCGACTCTCATTCTCAACAAGCTTATCAAACTCGTACATATTCTCTACATATTCAACAATTACAAACTTATTAGTAACATTGGCAGGCTCAATATCAACAATTAGCTCCTTTGGTTTCTTAGTTAACCCACTAATAACACTCGTTGGAATTTAAGTCCCACCTCCACTATCATTGTACGGATATTGATTAGTTACAACATACAAATAACCCTCCTCGGCATAGCCAAAATTTAGAACACTCCTAGGCATTTCATCAAACACCTTGCTCTTTGAATACCTTCGTTAACCCTGCGAAGCTCTCCCTCAAAATCATGAAGTTTTTTTTATGCAGGTGAAAGTAGGGGATCCATTGCTCCTCCCGTCTTTGACTTGCTCCTTTAGTTCTTCAACTTGATTATTGAGTGGAATTGGGTCTACAATTTTCTCCTTAAAGCCTTCCTCATCTCCATCATCCTTGACTACTGGATTGAGTAGTTGATTCTGCAATTGAATTTGGTTGACCTCTTCCTCTTCAAAATCCAAAACCACCTCTCCTAGATCATCATTTTCATCATAATCTGGCCCCATGGATTCCGTTGCTATACATAGATAGTCATCCTCTTGGTTAGCACCACAAATTAGAACTTTTCATTGATGCTCTGGCTCTGGATTTGGGGAAGGTTGTTTCACGGCTTTAATGAATTGATCAGCCCATGTTGCCATAGAATCCATAAATTTCTCAGCAAATTTCTCCCAAAATGCTGTGATAGGATCGTATTCCATGGATTCAGCTCTCAATGAAAACACCATTGTTACCGATTTATAGTCTCGGGTAGACTTTAAAAGAAATTGTAGGGGAAGAGAGAGATAAAGATAGATTGGGGAAGAAGTTTTAATTCATTTTCATTTGATACCCACTTCTTTACAATGATAGAGTTATACAATAACATTGAAAATTTTGAGACTATCCTACCCGTTGATTGAAAACACCTAAACGAATTAATCCTAGCCTTCCAATTTATTTAATACTCCTCTCAATTATGTAATCCTTAACAATGGTCAATAAGAAATAACCTGTCCCAAGTCTGTTTCTTTGGGATTATCTCAAAGTTGCATATTTAGAGTTCATATTGTGTTGATTCTTCCCCGTTAAATTATAATATTACCCAGCGTACGCTAACTAATGATAATACCATATTTTCCATATATTTCAGCAGAAGAAATACTTCTGAGGAATTGTTTCAATATTGGTTCAGTATTCAGCAATTATATATTTTTATTCATATGTAGAAACAGACCTCCTTGATTCTTTCCACAATCACTTAAAAACAATAAAGAACACACAAATTAGCACCCAGAATTAAGTAAATCCCTTGATATAGGTAACTGAATATTGCAAATAAATATGCTATAAACTGTTTATGTAATATTCTGAGAGAGAGGGAGAGAGTACTTGGAGTTGGCGACGTCTATGAAGAGGCCAAGGGAGAGAGTGGTTCCATTAATCTCGAAAACCTTCATATCTGTAGCTACTGCAAATTGAAGAAGATTGACGGTGAAAGTTCGTACCTTTGGAAAGAAACTGAAGTTAACCTAAGCTAAGCTAGGGCTTTAAAAATGAAAAATAAAATGGGTTAACTGCCAACCTCAAAGTTTCACAAAATTTCACTTTTAACTCCAAAGTATCAATTTTTTTAAATAGTATTTTTTCAAGTTTAAATTTTTTATAAAATTATTTTATTTTAATATATTAATAAAAGAAAAATGATATACATATCGACAGATATATGATGAAATTGAATTGCGTAAAACTCTAAGAGATAATATAAAATAATAGTGTCTAATTGCCTCCCTAATTTTTACATATCCAATGTATTCACTTATATTAATATTTTTTATCAATACAAATTTGTCGTTATGTATAGCAGGAGTCTTAGCGAAATTATAGGTCCATAATTATTACATATCTAATGTATTTACATATGTCAATATTTGTTATTAACATAAATTTGTTACCATGTATAACAAAATTTGTTACCATGTATAGCAAAATTATAAGTCAACAAAATTCACGTTTTTATATAGTTTACGCACATTTAATCTATTTCAATTGTGTAACTACACCAATATATACGTTATATAAAACATAAATAACATAATTACTAGTGATCTCGGATATGTATGTAAAAGAATCCGACATATAATTCACCACTATGTTAAAATAGAACAATTTTATAAAAAAAAATTAAACGGGAAGGCACACAATTTAATTCACCAACACGTTAAAATAGAACAATTTTATAAAAAAAATTAATACGGAAGGCACACAATTTAATTCACCAGCACGTTAAAATAGAACAATTTTATAAAAAATTTAATACGGAAGGCACACAATTTAATTCACCAATACGTTAAAATGAAACAATTTTATAAAAAATTTAAACCGGAAAGTTTGCGAAATGGAAAATATATATGCGCGACAGGTAGGGGTCGAAGTTACGACTTTCTGCTTAGGAAACAAACACTCCATCCACTGAGCTACAGGCGCTTCTTGCTAGCATATTATAGGACCAAAATTAGATCATCAACAAACTCATCTCTTTCAATTTCTTTATACACTTGCCCTTTTTGCCCAACTGTTTCTTAAGGCTTGAAATTGAGAACATCTGGGTATTGGGTTTTGGGAGTTATGTGCATAAGAAAGTGAGATGGAGTGAAAATTAACTGTACTATTGCTTTTCTTGTATGGATAATGTGGAGAAGTTAATCTTGCACGTAAGATGTTTGACAAAATGCCTCAACTACAAATTTCGAGCCTCCTTATGCATGCATTTCGCAATGGAACTGTTAACCAGGTTTGCTGTCCCAACTATTTTTCTGTGTTTTTTTATGCAAACAAACAAAATGTTGTATATTCTTTAGAAAAATGTTTTTATATACCGTAAATTGGAATATTGTGCAATCATTTCGGTCATATTGTATAATTGTAACCACATTAAACCTTGACTTGACCATGAGCCAAATCTTTTTGTAATATGTTACATTCAAAATTCTATATTTTTCATTTTTACTATATCCCTCATCTATTTTTTCCCTAACCATTATGTATGCAAAATCTGATCTTGAGATTTAAAAGAGTAAAGCTACAAAGAGAAAGTGTTTTAATTACATTGCCATGCGTAGGAAGGATTCAAATTAAGTTTTTAAAGCATTTTATATAACCTAATGAGGGTCCACATTTAATTTTTTCAGAACGTCTCATAATCAGAGTGTGTGTGTGTGTGTGTGTGTGTGTGTGTGTGTATATATATATATATTGAAGTCATAGTTTGCATAAAAAATTGAACTTTATAAGGTAGACCCATGATACTATTCTGGAAAAAGATTCATGTATACAACTTTTGGTTGCAAAATATGGTGTAAAGGGTAAGACTTGGTCAAAGTGACAATCATCTCTATATTGTTGCACAACCCTCTACGTGTCAAACCTCTTAGATCAATGTCCAGAGCTTCTTTCTCGTTTCTGTCTCCTCTCTCTCTCCAACAGAACATCCCAATTCATCCTATCTGGTACCCCTTCCCTACAATGTGTATCTCCTTCTTCCTCCTATGGCTTGTTAGCATTCCACTCTCCATCCATGCCAACCCTCAACCAAGAGGTAACAACAATTCTCCCACCCTCCCTTTCTCTCCATAGATGTTTTATACATGCATGCAAACATCTAATCCGTCCGTCCTAAATTTAGTTTCATGGTTGACAAGAATATATTAATTTGGAGGCATTAGGATCATACATCAAAACATAAGAGTTTTTTCTTTTGCATTTTGCATATCATTTTGCTCTTATATTTTGGAATTGGAATGGAGGGATTATTTTATACAGTTTTTGAATGTGAAAAAAATACAGTTTTCAAGATGACACTCAATTTGGGACAGGAAGTGTGTGGATACTCCATATCTTTCTTTCTCATGGGTGCACTAATGCAGGTTTCCTGATAAACTGTGGCTCACCGGACGTTATAGAAGAAAATGGCCTGAAATACATGCCAGATGAAGGCTACGTATCTGTTGGAAACATTACATCCGTTAAAAAACCACATGTATTGCCAATATTAAAAACATTAAGGTATTTTGCAGACACTGGAGCTCGAAAGTACTGCTACAATTTTCGGGTAATCAAAGGAGGAAAATTTCTCATAAAAACTATATATTACTATGGAGGTTACGATGGAGGGGAGGAACCACCAGTGTTTGATCAGATCATTGATGGAACTATATGGAGCATTGTTAATACCACTGAGAATTATGCCAATGGCCTTAGCTCCTACTACGAGATCATTGTCACTGCTCATGCAAAGTCATTAAGCGTGTGTTTGGCAAGGAATGGACACACAGTTTCTGACCCATTTATCTCAGCTCTTGAGGTGCATTATGTTGACAAGTCACTATATAATTCAACTGATTTTGATAAAAATGCATTATCTATGGTTGCTCGAACTAGCTTTGGCTCCGGTGGAGATATCATTAGGTATGAAAACTTGCTAATGGTTGTTTAACTTTCCTTTTGGTTTTATTAGTATCATTAGTTAATTCACAAGTCATGACTCTAGTGTAAGAAGTTACTTTGAGTTATACATACAAATAATTTACCAAATTTACATGCCATTGAATTCAATTAATTGTGCAAATAAGCAGCAGAAGACAGATTCTCTTGATAAGGCTAACCAACCTTCGAAAGAAGTTGAGGAAAGAGTTATACTATGAAGACTTTGCAGTAGATTTATGATATAGAACACTCATTGACTAATTAAAACCAATTATAGTTTATGCCAAATTGACAGGGCATAGCATAATTTATGCAGTTTTTTATATGAAACTTTAAGCATCTTTTCTTTCCTTTTTTTATGAAGATATACTAGTTCATAGATATCGAAACATAAATGAAGAATAATTATCCGAAGAGAGGCATTGGATTAGACTCTCTATGTTCTATCACCATGAGTGCCACATTGACTTTTTGTCGGGCAAAGCAAGTATGCATACTATTCTTTCAATCATTACTTGCATAAACAAGGTTCAGCTAATCAGTGGTTTATAAAAAGCATTGAAATTCAGTTCCCGTTTGGCTTATTATTATACTTGTCTCGTCAAAAAATAAGAAGCTAGATTTGTTTTTTATTTTTTTTTTTTTTTTTGTGTGTGTGCACTCTGATGGTAAATATCAAACAATTGACTAGTTATCCAGATGATGCTTTCAATCGGATCTGGCTACCTTTCATGGATAAGAATGCTGCAGAGAAAAGCCATTCCAACATAACTACTTCTGGATTTTGGAACATTCCACCAGCAAAGACATTTGCAACAGCAATTACAACGAGCCGAGGTCATACTCTCACAGTCAGATGGCCTGCATTCACATTGCCTAGCAGTCATTACTATGTTGCGCTGTACTTCCAAGACAGCCGAAGCCCAGGTCCATATAACTGGAGAGTTTTCAATGTCAGTGTAAATGGTGAAAACTTTTACACCAACCTCAATGTTACCACTAGAGGTGTAACCGTTTATGGCACAGAGTGGCCTCTCCATGGGGAAATTGAGATTGTCATGAATCCCTGGAGCGATATGCCAGTTGGCCCTCTGATCAATGCAGGGGAGATCTTTCAGATTCTGCCTCTTGGAGGAAGGACTCTAACTAGAGATGGTAACCCCATTTGATGGTGAATTTACCCCATTGATGCATATACTTATAATCAATTTTTGTTTGGCAATTTATTAATTTTTGGTTGCCAACAGTGATGGTGATGGAAGAGTTGGCCAGAAACCTTGACAACCCGCCTCCTGATTGGAGTGGAGATCCATGCCTACCTAAACAGCATTCGTGGACTGGAGTTAATTGTTCTGAAGGAAAAAACATTCGAATCATCTCCCTGTAAGTTCTGTTTGACGGCTAGAGTTACATTTCTAAATCAACAACTTTTTAAGGAAAATTTTACTTTTCCAAACATATCCTTGCATTTTCTAGATAGTGGTGGCATGATTGTACTCAATCTACCTACCTAGTATATAAGTAATGACATGTTATGAAATTCATTCTACTTTATAATATAAAATTAGAAATGTATGTTTAATTTTGGAACGGAGAGAGTACTATAGGAGTATTGTGTTTTACGTTAGTGTTGTACTTGAAAGTATGACTGTAAAACATTACTCATATATGATTCAATTTAATATCTTCTAACATCCTTCCCCTTCCCCTATAAATGAAGGAATCTAACAAGCTACGAGCTCTCTGGGACACTACCCAAAGACCTAGCCAAATTGACTGCCATTTCTAGTATGTAAGTTGTTGAGCCCTGATGATCATGCTATGAGACTCAATTTGTTCAATGCAGTATTCCGTCGCAATATCAAATTTTACTTTTATTTTTAATATTTATATACAGTTGGCTGGGAGGTAATAAGCTTTCAGGTACAATTCCAGATATGAGCTCATCGAAGGCCCTGGAGTCCTTGTAAGTTGCCACAAAAAAATCTTTCATTTTACAGTTTTCCGTCTTTCTTCTTTCAGCTTCCTTAATTAGTACTTCTTGATCTGAAAAAAGGCATTTGGAGAACAACCATTTAGAAGGACCAATCCCTCAATCGCTGGGGCAACTCACCAAGCTTCAAGAAGTGTAAGTTTCTGAAAAGATATGTAACTATGGAAATTCAGTTGCTTATAATAATAAGTTTTGCATTGTTAATGACTTCTTCCTACTAATTTAGCAGATTTCTCCAAAACAACAGACTAACAGGCAGCATTCCAAACAACCTAGCAAGTAGAAAGGATATAAACCTTCAGTAAGATTAATGCTATGAACTCATTTGAAATTTTCTTTTAAAACACTACCATATAGAAATTTATCACTTTAATGCTTTGTAAACCATTGTTTTTTAAAGTTTGAACTAATGATGGAATTTCTGCTATAGGGTCTCTGGAAATAACCTCTTTGGGAAAGTATAATGCTAAAGAAAAGTTGTGGAGGAAAACAAGTTGAAGATGATCAGCACAAGAGGGTTTGAAGAGAGAGATTGTTTCGCCTGTTTGGAAGACGATATACTCTACGTATTTATCCTTCTTTCTCTCACACTGAAATTATTACATTTTCAGCATACGTCAACAATCAAAGAAGAAACATTGTACTAAACCTTCACACAAATCTAACATTGTTTTCAGATGAAGAACCTTTCGCTGTTCATAATGAAAGACATGTTTATGCAATTATGCATTTCATTTTTCACTATATTTGATAAACAACCAATGATTATAATATCAGAAAGAAACCCAAAATATAGCTTGTTTTGATGAGGACTAAACATTTTTTTTTTAAATCTTGCTAGACATGGCCCTGTATTCATATGGGAATGTTGGAAGATCAACAAGTTTCTGCACTTCCAATTGTCCAAATTAGTCATTGGATTTAAATTTTATTTTCGCAATAATAAAAAGCCAAATAAGTATATAGTTCCTTCTGATTATATAAGCAAGTTATTTATGCTCCATCTGGTTCGTGAATTTTCAGAGGAAAAAGTAAATGAAAGGTGCCATAAATTTCAGGTTTTCTTTTCTGCTACCTTACAAAACAAGACACAGTAATTTGAGAGGCTAAGCTGAAAGTTCAATGGAGTTTTTAACAAGGAAAAAACATTTCAAAATTGCAGGGGCCAAAGTTGAATTTTACTTATACTTTATAACAATCTATTTTCTTTTCAGTAATTTTTCTCAAGAACAATGGCATAAAAAACAAAAGGTTGAATGAATACAATTTCACATATATAATACGGTGTATTTGTTTTAGTGATTTCTTTTTAAAATACTATATATATATATATATATTAATAGAGAATAAATTATTTACGGATAGACAACATGCAAAACTAGAGTTTTAAACCTTCTAATAAGAATATGACACGTAGAGAATTTAGAAAAAAAATCAAAAAAATTGAATTGTGTTGATGACACATTTTATATTTATATATTGAATTCTAAATCCTTTGAATTTTTTACATGACATGTTATTATTAAAAAATATAAAATCTTAATTTTACGGGTCATTCGTATATAATTTATTCTCGTATTAATACTGGAGGAATATTGTTATAACTTCCAACAGGCCAAGCCCAAATCAATTAGAGAAATTAAGCCCATTGTATGTAAAATTATAGTCAGGAAGGCCCACCAAATATTGCAGCTCTGCTGCCCAATTCTGAACTCCCTCTCTCACAAACACAAACTCAAGAGTCTCCAATGTTGCCGATAAATCCAAGCTCTATCTTTATTCCCTCGTCAAACTCCTCATTCCTCTCGCTTCCCACTCTCTCTCCTCCCTCCTCCACCTTCCGCTGTCGCGCCGCGGACGCTCCGGCTGGATCTTCATTTCCGAGTCGGTGGTTTAATTTAACGACCGTCTCGGACGCCTCTAGCAGCGGCAGAATCAGTTACGACTCCGATGGTGTTCCCGCTGCGGAGAAGAGAATAAGTTCAGGCAACAAAAATTACTCGAAGGTCAATGCAAAAGAGAGGTGGTCACGCGACCATGAGAGCTACCTGACCGACGACGATGACGCGCTTCCCCTTCCGATGGTCTATCCGGACACCTCTCCGGTGACTGCCGAAGAGATTGATCGTCGGCTCCGTTGTGATCCCCAAATTGAGGTTTGACTTCGTTTTCTACTTTGTACATTTTGTGTGGTTGCTGAGAAATTTAATAAGATTTTTTTCTCTCTTTTTCCTGCTAATGTAAGGATTCATTATACTTGATAAGACTAGTTGTTATCGCCAAATTATGACGGCTCGCCAAATCACCACATAACGAGTCGAAAAGACGTTTACAGTGAATGATATGTGGTGGTTGTTTAGTGCTCGTTAACATGACACCATAATTTTTGCGTGGAAACCCAATTGAGAAAAATAAAATGTCATAGGAGAGATCTCAAAATATTCCTCGCTTATAACTCAAATGAGCTATTTTTCTATCCATTATTGAAACTCTCGAATTAATTTCTTTAACCCTTTATTGCTACAGATGGTGTATGGCGAGTGCCTTTTATAGGCAAGCAAAAGCATACCAATGAAGGAATATTAGGCCAATATGCCATCTTTAGAAAATTATGTCAGCATACCATCTTTGGAAAAGTGGGCAACTGTTAGGTAGAAAGGAAGGGAAGGTGGGCGGCTTTGAAGAAGCTGATTGAAACTCTCAGATTAATTTCTTTAACCCTTTCTTGTTACTGATGGTTGATGCTGTGAATTGGTGTGGAGAGATGTATGGCGGGTGCCTTTTATAGGCAAGCACAAGCATACCAATGAAGGAATATTAGGCCAGCATGTCATCTTTGGAAAATTATGTCAGCATACCATCTTTGGAAAAGTGGGCAACTGTTAGGTAGAAAGAAAGGGCAGGTGGGCGGCTTTGAAGAAGCTGATTGAAACTCTCGGATTAATTTCTTTAACCCTTTCTTGTTACTGATGGTTGATGCTGTGAATTGGTGTGGAGAGATGTATGGCGGGTGCCTTTTATAGGCAAGAAAGAGCACACCCAAGGAGAAACTTAGGCCAACATATCACATCTAGCATGCCATGTTTGATACTTTTGCTGATGGCTTCCATGAAAAATTAACCCATGAGAAACACACCCCAACATTGCCCCCCACTTTCTTATTGTAAGAAATTTAAAATAAAAGAGTATATAAATTTGACATTGTTATAAGCATTTGTTTTGCTCGCCTAGTTTCTTCTGTTATATGAATTGTTTTGTTAAGTTATGTCTCTTTTCCTTGATAGGCATGATCTTTCCCGAAGATCTAAATCACCGATTTCGAACCTCATTTGCTTCATTCCCCGATTATAGAATCAGCAGTTCTTATTATAAATATTGGTGTGAAGTCAATCCTCGCGACGTTTTCGACCACCGGCCTTATTTTTTCAGATAAATATCGGTAGGTGAGCCTCCCGACTTTCCCTACCACCGGCCTTATAACCACCGAAATGTAGATAGTCCATCCCAAAGAACGTTTATTCCGTTTGGGAGAACATTTGATCGTCCCGAATGATGCTTTGATTGTCCCGAAGGATGCTTGACCGTCCCGGATGGTGCTTTGATTATCCCGGAGGGTGCTTAACCGTCCCGCATGGTGTTTTGATCGTCCCGGGGGATGCTTGACCGACCGTCCCGGAGGGTGCCTTGATTATCCCAGTGGGTGCTAGACCGTCCCGGATGGTGCTTGACCGTCCCGGAGGATGGTTCCTGTCTGTTAGCTCCTTAATGACTGATGCAATTTTCTTTACTTTCTCCCTTTCCAACGAACTATCACTGGAGCGGCTCCGACGCCTGTGAGCGGCTTTTGTGCTTGCTTCTGTCCCGCGAGTGGCTTTTGTGCCTGCTGCGGATCTGTCCAACGAGCGGCTTCTGTACCTGTTGCGGATTGGAGAGCGACTCTTCGTCCTGTTCCTGTCCTGCGAGCGGCTTTTATGCCTACTGTGGATTTATCCTGCTAGCGGTTTTTGCGCCTGCTCCTCATTTGTCTAGAGCCGTCCGAATGATATGTCATGGTTTAGCTTCGAATATAAATAATATGTTCGCTTGAGCGATAACCGAAGTCCGAATTGGAGTATAGGACATCACTATTAGAGTTTGTTGTCTGAAGTGGACTACTTAGCTTCCGCCAGTGAAATTAACCTAGCAATCACGAGTATTCACAACATTTATTAACACATCATACAATCATGCATGCGGTGGGATTTGCCATATATACCACATATCAGTACATATTATTATATTTATTTGAAACATTGACAGAGATGGAGACTTAGCTTTTGGATGTGAGTCTGTCGAAAATAAGTCTACAAAAAATTAGAACCATCTCCCTTTAATTACTACCTCTCGTATTTGTTTAATTAATAATGGGTGATTTTGATTCAACACTAAAACGGCCCTCCTTCTAGCGCCAATGTTAACGCCAAATTTTGACCGCTCGCCAAATCATCAAATAACGAGCCGAAAAGACGTTTAACGGTGGAGAATATGTAGTTGTTTAGTGCTTGTTAATATGGAATAAAATAATTATACGTGGAAATAGAATAATAACACTAGAATTTTTACGTGGAAACCCAATTGGGAAAAAATTACGGGAGAGATCTCAGAAATCTACTATGAAAATATTATACAAATTGGAGAAAATAATATTAGTAATTATTTTCTCTATTCCTCACATTGCCCCCCACTCTCCTGTTATAAAAATTTATAATAGGAGAGTAATACATCAGGATTAACTAGGTATATAACATTCGATACAGATTTATTTAGGTCAAAAACATTTCTGATATATGTAGAACCCGTATTCAGTAAGGCAAGAGAGACTATTGGTGTGAATTATATGGGAATAGATATGACAGATCAGGTTAGAAAAAGAGAAAACCCAAATTATTGATAGTATTTTCTAAGCCGACCTGCATGCCAAGTATTTTTTTATCTCCGATCCATCCATTGCTCGAAGCTGGTAAGTCCCTGGCTTTGGCACTCCAATAACTTCATAAGGATCTTCCCAATTAGGCATAAGCTTCCCTGTGTTTAGAAGAGCAGAAGCCTGGGCTTCCCGAAGAACCAAATCACCAACCTTAAACCTTCTTTGCTTAACACCTCGATTATAATGGCAAGTCGTTCGGCGTTGATAGATATCCAATCATACTATCGCTGAATCCCGTACCTCATCCAGCAAATCCAAATTAAGCTTAAGACCCTCATCATTATACAATTCTTTATATTGGCTGACTCGAAGAGAAGGGGACCCAATCTCTACTGGAATAAAGGCATCGGTACCATATGCTAACCTAAAAGGAGAATCTCCTGTCGTCGTCCGAGGTGTAGTTCGACAAGCCCATAGGACACTGAGTAATTCTTCGGGCCACCGACCTTTGGCTTCATCCATTCTTCTTTTGATTCCATTGAGTAGGGTCCAGTTTGTTACTTCTACTTGCCCATTCGATTGAGGATGTGCAACCGAAGTCCTCCGATGTTGAATATTTAAATCAGTCAAAAACTCCTCAAATTTGGCACCCACGAACTGTCGACCATTGTCAGACACCACAACCAGGGGAATCCCGAAACGAAACACCACAAACTCTTTAAGAAACTTGAGACATTCTTGCTTTGTGATCGCCCGAAGAGGTTTAGCCTCTACCCACTTAGTCATGTAATCAATAGCAACTATCACAAAGCTAACTTGACCCTTCGCCTTCGGCAACGGACCTAAGATATCAACCCCCAAACTGCAAACGGAATCGAGGACAGAACAGAGAAGAGTTCTTCTGGCGGCTGATGAGGAACCGAACTGTTTAGCTGACACGTAGCGCACTTCTGAACATACTCATTAGCTTCTCTAAAAATGGTAGGCCAATAATAACCCTGCCGAAGCACCCTGTATGCCAGTGACTTGGCCCCCATATGATCGCCATAAATCCCTTCGTGAACTTCCCGAAGTACGTATTCTGCTTCAGAAGGGACCAAACACATCAAGAAAATTCGTCAGGAGACCGATCGAGGACACATCGTTCGGACGGTTCTCGAAGAGAAAGGAGCAGGCCGAGGAGTTGCTCCCCAGTCCGCAGCAGGCACCGAAGCCGTTCGCAGGATCGGAGCAGGTCAAGGAGCCGCTCCCTGATCCGCAACAGGCACCAAAGCCCCTCGCAAGATTTGAGCAGGCCAAGAAGCCCCTCTCCGATCCGCGGGATGCATCAAAGCCGCTAGCAGAACGATAGCAGGTCGAAGAGACGCACACCAGACCGGAGCAGGCGTCGGAGCCGCTCTAGGGATAATTCGAAAGTCAGGCTCGAGCTGACTCTCTGAGAAAATGGGACCGATGCCCTAGCAAGAAGGTTGAAGGAAGTAGAACAGAAGTTGGCAGCGTCCGATCAGACGAGGGAACTTTCGAACAATGCAAAGTCGCCTTTTACCCTGGAGATAAAACAGGTAAAGGCTGACACATCAAAGAAGATGCCCCCGTTGGAGACTTATGATGGCACCGGGGATCCCTATGACCACACGCATGCTTACAATCAAATTATGGATTATTATGACCATCCTGATGCTGCCAAGTGTCACATGTTTGTCACCATGTTGAAGCATGAGGCGCGGGAATGGATGGTGTCTCTGACCCCGAATTCTATCGATTCATGGGAACAGTTCCATGCACGTTTCAGAAGTAATAAACGGAGAGGAAAGTTGACAACGTCTTTGATGCAAGTCAAGCAGCGTTCTGAGGAAAGCCTCGGCCAATATGTGAAGAGATTCAGGGAAGCAGTCGGTAATGTGACCGACTTGAATGTGCAACAGGACTAAATAAATCTCTCTTGCCTTACTGAATATGGGTTCTACATATATCAGAAATGTTTTTGACCTAAATAAATCTATATCGAATGTTATATACCTAGTTGATCCTGATGTATTACTCTCCTATTATAAATTTTTATAACAGAAGAGTGGGGGCAATGTTGGGATATAATTTGTCAGCTTCTTCAAAGCTAGGCCACCTGCCCTTCCTTTCTACCTAACAGTTGCCCACTTTTCCAAAAATGGTGTGCTGACATAATTTTCCAAGGATGGCATGCTGGCCTAATATTCCTTCATTGGTATGCTTGTGCTTGCCTATAAAAGGCACCCGCCATACACCTCTCTACACACAAAAAAACCATGCTCAGTAGCAAGAATTAAAGAAAAGATCAGAGAGTTGCAAAGGAATTACTCCGAGAATTCCAAAAATCGAGAGAAAAATAGCTCAATTGAGTTATAGAAAAAAGTGAGGAAGAGAGAGAAAATAATTACTAATATTATTTTCTCTAATTTGTACAATATTTTTATAGTGAATTTCTGAGATTTCTTCCCGTGGTTTTTTCCCAATTGGGTTTCCTCGTAAAATTCTGGTGTTCTTATTTTATTGTCATTATTTTTACACAAGCACTAAACTGCTACATATCCTTCACCGTTAAACGTCTTTTCGGCTCGTTATTTGGTGATTTGGCGAGCGATCAGAATTTGACGTTATTTTTCATGGAAGCCATCAGCAAAAGTATTAAACATGGCATGCTAGATGTGATATGTTGGCCTAAGTTTCTCCTTGGGTGTGCTCTTTCTTGCCTATAAAAGGCACCCACCATACACCTCTCCACACCAATTCACAACATCAACCATCAGTAGCAAGAAAGGGTTAAAGAAATTAATTTGGGAGTTTCAATCAGCTTCTTCAAAGTCGCCCACCTGCCCTTCCTTTCTACCTAACAGTTGCCCACTTTTCCAAAGATGGTATGGTGGCATAATTTTTCAAAGACGGCATGTTGGCCTAATATTCCTTCATTGGTATGCTTGTGCTTGCCTATAAAAGGCACCCGTCATACACCTCTCCACACCAATTCACAACATCAACCATCAATAGCAAGAAAGGGTTAAAGAAATTAATCCGAGAGTTTTAATCAGCTTCTTCAAAGCCGCCCACCTTCCCTTCCTTTCTACCTAACAGTTGCCCACTTTTCCAAAGATGGTATGCTGACATAATTTTCCAAAGATGGCATGCTGGCCTAATATTTCTTCATTGGTATGCTGGTGCTTGCCTATAAAAGGCACCCGCCATACACTTCTCCACACCAATTCACAACATTAGCCATCAGTAGCAAAAAAGGGTTAAAGAAATTAATCCGAGAGTTTCAATAGTAGAGAGAAAAATAACTCATTTGAGTTATAGAAAAAAGTGAGGAATAGAAAAAATAATTACTAATATTATTTTTGGGATAATTAAACTTTTAGTACCTGTACTGGGACCCGACTTACAAGTTGGTACCCAAACTGAAAAAACTTACAAATTGGTGCTTGTACTAGAAAAAACTTACAAACTGGTGCTTGTACTTGAATATTTATGTTAAATCGTTAAATTTGACTAACGGGCACGACGGAAAAGTCTGATTGACTAACAGAATCTACGTGATTAAACTTTTGGTACCTATACTAGAACTCGACTTACAAGTTGGTACTCAAACTGGTGGTTGATATGTATTTTTATTTTCAATTGGTTTTATAATTGTAATTAATACATTTTTATTATAGGACTATAAAGTGACATGATATTTTGAATTTATTTTTATCATTTTTTTTACCACCACTACTAATTTTTTAGCTAATATTAAATATATATTTAAAAATTAAAAATGTAAAAATTATTCTTAAAATTATTCGTATTATAAAAATATTTTAATTAAAATTATTCTTAAAAAAACTATTCTTAAAATTATTCATACTAATTTTTTAGCTAATATTAAATATATATGATGGAAGAATGTATATAAACTATTTTTTGAAAGTTTTCAATAGCATCATATATATCTATCTAACTCATGGTATCTTACTTTATTTTTTTTTGTGAAGAATTTTCTCATTTTAGGCAAAAGTAAAAATTTGCTTGAATTAAAGAAATATTGCACATGCATGTGCATATAATACTATAAATAAACAAACACCAAAACACAAACCGAATAGAATCCTAATAATTAAACGGAAAATAATTGCAACAAGCACTAAAACACACATTTATGAGCAAATTAAAAGAAACTAGCAAATATGGAATCCTAATAATTAAACGGAACCCTAAAATTTAACGGATTGTAAGTTTTTACGAGTACAAGCACTATATTGTAACTTTTTTTCAGTTTGGGTACCAACTTATAAGTTAGGAACCCTAATAATTAAACGGAACCCTAAAATTTAACGGATTTTAAGTTTTTTCTAGTACAAGCACCAGTTTGTAAGTTTTTTCAGTTTGAGTACCAACTTGTAAGTCGGGCCCTAGTACAGGTACTAAAAGTTTAATTATCCCTATTATTTTCTCCAATTTGTATAATATTTTCATAGTAGATTTTTGAGATTTCTCCAGTGGTTTTTTCGCAATTGGGTTTCCACGTAAAAATTCTGGTGTTATTATTTTATTTCCACGTATAATTATTTTATTTCATATTAACAAGCACGAAACAACTACATATCCTCCACCGTTAAACGTCTTTTCGGCTTATTATTTGGTGATTTGGCGAGCGGTCAGAATTTGGCATTAACACTAGTAATATAATTTCATTTGCTTATCAAAGAAACAATAAAGTAATTTGCTTTTATCATTTGTAGTTGAGATTGACTCTTCTTTCTAATTTGTAGAGGTGAATTTGATTGATTATCCAGAATTATATATTTGCTTATTAAGTTAGACTTTAGACTATGTATTAGATAGTTATATTCGGTGGCATTGCATTGTTCCTGAAAATGTTAAAAATATAGTGATTATATTTGTTAGGAGAAAACATAACCAAACGCAATCTTCTTGGAAAGATAAGTAAAAGAATTTAAAATAACTAATTTGGTTGATTATCAGATGCATTATGCTGATAAATATTAGAAATATGTTACATTTTTTTGAATTACTTACACTTTTGTTAGTAGTATCATAAACCTAGAAAATCTTGAAGCTTTGAGAGAAACATTACCAGATATTTAGGCTTATAAAGTAGTACGAGCCAATTTGATTGTGTTGGGAAGTTACTTGATAAATATGCTATTTGATGAAAAGTGGAATTTGATTTTAGAAATAGGGTAAAAAAAAATAATTAATTGCTGATGTAACTTGGCTTGCAAGTATTTGGTGAAGCTTCATTTCATTGGCTGTCTTTTGCACATGCATGTGCTGCACTCCTAATTGTGACTTAAAGCTTGAATTTCCTTTTCAAGTACTTCTCCATACCTAAACCTCAGTGGGAGTTAGAACCTTGTTTTTGTGCTTCATTTCTGTTTCTATATTTTCTTGTTTTTGGTTGTGGAGTTGTAGGATTGTAAAGAAGTAGTTTATGAATGGACTGGAAAGTGTCGGAGTTGCCAGGGGTCGGGGTTTGTCAGCTACTATAATAAAAGAGGAAAGGAAGTTATCTGCAAATGCATTCCTTGCCTCGGAATTGGTATGTTTCTATTTGTTCTTTACCTTCTCTATTTATCTTATGTTTATTTACTGACTGCAATTTTCATCCTCAATTTCTCATCCCTATGCGGAAATAAAGTCTCACAACCTCTGTGTTCGATTCTATGTGTCATAAGCTTTTATCACACTCTATCATAATCTTACATCTAGTACAACAAACACCACATTTTTACTTATAAAAAATAGTATAACAGAAAAAAGCACATTATAATAAATGAAACAAACTATTTCATAAAATTATTTGTGAAAACGATAATAAAGACTAAGCACACATCAAGAAACTAACTTCACTCGTGAGAGGGAGATAGTAAAAATATCCTTAAAAGTATTTGAAATAGTTGCTCTAATGTTTGTGCAATGGAGCAAATTATTTAACATTGTGATGTTGAAAATACTTACTTCCAATACTAGGTTAAACGAAGAATCTTTTTTTCATATACACCTGTTTAGGAATTCATATGTTCAAGCACAAGTACAGCGGTGCTTCTACCCGATCAACTTTGATAGTTCACATCTTCTTGAACAAGATTAATATCCAATAGATATTTAATTAGACTAAGGTTGTGTTTGATAAAACTGAATGTTAAGATCTGAACAATTTAGACATCTGAATAATATAGAGCATCTGTCTAGAATTGTATCTGAATGAAAAAATGTTGTTTGATAATTAATTTTTCCAAAATGTCTGAATAACAATATTTTACCATTTTAACCCTCCACCCACTATATTCGATTTCAGCAAAAATGTGAGGAAAATAAAAAGTTCAAAAAATACCCATTTTACTAATTTGGCAATTTGGGGAAACTCGTTAACTAAAAACATCCATACATACAAATGAATTCAAAAGTATAAGCACATTCACTAAAAATAAGGACTTCATTGCAAAATCTCTCATCCAATGGTGCTCTGAACCTATATAGCTAAAAAATGTTGTCCCAAGTTCATAACTAATCTTCTCGAAAAGCAATTATTTATTTAATATGAGAGATCAAGAACACAAACCCAACAAGGATAGAGTAGTATGCTGTATTGGTGACGTCCATGGATACATCAACAAGCTACAAAAATTATGGTCCAATCTTGAAATCCTAATTGCCCGCCCCATATGATTTCCAATTTGCTTTAATCAATTTTTTGAGCGATTACTGTGACCGGGGAGCAAATACATCTAAAGTGATCGATTTCCTTACCTCTTTGCCATTAAAATACCCAAAACAGACTCACGTTTTTCTCTTTGGAAATCATGACCTGGCATTTGCAGTGTTCGTCGGAGTTCTGCCAGCACCGTCGGACGAGTGATGGAGGAGATGAAGATGATGATGGTGATGGGTTGATGGTGCCATGGTGGTGGTCTAGCTATGGAAATCGAAGAGGATGGAGAGGAGAAAAAGGGTTATGATCAATTTGGACATATGAAAATCGAAGAGGGAGAGGGATACAAAAGGAATTTTGTAATATTGAAGAGGTTATTTTTGTCCAAAAAATAGTCAATTTTGTTCAGACCCACCTTTGAATAGTTTAAATTTAATTTTCTATCTTAACAATTTAGAGGGAAATTTTTTTTTACCAAACAACTTCATGCCTCTTAGCAAATAAGAGGTGGACTGTTAAGATGTATTAAGATACAATCAAACACTTGAGACAAACCTCTAAGGTAGCTAATTGTTTGAATATGCCAGAGGTAAAGTCTCTACCCACTATTCCCCTTCTCCATTCTTTTTTACCTATTGACTGTTGCATGATGGCTTTCTTATCATGCCACATCCCACTTTAATTTGCTTGTGGCCTATATGCGTAAGGGTGATTAGGGAGTTTTCCCCTTAATCCTCTGAATAATCGTAATTAAGTATTCTTCCACTTTCATGCTATCAATTTAACATGCAAGACGAGCATAATCATTTTGTTTGTGAAAGGGAAAAAGGAAAAAGAGATTGCAAAAGAAACAAGGGTAAATGAAAGGGATATTGACTATTTTTTTAAAACTTCTCATTGTTTAACATGTTTCGGAATTTGTGAAAAATTCTATTGTTGAATGTGATAGGTTTTAAACCCACCTGCATCCCCCATTTCTTGGCTGTATGAAATTCCATTCTCTCTCTCTCGCTCTTTTATTTTTATTTTTATGTTTTCACAGGAAAGGGTGGAGAACTGCTATTATGGTCTGCTTGTGAGTTTTACTTTGGGAGGAAGGGAAGGGAAACTTCTTCTTTTCAAAAAAAATATTAGAAGGAAGAACTTTTCCTTCCCTACCCATCCATTCCCTTCCTCCCAAAACAAAACTCACAGACGACCGTTAGCGTTTCTTTACTTTTGTGGACTGCTATTATGTGTTCACTTTTAAAACTCAAGTGGCCATCTGCAAAATCGTGTAAACCTCAGGTGGTTATGTGAAATTTACCCTTTTATTAATGATGTCTGATTGCAGGATATGTGCAGAAAATTACAGCTCGCAAAGATATTGATGTGATGGAGGATTTGGATAATGGAAAGCCACCTTGACACAAATTGTTGTGATTTTTCTGATTCCACTACGGGAATACTTTTGTAGTAACATCGATGAGTTGATTGTTAGCCCATGCATTGTTGTTGTAGTTCTTAAGCAATCTTTGGTTGCATTTCTTTCATCCCTAATTTTGTAAGCTTGAAAAAATAGGAAATATTCTATTATACCTGTGTAGATGGTTAGAGGGAATCTAGAACATGTTTCCCTTGTAACTTGTGCAAAGAATCAACATTGTATACTGTTTCTTTCATTGTCCGTATTTTTTGTTTACTTTGCTATCTTTTTGTTGGCAAGATGTTCAGGAATGAAGTTATTCTTACTTATCCTACTGACTTAAGAATCAGAATGTCTACATCTTGAGTATTCCTCTTTACACACATAATTTTATTGTAGGTATGCTTATATAAAAAAATCAGTTGGTTGGGTTTTTTCCTCCTCACATCAGGCAACTGTGGAATATGTCGACCTCGACTTTCTTGGATATGCAATACAACCTTTCAAAGAGAAAGTTCCTGCGGAAACCATCCCGTATGTTGTCCTTCGGGAGCAGGCAAAACTCGGGCTCATTACCAGTTTCTGAGCCAAACGAGGATGTGATGAAGCAGGTATTTGATAAATTTGATCGTGACAATGATGGTAAGATTTCCCAAGATGACTACAAGTTCATAATTAGAGCACTTCAAAAAGGAAGCACAGGAGGCACAACTAGAGAAGTGCAGAAGATATTCGACATTGCTGATCTGGATGGCGACGGATTCATAGACTTAAAAGAGTTTAAAGAGGTGCAAAAGAAGGGAGGTGGATTGAAGACAAAGGATATCTATAACGCGTTTCATATGTTTGATCTGGATGGTGATGGGAAAATAAGCGCAGAGGAACTGTTTGAGTTGTTGGAAAGGCTAGGGGAAAGGTGCAGCCTACAAGATTGCCGAAAAATGGTGAGAGCAGTTGACACTAACCATGATGGCGCCATTGATATAGATGAATTCCTGACCATGATGACCCAGTCCACCAATCCTTTCTAGAGGCCTATTTCTCTCATTACTTGTTAAGTGAATGGTGTAGTAACTACGGATGTTATCACTCTTGTATTGAATATTGTTTCTTTTTATAGGTAATTCATAAAGATCAGCTTCTAATTTCGAGTTGTTTCTGTTTAAATCAACCTGACAAGAATGATATTGACACAGCAATCCTTAGAATGTTTTATATCTGATTCTGTGTGAGGTTATTGAAGTACAAATGTGATAAGAATCATATGATCATATGAAATACAAGGTGCAAAATCTTTCATGTTATGCACCCTTTGACAAAGTGAGTTTTGTTCACCAGATAAATAGAAATAAGCTGAACAAGAAAGCAATGTAATTTTTCTCAGCTCTTGAAAAACTATGCGAGGTACAAATGCCATAAATGCAACATAAGCGTCCTTTAAATAAAGTCAGTGTATATAATATTTCGAACACTATCAAACTTGCGGATCCGGTTAACATGAAGTTGTTCCGCCAAGACTATCGGTCAATTGATAGCTTCGGGTGCCGACATGTCATCGGGCGAAGAATCAATGGTCATATATGGTATTGATTTTTGAATTTTCCCGCTTCAAAAATTTTTCGCCCATATCCCGACCATTGATTTCTTCGCCCGATGACGTGTCGGCACCCAAAGCTATCAATTGACCGATGGTCTTGGCAGGACAACTTTATACTAACCAGATCCCAAACTTGTATCTCTAAATTATATAATATAAAGTCAGGAGGGGCACTTGCACTTTGGGTTAACAATTTTCTGAAGCCTTTTTGGCTTCCAAAAATATCCTTCTAACTTTT
The DNA here is from genome assembly GCA_034770075.1 of Aralia elata. Lineage (NCBI taxonomy): Eukaryota > Viridiplantae > Streptophyta > Magnoliopsida > Apiales > Araliaceae > Aralia > Aralia elata. The sequence goes on along the minus strand of CM068388.1, from coordinate 95,466,901 downwards.
AAGATAATTTCTATTTTATTCTTTTTATATTAATTATTTTTTATCTTTTTATTTAGTCCTTCAAATTTTATAAAAAAAATTATTTTACTTTACTTAATTTACACACACAACCACCTGAAGCTAGTTTAAATTAATAAAATATTAGACCGCTACATCCTACGGACACTAAAGAGTCTTCATATTAAAAGCATTGTTTATAATAAATTTAATGCAGTTAGTATATTTTATTTCGTTATGGTGTCAATTAAAATAGGTTTATTGTGTTTTAAGAAAATGTATTTTATTTTAAAAGGAATTCTTGAAAATGAGCCAATCCCCTCTAATGAGTTACGAATGCACAAAAGGAACGAGACCTGCGATTTGGACCGGTTAGGCCGAATTTAAAAAATTTAAAAAGATCGCTCTTTTAAGACAGAAATTTGGTCTGATCTGACCTGTAAAAAAACCTGGTCTGACTTAAACTTGGGCCTAGTCTGGCCTAACCTTAGGCCTGTTCCGACCTGATTCTTTATTCAATTATTTATAATTTTTGAATTTTAAAATTATAATTATTCATCAATGAAGTATAAATTTTTACTTATTCATTATATTAATTTATAAATTATAATACATTAGTTTTAATTAATACATCGATAAAGTTTAAAGTTTTAATTACTCATTCTTGATTTCTTGTAAATACATTCAATTAATATACATCTTCAATGAATAGAACTAGTCAGTATATTTAATATTAATAATAAGTTAGTTTATTGTAAATACTAAATTACTATTATTTAACATTAATTTTTTATTAATATTCCTTGTTGTTTTTAATGTTAAATATTATCATTAATTAATACATTAATAAGCTAACTTTTAATATTTAAATATTAATAATATGTTAGCTTCTTGTAAATACTCAAGTTCTTCATTATTTTGGATATGTTAAATTCTTAGGGAAATTTATGATTTTAGTTATTTTTCAGGTATTCTGTTGTGGTAATTTAAAAAATAATTCTATGAAGTAATTAGAAAACTAATTGAAAATAATACTTGAAATGTAATTATGTAAGTATTTAATGACTATAAAGAAAAAGATATATGTGTAGTCAAACTTTACAAAATATATGTCTAACTAATCCTAGTACTAAAATAAAATAAAGACTAACTTTATATTCAAAATATAAAAATATAATTTACAATAAATTAATTTTATTTTACATCTATAGTCATATGTATTGTAGTAGATTATATTTAAATTATATCTTCTATGAAGATAAACTATGTATAGTAAACATACATTTAGAAAACTTATTTGCTTTATATTCTAGTTACGTTTAAATTATATTTTTCTTTAATTTAAGAAGAATATAATTATTTTTGTCCTAATCATCAAACTTATACTGGTATGCAGTAGAATGTTAAAATAAAATAAATCTAAAATTTTTTATATTATTTTTATAAATTTTTATTTTTAATATTTAATATTTAACATTAAAAGAAAAAAAAAAAGAGAAAGGTTAAGATCGGCTTAGGGCCTGGCCTGACCTGCCGGCCTAATTAGACCGCAATCCAACGGTCAAGGTCCGACGAGCCTAGTCAAAGTCTAAAATCTGCTTACCGCCAAATTCGATTAATTGTTTTTGAAAAAACAAATAAAAAATGAAAAAAAAAAAAAAAGCCTAACTACAACTGTACAAGTATACTTCTTGAGCAGAAAAATGACGGAATTGAGGAGGTATTCAATGGAAGAAGACGACGACGTCGAAATACTTTCTTCCTCCTCCGAACCCAGCGATTCAAGCGACGAATTCACCGCAGAACCTGAAGAAGATGAAGAAGACCTAGATTTCAAATCCGGAAGTGATGATGAAGCTGATAATATTTATCGATCCACCGTCAGTTCAGCTCCTCACGACAAAGATCGGAAGTCGCAGAATGTGGATGCTCTTGTGAGGTACTATATATAATATTACATTAAATTTACATTCAAATTTACAATTATCTAGGGCTTTCTCATTCTGCAATGTCCCTTTTGCGTCTGCTATTACCTTTGTTCTGTTGGGAGTTTGATTTCTGAACATTGTAATTGGATTTGGAGATGATTTAGGATTGTATTTCAACTACTGGGCTTCCATTATAATTCAGTGTAATGGTTTCACCGCAATTAAACATAGCATTGTGTCTGGCTCACTTGAGATAGTGTGTTTGTTGATGGGATTTAGAAAAACCATTATATACTTTTTCAGTGCTTTTGCCTAAATATTTGATGGTAGACCTGTTTATGCCTTTTTTAAATGGAAAGTGTGTATTTAGGGAATTTGTAGTCGTTTTGTACTCCTGTGTTTGTGTTTCTTTTTATTTCACTTTATAATGTACTAGTTCTTTCTCTCTTTATGTGTGCACATGACTAGAGATTAGAGTTCTCATGAATTACAGTGTTTGGAAGTTGGCTTATGTTAGAATTTAGAAATTTCTCACTATGTAGGCATGTACATATGATACATACGTAAATCTTTTCCTGAACAAGTATCTGAATCAACTAATGCAAATTTTAAATTCATGATTCTAGAGGGAATCTTGTCGTGAAAAGGCAGTCGCTACTTCCCCGAGTTCTTTCAGTGACAGACAGAGCAGCAGCTGTTAGGAAGCCCTTTCAACCTCCTTGTTCTAATGGCTACTCTGATCACAATGAAAAGCTGGCTCAACGTCTCTCGGCTCGTAAACGTTTTGTCCCTTGGGGGTCCACGAGGCCGGTTTTGGCTCCTGTTACAAACCGGTTGAATATTCCTGTTGCTACTGAGAAAGAAGTTTTAGAAGAGGATAAGAGTCTGCCACCAGGGGTCGAATCTCTGGTGTTGTGGCAGCCTGAGGAATCTGAAGGGGGAGACAGTGATTTGGCACCAATAGTGGTGGATCCCTTGCTTGTTAAATTCCTTCGACCACATCAAAGGTATTCAAAAAATATAAATAGTTGAAACTTATAAAAAAAACAAAATAAAAAAAATAGTGTAAATAGTTGGATTTATATGTCAATTCATTTGGTCTATGAATTCAGTACAAAGAAATGTTGAAAGGTGTGTACGCTTAATGTTAAAAGATAATCATGTTACGGATTGTAAATCATGTTACAGATTATAAATTCTATGTCTTCTACAATGCTTATATTTTAGAAGATACATAGTGAAGAGAGGTCTCAGTGCCCAGTGGTTTGATAAGCATTTCTAGACTTATAATTTCAAAAAACATTAAAGAACTCATAGCTGTATTATGAGCCCAAATAGTGAGGCTTAGTTACTGCATCTTTTTTATATTCTTCTTCATTTTTTCAAGTGAAAGATTTATTGCAGTTTGAACTATGAATAACAGTTAAGTCAGTCATGTTTAAAAGATTTATTGCAGTTTGAACAATGAATAACAGTTAAGTCAGTCCTGTTATCTGATGTAGTGTTTTGGGTACCTTTATGCTTGATAGTGCTTTATTCACATACTGAAAACTGCAATTTAACTTCTTTTCAGAGAAGGGGTCCAGTTCATGTTTGAATGCGTTTCAGGTTTATGTAGTGCTGCGAATATATATGGGTGCATTCTGGCTGATGATATGGGGTAAATATTACTGTGTTTTTTTTAACAATGTGTCTGCAAATACATCCAGTGTTACTTATTTGATTTGTGTTCTAGGTTGTTAGTATTCTTGGTTTAATTTGTACAGTTTGGGAAAGACGTTGCAATCAATCACGCTGCTCTATACTCTTCTTCGACAAGGATTTGATGGGAAGCCAATGGTTAAAAAGGCAATAATTGTAACTCCTACAAGTCTTGTAAGTAATTGGGAGGCTGAAATTATGAAGTGGGTTGGGGAAAGAGTCAAGCTTGTTGCTCTGTGTGAAAGCACCCGAGACGATGTACTCTCCAGCATTAGTAGTTTCACAAGTCCTCATAGTCATCTACAGGTAAATTCTGTAGAACCATGCTGATGTCAAGAACTAGTATTTGTTATTGATTTATCTTATGCCCTGCCAGGTTCTAATTGTTTCGTATGAGACATTTCGGATGCATTCATCAAAATTCAGCCAAAGCGGATCCTGTGATCTTCTCATATGCGATGAGGCTCACAGGCTGAAAAATGACCAGACATTGACAAATCGAGTAAGAGTTATTTGATAATGTCATATTTTCAATTTAGTTTTCTTTGACGAATTCTGAACCAGTATAACTTTTTTGGCATTGCTTAAAAATATTATATCAGGCATTAGCTGCTCTATCATGCAAGCGCCGCATTCTATTGTCAGGGACTCCGATGCAAGTGAGAATTGTTTTATGCCTGGCTGTTGATATATCTCGTCATCAAGTTCTTAATCTTGTTCTGTAACACAATCTATAGTTCACCTTCTATTTATGACCTCCAGAACGATCTAGAAGAGTTTTTTGCGATGGTTAACTTTACTAATCCTGGAATATTGGGCGATGCTGCATACTTCCGACGTTATTATCAGGTGAGTTAACTTCTTGCATCCTTAACATTGCATAAAAGAAACTGATCGGTTGTGCTATTGTATTGATATTTGTAGATTCAAGAGTTACTAATATTGCAAGTGTGATACTTTCTTAAAAACTACTGCTTATGTTAGCGGTTGGGATATAATATTTCTGTCTTGCTTAACATTTCTAGCAAGGCATTTGGCTAACTTGGAACTGGGGATCCTTTTCCAGTTATGCAGAATATGCATAGTAATGCTTGTAGTTTTTTTCTTAATAACATATATATAACCTGAGTTTTGTTTTAAATTTTCGTTGTTAACATACTTTGATGAAGGCACCTATCATCTGTGGAAGAGAACCCTCTGCCACTGAAGATGAGAAGAATCTAGGTATCGAGCGCTCTGCAGAATTGAGTGCAAAAGTTAATCAGGTACATGTTCCTGATGATGATAAAAGCTTATAAGCTAGTGTTCTCTATTCTTGCTGTAAACATTATTGGTTGCATTTGCTTGTCATAGATATGACACCGGTTAGTTAAGATAGGTTTTGTTTAAATATTTCCTTGAAAATCTTAGGATTAATTTAAATATATGTGTTTCAGTTTATATTGAGGAGGACTAATGCGTTGCTATCAAATCACCTACCACCAAAGGTAAGAAAAGTATCTCAATTCATATGCACCATTAAAATCTGCATAGTTGCAAAATATATTGATCTCCTTTTCATGATTTATCTTTTAACTTTGTATTTGACAAAAGTTCTTTATCGGCATATCATAAAATTTTCAGATGATTGGTTATGGTAGTGCTGTGCTCTTATTAAAGGATGTAGCGGTAGTATATTGTACAAGATGCCTGAATGCCTTTTTAATTTTTTGGGGGAGAGTACTGTGGTTTTGATGAGTAGTTTGTCCAATGTTTTAAAAGTCGCTAGGTGGACCTAAGTGGCGGAGGATGCGCCTAGTGCCTAGGCGGTGCCTAGGTGTTTTCGTAGGTAGACTAGTTGTTTTCTTAGGCGGTCTCATTTATTTATTTTTCTATTATACATACTTGTTAATTGTTATACTAAACAAAACATATAATATATGTAATATTTTATAAAAAATTAAATGAAAAATCACCCAAATATTTTTTAAGTCTTAAAAAAATCATTTCTAGTATTGGTGAGTTTCAAAGTAGAGGTTTGATTCTATCTAGACAGGGGCCTAGGCGCCCAGCCAAATCGAGGCGGTAGAGGACCACCTAACGCCTAGGCGGGAACTAATTGGACCTAGGCAGGGATTTTTAGTACACTAAGTTTGTCAATAATACAATTTATATTTTTGTTATTTTCTTTTCAATGGTAGATGTCTTAAGCACTGTGCTTAAGGTTGTTTGGTTGAACTCATCTTATAATTTGTCTCCATCATCAGCTGTAATGTCGAATTTATGAAACTTTCTAAAACCAGTTTCTTGCTTCATTCTCTCTGAAAATCTATTAGCAAGGCAAAACTTGTTTCCTGGGAAGAACAGGCTAACCAATAGTTGATTGCACTATTGTTTTTGGTCTATTAGTTGACTGCACTATTTGACGCAATTATACACCTAGTTTACTTCCTTTTCATTTCTTTGGTATTTGGGTATAATAAAAACTGCTATTTAACTTACTATAGATTTTGCTTACTTTACTACTGCAGAATTTTATTGAAGTTCTACTAGTCATATTGTTATAGTTCATGAACATGTTGTTTATACTATCTATAGTACATTTCTTAATTTCTTTTTATTGATATTAGTTGTTTAAATTTTAGTGGTGCTTTTTTCGTTCTATGGGAATTAAATTAGACAAGTCGATTGTCTGTCCCTAGTTTCTTACCCGGATGGCATAATTTTCTCTGGACACATACATTGTGATATTTACAACAGGATATATGCATTGCCTTCATTAATAAAAAGTTCATTTCTGGTTATGTTTATTCTTGGTAATAAGTATCAGTCTATCCTTATTTATTTATTTTTCAAATTTCTCTTCAAACAAATAAAAGAATTGTAATTACTTTGACTGAATAAACAGTATCAATTGGTAGGAGATCACTGTTAGTGCTCCTAAAGATATCAAGTCTCCTTTTATATTACGGGCTGTTAAAAGCTTTTGATGATTGCAAATTATGACTTTTGAATGCTTTTGTTCCTGCAGATAGTTGAAGTTGTTTGCTGCAAGCTGACTCCTCTCCAATCAGAACTCTACAACCATTTTATTCATTCAAAAAATGTAAGCTGTCATTATCATTTGAGGGTAATGCATATTCTGAAATTGTTCATAAATACTGTGAATAGTTGTTGCTGGTAAATTACAGGTTAAACAAGTAATTAATGAAGAATTGAAACAATCCAAGATCTTAGCTTGCATAACAGCACTAAAGAAGCTCTGCAATCATCCAAAGGTACACCGTACAACATCACTTAGAGGGCTATATTTTATGTTTGAGAACACCAATTTCTGTCTATCGTCTATGTACAACTAGTGAGAATTGAAGAATATAGCTGTACTTGTGCTTTGATGTTGCAAACATACATCCTATGATGCTTTCTTCTTATCCCCCCCCCTCTCTCCCTCTGAAATATTCTCCATCATGAAGCTGATATATGATACCATGAGAAGTGGGAGTCCAGGAACATCGGGGTTTGAGGACTGTATGCGCTTTTTCCCGCCAGAAATGTTCTCTGGAAGGTAAATACCCATAATTTTGCTACATATATGAACTTGATGTCCAATGTTCTCTAATTCTAACTTGATGATTCTGCATGTTCTGTTAGATCTGGATCATGGAGTGGCGGTGATGGAGGTTGGGTTGAACTATCAGGGAAAATGCATGTGTTAGCCCGATTACTGGCTCAACTCCGTCAGAGAACGGATGACCGAATTGTCCTAGTATCAAACTACACACAGGTAACATGAAGCTAACTGAACTAATGGTGGTACAAAGTATCATCACCTGCTACACGCGTAATATCCTTGTTTTTTTTATCTTGCAAGGACCAATGGAGTTACCAGCCTTGATTATTTCAGACACGTATATTGAGCCATCAGGCATTATAGAATCATGCCCAACACTCCTGATATACCACCAACTTTGCCATTGCATAATCCTTTATGGAAACAATTTGCAATGGAGCAAAATTATAGTTTTGAATGGTTCTTTTGGATTATACCATATGTTTGCATTTTCTTTGAACTAACCCAACTCGAGAAGACAATATGCCTTACTTTAATGTATATCCTTCGAAATATTGATGTCCTTTGTCACTCCTTAAATAATTCAGATATCTTAGAGCACTTGAGTTAATTCTTAATTGGTATCTTCTTAAGGTAGGCACTTGTGTTAATGATATGAATTGTTTCATGCATGCGTTCTTATAAAAATGTAATTCAACACTTAGTGCAATTCGAAATCATTTTATGCTATGCCATGTGAAAATGATTCTATCTGGTCATTTCTAGTCTTTTCAAATATGTTGAAACCTCCGAGTGTTTTTGTTTTCTTTGGCAATGATTTTAGAAGTACCTTGATATATTGGTACATGTAACAGTTCCAATGAGGGATGTTAGTACTATTACTCCCTCTGAGTCAGTGTAAATATACATTGTCAATATTTTGTATATTAGGAGGTAGAACTTTCTTATTTGATCATCTTGTTACTTTTTTGCAATAATGTTCTGTAACACTGCAAGTTTCCATTCATCATTTCAAATACATAGTATTCCCTGAAACTAATTGCCCTTTCTGTCATTAGTCACTACTATTGATAGATTGAATGAAGATTACTTCTTAGGATTCTTTTCGGAAAATGAGAGTGCTTCTTACAAAATTGAACTTGTGATTACTTGATACTGCAAACAAGTTAGTTAGGTTTTCATGGCAGTCTCTTATAATGCCATAATAATATCTACTTGGCAATTGATAGTGGTATCATTTTACTCATTAGAAAAACTATTTTTTCCCACCATATTTTGTTATGTCTTTTAACTCTGATTCCTGTTAATTATCAGACTCTAGACCTTATTGCTCAATTATGTCGAGAAAGAAGATACCCATTCCTAAGGCTTGATGGAAGTACATCAATCAGTAAAAGACAAAAGTTGGTCAACAGTTTTAATGATCAATCAAAGGTATTTATGTTTTCTACCTTTGAATTAATATCGAACAAAAATATGCATAACAAGATTACTCCACATGTTGCAGGATGAGTTTGCATTTCTATTGAGCAGCAAGGCTGGTGGTTGTGGCCTCAATTTGATAGGTGGAAACCGACTGGTTCTGTTTGATCCTGATTGGAATCCTGCCAATGACAAACAAGTAATTATTTGTACTTTACACTTCAATCCTTATAGATGGTGGCTTTTATTCGAGTAATGAGAGGACTTTGTTTTGCATAAAATACAATATTAAGTTTTTTCTCTTCTGTTTTTGTTTTTCCTTTTTTATCCATATGTAGGCTGCAGCAAGAGTCTGGAGGGATGGGCAGAAAAAGAGAGTTTACATCTATCGATTTTTAAGCACTGGTACCATTGAAGAAAAGGTTTTGATGTAACCTTTAAATAACAGTTATATTGCACAGGATAATCATCATAATTTTCTCTAGTAAGTTTGATGAACTAGTCTAATTTTCTGCAGGTTTACCAGCGTCAGATGTCAAAAGAAGGGCTTCAGAAAGTTATTCAAAAGGAGCAAACAGATTCTAAGAACCAAGTATGTGAATCTTTGCTTTCTTCTCATCATGTAATTGACAATGCTCTCAAAGCATAATGCCAAGTATTTTATTTGCAGGCGAATTTTCTTTCAACAGAAGATTTACGCGACCTGTTTACATTCCATGAGAATGTGAGGCAAGTTTATCCTCTTTTCTTAATTAATCATTGAAATTCAAGAAAAAATATTCTCCATCTCTAAACACGCTATTATGTCACTACTGTAGATGACATTACTCGATAGTAATGCTTGGTAATTTCTATGTGACCAGGAAACATCTAATGCAACTCTTCCGGCAAGAAATTTTCTGAAAGAAAAGAAAGAAAGAAAACAATACTGGAATTAAATATGGTGATTGAGACCAGTTGCATTCAGATGTTTCCTATGCTATATGTTAGTAATTCCCTATTTAATAAAACATAAGTTTTAACATGTTGTGTAGAGAAGTGTTTTTGTAAAGATTGATTGGATGAGTTTAAAGTTGGCAGAATTAAACTGTTGGATATACTTACTGTTAGACCGAGCATTCCTGGTTTTATGTTTCATTACTTACGAGTTTGAATTGGATTCTGCTTTAATGAGCTGCCATTATCTTTAATTTCTGGTGTCTGATGTTATTGTTCTTATCCTTTATTCTTCATTAAAATTCTGTTCTAATTAACGATATCTGTGTAGTTCTGAAATTCATGAAAAGATGAACTGCATCCGATGTGAAAGTGGTGGAGAAATGGAAGATGACATGCCGGAAAATTGTAGGGAAGTGGATGGAGTTAATTTTGCAAATGAAGACTGTAAATCTGATCAAGAGGATATAGGGGGCTTTGCAGGGATTGCTGGGTGCTTGCATAAGTTAAAAAGCTCAGAGAAACAGGTCAGTCAATACATTAGATTTATGGGAACTAAGCTTCTGTTTAGCAATACACATGGTTTTCACTTTTCACCATCTCTGTGAATCATTTATTTCTTTACAGGTAGGAACTCCTCTGGAAGAGGATTTAGGTAGCTGGGGGCATCATTTTAATTCAACATCTGTTCCAGATGCTATTTTACAAGCTTCAGCAGGAAATGAGGTGCGCTATAAATTTTAAACTTTTATGAAGTAGATTGTCTGGGAAACATGAACATTTTTATTTAGTTACCAAGGTTATATGAATACTTGATAGATGTTTTCATCTTCGATTCTTCAAATAAAGCCTAACTGCATTTCAATTTTCAAGTATTCTAATAATTTGTGAAAGTTCTGAATAATAATAAAATTGCTATCTTCTTTTCATTATGTCAACTTTGTTATCTTTATTTTGTCTAGTGACAAGATGACAATTGACACAAGGATAAACTTCCAGAGCCCGAGTCAATTTTGGCTGTGAAACTGAAACCAAATTCAGCTATTTAACTTTGTCTATACATATATAAATATTTTGTTTTCTATATGTATAGTTGTATCACTAATAATAACCTTCCACTCTTATTAATGGACAATGTGTTTTTCTTTGCAACTCTTTAGGTGTCGGCTTTTTGGGCTCTTAGAGTAGTTTTTGTGTTAGATCTTTGCAAGGATAGGAGGGATGTTCTTCATTAGGACTTTGTACCTTTTTCCACTTTTAGCTTTGTTTTTGTGAAAACGGGATTTACATGACCATGTAGCTAACGCGCTCTTCTAGTGGAAAGGTATTGTTGGATGGTTATATGATCAAATTAAAAAATTTCAACTATATGGATGAAAAGAGCATGAGAAAAATAGGAGGATCATAAAGTTTGAACCGATTTGATGGTATTGAAGCCAAGATCTTAATATTAAAAGATCAACAAATACGAGCCTTTGAAAATGTATTGATTTTTGAATGATATGATGAAAGTTCTCCATCAAATATTATGAAAAATTTACAAACCTTCCTATTCTTTTCATCATATACTAATTTCTTCTTCTTGAGCATGTAAGCTACGTGATAATTCATGTATATCCTGCGGACTGCTTGTTTTTTTTTTCCTCCTGAAGTTGACCTCTCCTAGAAGAGGGATGCTCTTCAAAAAATGGATACATGCTGAAAATATCAAAAGAAAGTGGCCACATAAACTTGCGTGGAGGGAATATTAAGTTTCCTGCCACTAGTTTGTTCCTCGAAAGTGCAGATTGTATATTTGTCTTCTATAACATTCATTTGTTTGTGCTGCATAAATAGCTGCTATATTATCTAAATTCATTTCAAGTCTTCCCAAATCTCACTTAAAATGTCATTTTGAACTTTTGTACAGAGAGTCAACTTGATTCTAAGATAATTAAACAAGTCATTATGGGCATTCCAATTTTGATTGATCATTAATTTCTTCATGTCTATTACCATATGAAACTCACAATTTCACGTTGTCACAGGTCACGTTTGTTTTCACAAACCAAATTAGTGGAAAGCTTGTGCCAGTTGAATCAATGGTAAGTCCAAAGACAGACGGAGCAGATCTCGATAAGAACCAATTCCACCAAAAGGAAAATGTAAGCCGGAAATCAGTATTAACATCTCGCCATCCACAAGCACGCTCATGGAATTCTTCCATTGGAGACACTACTAAGAACAAGTTATCTGCGTCTTTCAAGCCTTCGCACAGGGAGTGTATAAAATCAATGAGGGCACCATTAGAAGGTACAATTCATGTAGCATTAAAGCCTATACTCTCTTTCGGAAATCAATTACCTCAAAAAAGACTTTCTGCTGATCATGTAGATGATGATTTTCAATGAATTTTTGGTTGATTTCAGATGATTTTTTTAGCATCTGCTTTGTCTACTTCAAGTCTTTACCTTTGGAAATCCACTGAACTTAGTTAAGCCCATTGTTCTGAAAGTTTTTTTAGCAATTGTTCCGTAAACATTAAAGCTGTCTGTTTGGTTTCTACAGTCTAATGTCACCAAAGGAAATGTCATGCATTGTGGTAATATTAGTGTTGTAGCATACTGCAGTTGGCTCAAATGAGTATTTTACTTGCAATACTTGTGATAAATCGTCCTCTAAACAAAGTCACTATTAGTATAATAATAGTTCACTTAAAAGCGCCACAAGGGGGGTGCAGCCATTCAAAAACATAGGAGGAGTTGAAGGGAAACAGGTTTTCTTAATAATTACTTCTCCCTCCGTCCCAAATTAATTGCTTTTCTAGGACTTTTTTAAGTCAAATTGACTATTTTTAAAATTAATAATTAATCATATATAAATATATTTCTAAAATTATAAAAATTGAAATTAGTAATAAATTGTATATACTTTCTTTTGGTTATAATATCTTCACCTATATGTTAGTAAAAATAGTAAAAAGATTAGTTTTAAAAATAGTCAATTTGACTTTAAAAAGTCTTAGAAATGCAATTAATTTGGGACGGATGAAATATATAATTTTAAAAAAGAAACCAACGGAGCAAACAACTATAACAAGCCAGCAGCTTATTTGGCGGATTTACTGGTCAAAGTAGCATAATATAGATTTTCAAAATTAGTGGAGTTAAATACACTTTGAAGACTTCTATCAATGGAAATAGTCATGAATTCTTGAGTTTATGCATTGATTATCTGCCGTGGCCTGAAAATAGGGATGGAGGGATCAACTAAAAATGATTGATAAAAGAAAGACGCCGCCCCACATTGACTTAACTGGCTCTAGAGGAAGTGCAGCCACCCTAGTCCTGAATATAAAAACACTAAATGCTACGTTGGATCGAAGGAATGGAATGAAGAGTGGAATGATTCATTCCATTCTAGTTGGAATGAGTTATTCCATATGCTTTCCTTCTCTCAAAAAACTAAACACAATTTTTTTCATTCCAATCGCAACCGAACATAATTTTTTTCATTCCATAGGAATGAGTCATTCCATTCTCCCTCATATTCCACCAATCCAAACGTAGCATAAAGGAAATTAGTAACAAATCTAAAAATAGACCCTCACTTTTATTTAGTTAGTGGCTGATTTATGGACGGAGTATACTCAACTCACCAACGCCTTTTATCCCAAACTAGTAGTTGGAGTTGACTGAAAAATGATTCTTATATGAAAGCGTAAATGCAGACAAGTGATGGAGTTTAATACCAAATAAATACACTTGTCTGTCAAGACATTGAAGCTTAAGCCCACGGTTTTGCCTGTGTTTAGGGAAGACATCTTGAAGATGGATTGGCATAAGCCATTCAATTCTTCCAATTATAGGATGGTGGAAAGAAGTATTACTTCAAGGACAATTTACGCACCCACTTAAAGAAATGAAAGGGAGTTTTCTTGATCTGTCATTGAGTACACAAATTTTGTGCAAGTTAAAATATATGTTATTAAACTAGGATTATATATAAAAACAAAGTCTGGTCACTTCATAGGAGACCATGCCCTTATATCAAGCTTTTCTCCACTTGTTCATGAGTTTTGGTCCAAAGTTTTCACAGTTGTATATAGGGCTGGGAATCAGCCATCTGTCACAGTTTCATTTGGTGATCCCATACAAATTCCACTTAGAGGAGGGGATAATAATAAACCATGTGAGTGTCATCTAATCCTTCTACTTAATCCCCATGTTATTAGTCAACAATCACCTAAAATATATTTTTCTATGTTGATAACCACTGTCATTTGTAGTAGTTTTTTTTTATTCGCCACCCCCACCTCCCTCCCCCCCCCCCCCCCCCCCCCCCCGCCCCCCAAAAAATATAAAAAATAAAATAGAAAAGGGTCACTAGCAAATGAAGTCTAGGAGTGTATAAACTGTTGCCAATTTGGCCCAAGAGGAATCTAGCAAATGAATTCTAAGAGTCTTTAGACATTGTTGCCAATTTGGCCTAAGAGGAATCTATCTATCCTCAAATTGTATGTATGATAATTGCTAAATTACCTCAGATTCAATTGGAATTGGTAGAAAATATGTAATAAACTTCAGAGGTTTACCATTCCTTTTAATATCAGGCTCCCAGGAAAAGAGAGTTCTATTTTTTACGGCTGTTTTTTTTTTTTTTTTTTTGGATTTTCATGACACACAATTAGACACCAATTTTAACCACCAAGACTTATTATTGAAAAGAATGTCCAAATGTGTACTTTGGAAATTCTAGTATTCATATAAAAGTGAAGGAAAAGTAGGATTAGACAGAGGTAATATATATTATTACTCGTAATTGGATGCATAAAATTGTAAATCTCCCATAAAATTAAGTGCAACATTCACATGCAGAGATGAGACAGATGGGTTGAAAAATATTTATTTATTTTAGACTTCAATGTTGAGTAGCTTAATCATATTCAATCTTCTCATGACAAAAACAAACTTGGACTATATGAAACCATCTTTCAATCATCTGGAATTAACAAAACCGTGAGTGAGCTGGAGATGTTGAATTAGCTTGACCACGTAATTATTGGGTCAAACTTGATAACCTCCCAAGCCACATTACGATCAACTTTACATCAAGGCAAATACTCTCGCGGTATTTGTAGATTCTAAGGAAGCATTAATTACTTAATTTATCATGTTATCCTTACATTAAATAATAACTTGTTTATATTTCATTTTTTCAATGAATTTTAGAATAGTAATATTGAGATTTTATAACCAATTTAGTCGATTAGACCAAATATTAATTGTATTTCTTAATCTTTGTGTTTTCTCCTAAAACGTCATATACATAGAAGTATTAGGATAAAATAATCCTTTTAGACTAATCAAATATCTCAAACATTGAACCTTATCATTTCCAAAGTAATACCTTCCCAGCTTCCCTTATATATATATATATATATATATATATATATAGAGAGAGAGAGAGAGAGAGAGAGAGAGGGGGGGGGGGAGGAGGAGGTGGTGGTAAAGCCACCTTATTGGATATAAATTATTGCACAAGTCTTATCTTATTCTCAATAAAGATCATGCACATAAAACAAACAGCCCCTTATATAAGTAGTAGCAAAAACATGCGAGTTCTTTATAGTGGTAAGTAGAGAAGAAACAAGTTTTAAGGCAGTGAGTAGTGTTTGTTTGTGAATGCCAATACATACATGGCATGCTTAAACATGTTCAACAATGAGCAACCAGGCTTCTGCTCTGCAATGGGACCAAGAATCTCCTTTTCCAATGATTTTGCTGATACCAAACAAGCCCTTAAACAGGAGATCAACAGCTACGCAGAAGCTCCGGTGTCATCGGATTTCGAGTTCTCTGTCCCTACTTACACCATGAATCCTGCAGATGAGCTCTTCTTTAAGGGAAAGTTGGTTCCTTTGAAGGAAAAGGTGATGACACTAAGAGATGAGCTTCTTGTTGATGATGATGAGTATGAAGATCATAATTTGTTCCCAAGGCTGTCGAAGAATTCGGGCTGGTGGAAATTAGACAAGTTGGGGGGAATGAAGAGAAATCAGATTGTGGCCAAGAAACATGATAATGGAGGATTAGAGAGAATTGATGAAGCTAAGAAGTCTGTGTTTCTTAATGAAATGTTTACACCAAAGTAAACAGGTGAGATTGGCATTCCTATATTTTTTTTTCCTTCATTTGTAACTGAACTGAATTATGTTGGTTTTTATTTATTTATACCTTTTTTTTTTGGGTTGCAGGAGCTAATTGATATCAGTCATTGTATGTTCCATCATTCTTGCTTAGTCCAGAAAATATTAAGGTTTTTTGATGATGTAGAGATCTCGACTTGGGTTTGTTTTAACTGCTGTCCATTACTTGGCAACTAGGCATGTTGTAAGGAAAAGTCAATGTCACTCTTTTATTCTGTGTAAAATGCTTTTGTCTCAATAAGCTTCCTCCATTCTATGTGATAAATTTCTGTATTAGATTTTGATGTACCTCATCAAAGAATTAAAGCTTTGTTTTATTTAACTATTTCCAATACCATTTTGGAGTTATTAAGACCATAAAATGCTGCACCAGAACATCTAATCCAATTACCCAGCCCTTTTCTTACTGCGCATCATAATAGAGGTATGTCCTTGGCACTAATGTAATAGAACAAAGGAGGAGAACTAGAGACAATCCAGCCAATTGATTCAGACAATATACAACAAACAATGTTGCAAGTGAATTTACAATGGCCTCGAAGAAAATAATAGCTAAATTCTACATAACTTCCTAATGCCGACTGAATGAATGACTATAATTACACAGGGATCGGCTGTGTGTATGAAAACCTATATACAAAATTCACCTT
Source organism: Aralia elata (assembly GCA_034770075.1). Lineage (NCBI taxonomy): Eukaryota > Viridiplantae > Streptophyta > Magnoliopsida > Apiales > Araliaceae > Aralia > Aralia elata. The sequence goes on along the minus strand of CM068388.1, from coordinate 95,450,530 downwards.
TTTACATGATTACCGTCTTCTCTTCTGACAGGAAAGGATCTGCTTAATGGCTGTTTTATCTGTAGACCTGCAATAGTAAATACCTAGAGGAAATCAGTACTAGTGGTTATGTATAACAATCTTACACCTAGAAAACATGATAAATTGATTATAGAGACCAGTTAATGTTAGTTTACATTAGTAATCAGATCAGCTAGTTACTAGGTAACAAATTATGGTTGATAATATATAAGGTCAGTATATTCGATTTCAATGTATTTGAGAGAAGTATTATGGATCCTGAAAAGACATGAACCTATGATTTAGTAACTTGACTAAGGTAGTGAAACCAAAGTAATTGTAGGATGAATAGATACATCATCGAGGCCTTGTAACAAAATGTAACAAGCAGACAAATCTAATACTTGCTAACTGAAAGATCATAACTTGCCCAGATGTACCTATAATAACCAAAAGACATCTAAGGCTTTAGCTTCAATATCACAGCCATGCACGTTATCCTTTAATAGACCAACGGCTTCTATTTCCTAAAAGTTAATTTCAGTGTGCTTTTGCATGGATGATGGATACAACTAGAAGGCCGAATTTGTATTCAATTCGAATGCCACCCGTTTCCCATCTTCAGTATATTCCTCATTCCATCTTCAGTATATTTCTCATTTTTCCAAGAGGTATGCTCTTATTCCAAATTGAGTACCCTTGAAAATTCAATTAAGTGAGGAATCTGGATCCCATATTTTTGGAAAAATAGATTCTTCTCATCACTTTGTTTTCATATCTACTTTAAAAAAAGTGAGAACTAAAACCTGAGTGAAGTTCAAAGGAGTTGAAATGCCCACCTGTTGGATACCTTGTTGGGCATCTTTAGGCTGATTAGACGACCTTACATTGCTATTTACTCTGCTTTGTACTGGCCATGGTACAGATGGTGGAATGGTCGTAAGGATGTATTCTGCTTGGAGGAGGATTTCATGAGCCCCCGCTGACAAATGAACTAATAACCCAATGGCCGCAAGTGAAATACTTCTGAGGAATGAGATTGTACCTGGAAAAGGTGGTGTTGTATAATTGATATGCAAAATAATTAAATAAGTACTCCCACCTTTTTGGTAGAAATTGAGGACTGTCAAAAGCCAAACTCCAAACTCCCAAAAAAGATGTATTTTTGATATGCAAAGGAAAAAGAAGTCTACTACTAACATTTTACCTCGTTGCATTCCCTTGAGTAATTTGAGATCCTTCCTGTAGTTTTTCACAGCAAAACTACAACACTTGAATTAAAGCAAGCAAGAAGAGAAAAGTTAAAAATAATCAAAAAATTAATGGTAGATGCTTAATTTAATTATATTTGTTAACATAATAAATTAAATATAATTTTTTATGATTATAATCTCTTCACTTATATTTTAAAGAAAATTAGATAAATTTTAGTTTAAAAATTGATTAATTTGACTCAAAATTCAAACTAAGTCAGTTATTGTGAGATGGAGATAGTAAAAAATACTTGGGTCTCAAATAATTATATGTTATTTGCACATTGATATTTATTTTTGGGAAATGTTATTTTTCATATTAAATTTATTATTTTAACAAGTTCTTCATAAATATAGCTTAAATTACCCCATTCTCATATAAAAGGAGACTTTTTCTTTTTCTGGAGTACATAACAGTAGACTTGATGGAAAAAAGTAAAAACACCAGTGGAAATAACAATAACCTTATCCATTTATGAAAATTTCATAGTTTAATCTTTGTACTTTTAATAACTTGGTATGGTAACTTCATACTTTAATCTTTCATACTTTTAAGAAGGAAAAGAAACAAACTTGAGTAATCTCTTCTTTGATCACATTTTTTAAACCTTTCATTAACCTGAACTTTTTACATTGTGTTGTATCAAGCAGCTTCGGCTATAATGTTCCCAGCAATAAGATTGAATATTAGCTATAGTTCCCAACACTTTGGAAAAGTTGGATTACTACATATAACTACACTAATCATCAGTGAGTATCATATGCCTCTAGTAGTTCCAAATGCCAATTGTAAGAAGAATGAGAACATATTAGACAGCTGTGGGCCAAAAAATTTCACTGATTTGGTAAAAATATAAGCGCGCGCTCACACACACACACACACACACACACACACACACACACATATATATATATATATATATATATATGTTTTTGACAACAATTTTTACACAACAAAGGGGCCAAGTAAGTGTTAAACTTTGAATGACAAGGCGGACAAAGTTCTAAGGGGAACCCCCATATTTTAAATAATAGTAATTTGCACCAAATATTTCTATATCTTCCAAAAGCCAAGGGTTCATTTGCCTCCCTATGGCTACGGTGGATTTGCCCATCATCAATTTACATCAGAAAAAAAATGCAGTGAATAACAATCATGCACCACCAAACATCAGGTTCCTTGCAGAAAGGTGAGCCAAACTCTGCTACTTTTTACCTGGCAAAAGAAATTGAGAAGTGGAACCATGTATTAAAACTAAGAAAAATGATGTTGTAACTAAACGTCTATAATCTAACTTAAACATAAAGAAACATTAACTTGGGATAATTTATTACTTCCAATTAGCCTATGAACTAAATATATAATTTACTACAAATTTGGTTTTTTGTTTTCTTCATCCTGAAAAACTACTTGGTCAAGTGGGGCTCTAGTTAGTAATCAATTGATTTAATTCGGTACAATGTCTCAATATTAGTTTTTTCATGCTAATCATCCTATAGTGCTGCATATGTCAGATGCTTGCTTTGAACATCTTAAATAAAATTTTAGACTAATCTCTTCGTAAAATGCATGAAAGTCAATTGGGAAAGCTCAAATTGTTAACAGAGGGAGTAATTGTTTTAGACAGCAGCTGAGCAATAATATGAACATTATGATTTATTTTTTTTAAAAATAGTGATCATTAAACTGAGTAGACTTACTTACTTGCTCTGACTCGTTTAACGTTGACATCAAGTTGTGTAACGTCCGGATTCTCAGGTACCTCATCATTATCTTTATCTTGATTCACCCTTATAGTATGGACCTATAATGTAGAACACTAATCAATGAAAGCTGTATGTAGGTAAGGAAGAAAAACCATCAATGTGTGCTGAAGAACATAAAGTGGTTTAGAAATTATAAGATACAACATTATAGTTTTAGCTTGTAAGTTGATAAATTTCGCTCTACATTAATGGAACTATGATAACAATCACATAATAATACTACTATTTTGATGACATTAGCTAACTAGATTTGTAGTTCTCAATGCATCGATCAAGTATTATGAAATGCAAGTGCAAAAGATTACCTGAAACTTTGTAGGCTTAATTAGTTGGAAAACCAATGCATCACCGTCAACTAATTCATGATCAACAGCAAACCCTTTCCATCCTCCACTAAGTCCAGTTTTCCGATCTAGATACTTAGTTGGCCATTCATACCCATCCTCGTCAGCTAAAGTCATTATTTCATCATAATTGGGAAGGTAGGTCTTGCAGAAATGGACAGGGAGACCCTATTTGAAATGAATTGATACAGAATCACAAATGAAGCTTGTAAGAAAAATAAGAAGGTTAACATTTCAGTTTCTACAAAGAGGAAACATGCTTAACACATTGAAATAGATAAACAAATCTCAAACCGTTGAACTTACTAGCCAAAATCCACCACTAACATGTGATTGAAGCATTGGCTTTACAAAGCTTGGGATTTTAGGGTCTAAACCTGATTGCAATTCTTGTGCTCTCTCTAACGCATACTGCCTATCTTCATCGGAGGCATATATTCGATTCAACAAATTCCTCTTAGTGCCATAACTGAAAATTAGAATGCATAAGCAACTAAAATAAAGCAACACCAGCATCATCTAATTAAAATAAAACAAAATAAAGCAATATATTAACCTCCTAGGCCTCCCCAATGGTTCAATAGGGACCTGTCAAGAACCAAGAAGTTGTTGGTCAATGCACTATGCTCAGGAATTACTAAAACTACGGTTAGTCCCAGAGAATCATGCATTGATTCTATACATTTAGGTTAGGCAAAACAATAGATTAATAATTAGAAGTTTATGCAAATTTAGCTGCAATGTCAACAGACTAAAAAATAAACTACTGTTAGATGATGTCATTTCAGATGCATCAAATCATAGAGCAAAAACATCATGGCAATATCAAATGGGTTGGTAAAGATTTTTGTTAAGAAATATTCTGTACACCCAAACTAAATTAGATTAAACCATCTACATAAATTCAAAGTACAAGAAAAAAAAATGAAGAAATTGATCAATGGGAAAAATGGGATCTTTAGCAATATAAATAATTGGACGGGGAAATAGAGATTTGACTTCTCTGTAACTAGGAGGTGGCTTGTCTGCAACACGACTGGAGCGCCGGACTGCAGAAAGATCTAGCGGCTGGCACGGTGTTCGAGGCTTAATCTTCTTCATCTGTAAGATCAAGAAAATCCAAGAAATCAAAATTTGATGATACCCTTTAATACAAATAAGGAGAGAGAGAAGGGGAGCTGGCAATTTCGGCGAGTCACCGGAGAAGTGGCAGTGGTGCGGAGAGATTGAACAAGTTTGTTGAGATTGAGTTCTTCCATCCGTTTCTTGTTCTCTTCTAATCTCTTCCGGCGGGATTCCTCATATGTTGTTTCCTTTCGGCCCACCATTCTCTCTCTTTCTACTCTGGAGATGGGATTCAGAGGATGTAATATGGTAGAATGAAGAGCTGTTAAATCCTCTGTCTGTCTATTAAAACCCTTTTGGGGTTTGGGCGCCAATTTAAAGATTTAAACCTTTTGAATTCAGATCGATTATGTAAGTTCTGTATTATCCAATGTAGTCCGGAAAAGAAGAAGAAAATATTTGAAAATGATATTTCTACGTAAAAATGATATTTTTATATAAAAAATAATATTTTCATATGAATTTCTTAGATGAATATAAGATTCACTCATTATTCACGTCAACATCGGAGATTTTTTTTAAAAAATATATATAAAATTTATTGGTTTACTTCGAAAAAAATTAAGCTATATAAATCCAAATAACAATACAATTCGATTTTGTAATTGTTTAAAAAACATTGGTGTTGTGAAAGCTAGTTGAGAAATAGTTGTTGTGTATATTAAAATTTATTATGCAACAATAAAATTATATTTTACATAAATAAAATAGTAGCCGAGACATTTAATTCGCGTTTACCACTTTAGATAACCTCTCCTTCATCCCTCCGACAGGCAGAACAATGTCTCTTTGTCTTATTTTTCTATCCTCCATTACACTACTCATATATACCTCCATAATAATAATTATACCTAATTATGGAAGGAATTCGATCTGGACGGAACACACTGATCAAACTCATAATTGGTTTAAAGCTGAAACGTCCAATTCCTCAAACAACATTATTCTGTATTTTTATCTTATCATAATTAGTTTCCTCTAATACCCCACATTTACAATTATCCATAATTTATATTCATCCTATTCATAAATATTAATTTACATGAAAATATGTGATACTTCACATCATAATAAAAGGAGATACTTAGTTTACATAAAAATATGTGATACTTCACATCACGAAGATACTTTGTTCTCGTTCTTGGTATATGGTTTAAGAAACAAAACTAAAATATCATTTGAAAGACTACAACTTAATAATAGTATAAAATGTAAAATGCTGTTCGAATAGCATGAATGATGTTGTTCACAATATGATTGCCACCTTCCTGTCAAGTGTCAACTCTCATTACATTGACACACAACCTTCAAATGATTTTAACTAAATACAAAATGAATGCACTACTTGATCTTTCTGTCTTAATTATCCTTGAATCAGGTGGGATTCTATCCCAAACTCCATATAGAATATTCCCACAAAGTTCCAAACAATCCATTCATGTTCTGAATGGAGAAACAAAACCCTTAAAAAAGAAAAAGTACAATAAATTAAATAAAAGAAATCATGACATAGGAATACTCAAGTCAAAGATACACACAAATCAACATGCCACACTACCTATTCCAACTGTTAAATGTTTCAAGAAAGCTGAAACTATTTAAATAGCTCAGTCATGAGCCTGGGGTGGCAAGAATGAAAGTGGGGGGGGGGGGGGGGGGAATTTGTAGAAAAAAGTATAAAAGTAATTTATGGTGTGTGAGAGAGAACTTAGAAACTAAGTTATACTAGTATGATGGTGATAGGCTGATACAAAAATTCATTAGTCAATTACAGCCATGTTAGTGTTTTTGTCCAAATAGAAGGTTACCATGCTATCCCAATAAACCATTTTGAGTTCATACAAAAATGTATATTCACCTACGCTAGTCTTCAGTCTAGTTCTCAATCACCATAGAGCATTAGCTTCTGCATGCAACATTACCTCATGTCTCTCCTTGTTCATCTTCAGAGCTTTTATCTCATCAAGCAGCCTAGTTTCAGTCTGTTTCAACTCCTGAAGCTTTGATTCTAGAGCAACGATTTCCTTGTGGGTGCGATCTTGCTCAAGTCTAGTTTCCATGAGCCTCTTGGATTCTGCTACCTTTTCTGGATCAAATGCAAGACTCACAAGTCGGTTTAGCCGAACACGAAGAAACTCAACATCCATTCCCAACAGCTCAAAGGCTTTGATAGTCTTGTACATAACAAAATCATCTCGAGAGGTAGAGAGCTTAAAGCCTCTAATCGCATCAGTAATATTTACTGTTCCGGTAATGATTTCAATAGCTAGTGTAGGAGTAACGCTCTTCACAAGGTGATGATGCAGATATGATTTCCGACTGTAGCAGAGCTCATAATACTTGGTTCTGAGGTGTTCCTGAAGCTCAGAGTCTATAATCGATCCATGCACAACAACTTTGAAGTTCTTAAAATCAACAAAGGGACCTGATAATCCAAAATCCTCGATGCCATTTGAGCTGAGATCTTCCCCACTATTATCATCACTGTTCTGACCATGTGCAGGCTCAGGACGAGAATTCTTCACCATCAAAGTCTGTTGCAGGTTTTTTTCACAAATTTCTGGTGGAAGAAGCCTTGTAACCTTTTCCCCTGCCTTCTTACAGCTTCTGCGATCCCTCTCATTATGGCCTTTCATGTTAAAATGAACATTGAAGAGTAGAAATTAAGAACATGATGAGGCCATACAAAATAATTCTGGATAAAGAAAGAAAGAAAAACATAAATTACCAGAATCAGTTCCTCCTGCACAAACATTTGAATTCAGTAGGCCAACAGCTTCATCTGGTTCAGCCAAATCATTTGATCTAACAATATACACCTGTAGAAGCGGGATGGGAGATTATAAGACAGTACCAATGTGGTAACACTTGACTCTCTTAAACAGATTCCAAGGGAAGTAGACCTATATTTGGAAGAACCAGCTACCTAGAAAGCACATTTATGGATACAGGATACAGACGTGAAGCAAAGCATTGATGCGACTTTTAACGGAAAAATGGGTTGCTCATACATACGTACGTATAGGAACCAGCCTCCGAAAAAGCCCAAATTGGGTCCTCATACAACATATCAAGAAAAGACCCTCTAAGGAGGTCCTTACCCTCATACTCAATCCATAAATAAATACAACTGCATCCTACTTTTTTTTTTCCTCCAGTAAATTGTTAAGGAACATGAGGGGACATGCGAAGAAACTAGCATTTCCTGCCTAATATGTGCTTCAAACATTGCAGTCCTACCGCTTTATCGACCTATAATTTTCAATACTTGCTTCTTTTTCTTACAGTATGTTACAGGCAAATAGCTGCTCTATTTTCATATCCAGTTTCAAAATGGATGAAGATCAGAATGTAAGCATTCAAGAAAAACCCAACACCGTATATACATATTAATCATGTTCTTTTAAGTACCTTAAACTTGAATGGCTGGACCAACTGAAAAACCACAACATCGCCCTTAAGCAGTTTGTGTGCAAGTGAAAACCTACTCCATCCATGGCCAAGTATGCATATATTTGTAATGAAATTTGTTCTGTATTCTTTCCCACATTCACCTTCCAAAGCAAAGGTTTCATCATACTTTGGCATATGCAGTTTGCAGAATTCCGAAGGAAGATCCTGCTATCAGATAAACAGCATTAAATAAAGCTGCCTAGCACTTTAAATAATTAAACAACCACAACATTTGAGGCTTACAATTAAAAACCTTTCGAAACCCTCTGATTGAGGTATTAACTTAATGAAGCTAGGGAACTCAGAAGCAAGATTTGCTTGAATCTCTCTTGCACGCTGCATAACAGCAGAAATATGAACTTCAGAATAGTCATATAACTCATCGAACACCCTCTTTCTTTCGCACCTTTAATGAAGTCAGAGCAAAAATAGCATTAGGAGAAAGGTTTTATCTCAAGCTCCCTTAGCTTCTATACCCCTTTACTCTTCATAAAATGTATTCTAAATATATTTGCTCACCTTTCACTTTTCCTAGGATCAGGAAATTTCTGCAAAAGATCATGTGAGAACTTTAACATTAGTTATCAAGTTAACTGAAAAATTAATAACATCTAAATCACAGAAAGCATGTTTAGGCTTTTTATGTAAAGCAAACTTATGAGATTTACAGTACAATTAAAGGACTTCTTTGTGAAATCAACATAAATAACATGAAGTTGTGAAATCAACACAAATAACATGTAGTCAAAGGAATCTTAGGCCTTTTCGGGGTGCTTCCCCTTCTCTTTCCCTTCAATTTTTTTTTTCCAGCCTCTCTAACCAACTACACCAGCTTTAGTAGCTCAAATATGAATGTAACCAGTAAAATAGTCTTTAATTTTCACTATCAGTGAGATTAGCTCTTCAATCTTTTGGGGGTGTCCAACAAAGTTAATGCTTTTGAAAAGGAAAGAACTAGTGAAAACCTTAAAAAACAGTGCAATAAACAAGATCAAGTAACAATCTTTGCATAAACATAAAGAAGAAGAAGAATATATTGTAAAAAGGTGCTCTTGTTAGTTCTTTTACCTACATAATAAAGGCAAATAAATAAATAAAAGAAGAATATTTGAGGGTTTTGATGATCAAAGATTAAAAAAGCACAAAATTTAAAAACTTTCAAGGATTAGGAAAAGAGGGAAAATCCTCCATGTCTTGGTCTCAAATTTGGGACTCTTTGGCCTCTTTTTTCTTATTTTCTAATGACATCTCTAGCTTAAGCTAACAGTAAACAGAGTTATATAACCATTAAAAGTAATTGCATGCATATACATTTATGTATTGAGAGAGAATGACCTTGGAGGAAGCATCAATGGGTTTATGTGCTGATTGAAAATATTGAGAGAGTGTCATCCGGTCTACTGCTTCTTCTTGATCACCCATATTCACTAACTCACCCATCTTTACTGTGTTTTGTGTGTTTGTATGTATGTATAATGTATCATGTATGTATACATATTAAGAAAGAGAGACAGTGATGGGAGGAGGAAATTAGAAGGCTGATAAATATATTACACTATTTTAGCAGGATGATGTGACTTCATTTATGAGAGCTTCATTTCAGGCAAAACCAGAATAATGACAAGAAACTAGAAAGAAAGCGCGGCAGAGGACCTTTTGACTGGGGCATAGTAATTTCACTTTAGTTGTAGTATCATTTACCCTTGGCATTAAATTACTAGTAGTACGGAAGTTCAAAAATACAGTACTATTCCCACCATTTTCTGATGGGAAAGGAAAAATGTTAGGTATTAAATTTTGGAGTCTCAAATTATTTTAAAAACAGGTCATCAGTAAATATGTTGTTTAATATTATGATGAATTTAAAATTTTTATTTTGTATATATATATATATATATATTTTTTTTTATTAATGACATATGTATTTGAGATATATTAAGAGTATAAAATTTAAGACCAATTTAAAAGTTCAAATTTTTTTAATATCAATTCAAAAGAATAAAAATAACTACATTATGAATACAGTTGATCAAAACATTTAAATTTTGCCGATAACGTTCTATTATCAAGTCAACCAAATAATGTTCCTCTGATCCACTCAACTGCTACAAGATCAACAATTCCATGACTTTGGACTTCTGTTGCTGATCCATATTATAAGATTCATTTGATTTTTTGAAGTTAATTTGAAATATTTCTAAATTTCAATTGATAAATAAATTCATTTAATTGTAGACAACAAAATTATGAATATATGATAAACTATCAAAAAGTACAATATTTATTATAAGATTTATTATTCTCAAACTTTAAGTGAATCAATTCAGTTTGAATTTAAAATTGTTAGTACAAATCTATTTAATCAGTCAAACTTGTTCTTATGCTATGGGAGTATATTGAAACAAAATTTTGAGATAAAAATAGTAACATTAAAAAAAACTTATGATTAGATTTAGTGTAACATCTAACGTCTGACTAGACTAACATAGCAATCAACCACCATTCATCACACCATGCTCAGTCAAGCTTATGCCTTCTAAATTTTTGTCAAAAAAAAAAGTGAGGCAAAAAGAGAGATGGGCACACTTCAAAAACTTTAGCCGTTAAGTAGTCATTCAGAAGCTGTATATCAACTAGAGTACATCATTTTGACATGACTTGTTGCTCCACGGATATAATGTACATTTATCCCCCCACAAAAAAAGCAGTATCAATTCAAGTACTGCAGGATAATGCCTTGGAGATTTTTCACCATGGTGCCTTAGCCTCTTCCCTGAACACAACCTCAAGTTTCTCACCTTTCGTCTTCAGAACCTCAATCTCACCATCTAAATCTTTAATCACATCTTTCACATTACTAAGCTTTATCTCAAGAACTCTCATCTCCTCCTCTGCTTCCACTAGTTCAAGTCTCTTACATTTCACTACCTCTTCTGAACCAGATGAAAGGGTCTCTAGCTTATTTATCCGGGCACGTAAAAATCCCACTTTCATGCCTAAATCCTCAAAGGCTTTTAAAGTATTGTCCCAAACTTTGAGATTATCGCAAGAAGTGGTAAGCTTGCAAGATCTAATAGCATCAGCAATGTTGACGGTTTCGGAAATGATTCCTGCTACTAGTTTCAAGTTAAGGCCCTTGAGAAGTTGTTCATGAAGATATGAGTTTTGACTGCAGCAGAGCTCATAGTACTTAATCCGAAGGTGTGATGGAATCTCAGAGTCTATAATTAAACCATCCACATGAATATTAAAATTCTCGATACCCTGCACATCTTTGAAATCAACAATGGTTTGAGAAAATCTTATGCCTTCGAAATCTTCTGTGCCATAATCATCACTATCAATTCCAGACTGATCTGCTGCAGCGTCATGGTCATTATTTAGCACTTTCGCTTGATGATTTTTGTGTTCATGATTGTCAAGGAAATGTGGCTCCAAATGTTTCTCCCTTGCCATTGCACTAATCTTGATGTCCTTTTCTTTATAATATTTTAAGTTCAAAAGGAATGAACAACAAAAATAAATAGTAAATCTGATCAGCCATTTGCAAATGAGAAAAAGAGGGAGGCATGAAAAGTGAACCAACTTACCAATATCCATTGCTTTTACACGAGCATCTAAATTTAGAAGGCCAATAGCCCCATCAATTTCAGTTAAAACATTTGCTCTCACAATATACACCTACAAAAGACATGGAAGGAAGGTGCAGTGAGGTAGAACCCAATATTATGACAGTATAGAGCTTTAGACAGTTAAAGTTTTTATTTCCCTCTCAATGTTGCATGTAAAAAAAATAAAAAATAATAACTCAATAAATATACAATGATCTAGATTATTGTTAACACCAAATTCTATCTGCTCGTCAAATCATCAAATAACGAGTTGAGAAGACGTTTAATAGTGGAGGATGTGCAATTGCTTTAGTGTGTGTGTCTAGAATAAAATAATGACACATAAAAATAAGATAATAACACAAGATTTGTACGTGAAAACCCAATTGGAAAAAAAGTACGGGGAGAGATCTCAAAAATTCACTATGAAAATAATATAGAAAATACAAATTGTCAATATTGAAATAAACTCCTTATTTATTTTCTCTACACCCTTTTTCCACTTTGTTTGCTTTACTGAGCTTTTTCTTAATTCTCTCTTCGTTGATGTTTTCTGCCTTCTGATTTGTTTCTCCCTCTCTTTTTTCCTCTCGGATGTGGTGTGTCATACAAGCTTCTCCCTTTTCCTCCCCCCTTTACTTGGCTGCTGCTTCCTCCTTTTATAACAGAAGGCAAAAGCCTTTTGATTTCCGAAGAGAATGAAAAGGCCTGCAAACAATGAAAGGACTTAACCCTTTGGTTGCCCAACCTTTTATGTCCTAGTGGTCCCCACCATTTCAACCTTTGGTTTCCAACCTTCCGCATTCTCCCACCATTTGTCCAAATAATCAAAGTAACCAAGTTTCACAAGAATGCATGGAATTGTGGGTCCCATTAGGGTCCCACTGAATATTACTCCTATATCCCAACAATTATTTATTGTCATATTTTTTCTTTCCCATGTGTGGCATTAGACAACAAGTGGGAAATTCATAAATAAAAAATCACATATAACTAACAATTTACTCATTACTGCAGTGTGACATACCAGTACTTGGACCAAGTGTTAGGTAATACATAAAATGAAGTAATACATGAGTGATGAGTGTATAAAGAGGGGTGATTTGACCATTACCTTAAATTTGCAAGGTGCAATCAGTTGAAAAACCAAAACATCTTTTTCAAGCAATTTATGAGCAATGGAGAACCCTCTCCATCCACCACTCAATCCATTCTTATCAACAAGATACTTTGTTTCGAATTCTTGCTCACTTTCATCCACCAAAACAACGGTGTCATCATGCTTTGGCAAATGCATGTCACAGAATTTCTTTGGAAAACTCTGTCATTGAATAAAATTGCGCGAACAAATTAGTTCAATACTTTAAATTTATACTCATCTTACTAAACATTTTTAGATATCTGAGTCTTTACCAGCCAAAATCCACCAGCAACATGTGATGGGAGCATAGGCTTTGCAAAAGAAGGCAATTCGGGTAATAAATTTGCTTGAACCTCTTGAGCTCGTTCCATAGGAGAGGATTTGTAGGGAACAGAATCATGAATAACACCGGTTATAGCGGCCTTTGGTTCATAACTGTAGAATTCACAAGAGGCATCCTCTTTAGGCAAACAACAAGCATTTAACAAGTGGTAATCCTTTCAAAAGCAGCTTGTATGCTATTAACTGACCTTACTATAATCTTGTCGAGATTAAAGGAAACTACCTGCAGAATAAATCACAAATTATTTCCCGTCATATCATCATTATAACAATAATAAAATGCGCCATTCTTATCATTAATAAAAATTTTAAGGAAATTATACAAATGGCAAAACAAAGAAGTACACTTTTGGTGTGTCATTCGATAAAATGTGTCGTTAGTATCAACAACTTTTGATCAATAAAATCACATTCATCAATAAGAAAAAGCACACTTATGTTGTAAGATTTTCTCTCTAATCTATCTTAAACTGAGGCAATTTATAACGTTACGGTTTGTTTTTTTTCATTACTACAGAGAATTATTCTCTCTCACTTAAAGGTGTGATAAACTCAATAATCTTCAACTGAGGCAATTCATACAAATTAAATGACACTTTTTCAGCTGGGAGTAACGCTGTCAAAAATAATAACTTAGACATGTTTTCCCACTTATTTTATTTGTTGCAGAGGGTGTTGCACCCTCAACAGCTTTCTCTTAAAACGTCCTAAAACATCAATTAAAAAGGAACGGAGGAGTAATAAATAGCATTAATTTCAAGTAGCATTAACCTTTAGGTTTTAAAAGTTGTTTGGTTAATAACTTTTCACAATGACAAGTCATTTTTAGAAGACTAAGCTTAATTTTGCACCTGATTTTCGTTCACCATTTTCTGAGTGTCATACCCAACAGTCAAAACCAAAAATGTTTTTAAGAAAACGTTTTCTTCAAAACAAAAATAGCCCTAAAATGTGTTAAGCTTTTGGAAGTTAATATCATTCGACCTAAAGACACCTATTTTTACCCCTTGCAATATGTAAAAAGGAATAATATCACACACATAAATAACCCAAGTAATCATCAATATAAGCATGACATACAGTCATAAACAAAAAGCTGAAGCCAGAAAAACAGAGTAATATGCTTCTCTTTGCTTTAAAGGGCAATACCTTTTTTTCCAAAAAACAGACGTTAAAAAGTTGAGATCTTTATGAACTACTATAAACTATGATTAATGGGTCATTCTCCATTTTAAGATTAAAAATAGTAAATATAACATCTGAAAAATAAATGTCCTCACTTTTTTGGTTTTGGTTTTAAGATCAGCAGTAGCCCTTTTCCGGAGAATCTTTTTCTTTGTTTCCAAAGCCTTATTAATCTGCAAATATAGAAAATAAGTACATTTATAATCATCAACTCTATGTATATATACATACATTCATACATATATATAATATTATCAAATGTAAACAGATACCTTGGAGGAGGAATGAAGTGGGCTTTTAGAGGGAGAAACATGAGGAATGGCCATTTGGTTTTGTTTCAGTGGAGAAGTGAACAGAAGATGAATAGACAAATGTAATGCAGAGGTAAAAAAAAAAAAAAAAATAGGAAGGGAGGAGAAAATGGGAATAAAAAATGACCGTTTGGTTTGAATTTAGTTTTGGGAAAGTTATTTTGAAAGAAGATTTTGAGTGTGAGTGGGTTGTCAAATCACCATTCTTCGAGTTGGAGCCCGAAATGGAGCCAAATTTTAAAAATCTCTTAGTACGGAGAATAATGGTTTCATTACATTTTCCCATGTAACTTTTGCCCACAATTGTCCCGCTCAAAATAATACTATTCTCAAAATATAATTAAGAAATTAAAATTTCTACCAGTATAATTTTATAAGATTCCTCTGGTATAAACAATATTTTCCTCGTTTCTTATTATTATTTGACTTTTTAAAAATGAACACATATTAAGAAAAATAATTAATATTATTTTTTTTAATTAAAAATAACTTTAAATGTCAATATTATCCTTATATTAAAAAAAAGTATTATTTATTAGATAGAAAGTAATGAGAGAATCAAAATTATTTAATACTTGAAGTAATATTAAAAAACTAATCAATTAATGTTTAATTGAAATTCTCAAACGATAAATATTAAAAGACAAAAACACTTATCTAAAATGACATTTAAAAAAAAGACAGAGGGAGTAAATAGACCCCAAATTTATGAGTAGGAGGATGTGAAAAGATCAAATTTTATTTATAAAATTATCAATTCTCTATACTTATCTAATGTGCAAGAATAACTAAAGGTATAAATTTTTTATTCTAAAAAAATAATATAAGTACATAAAATAAAGTATAAATATGTTACTTAGCAGAGTCTATGAGTATAAAAATCTTCTTTATATGCAATTTATATTTCCATGTGTAGATTAAGTCATACAATTTATATGCAATCTTTCAATTTTATATTATTTTTTTCACATCATCTTCCAAAGGTAGGTATCAAAAAAAAATTGGGGAACTTCGCCCAAATTCAATTAAATTACAGTTGCACAACAATAAAAGAAATGTTGAACAGCTAATGCAAAGCATACAGTTTGCTAGCAATCTGAACATTTAGTAGCGGATTCATATACAATTATATGTCTATATCTAACATTGCCAGCTCCTTTTTTCCTTTTTTAATTTTTTTCATAAACAAACCTTATCCTAGATACCACAAATACAAATGAAAATCCATACTGATTGATAACAAACAGTTCGGAAAGTTTAATACAGGCATACAGAGGTATTTTACATGAACTCACTGTAAATACCGTGATAGATTATTAACAGCTAAGAGTTTTGTCTGCTTTACCCCTTGATATAAACCTAACAGCCATAATATGTACATAGTTCACTCTGTACAAAATGTATCCGCACTTTATCTGTACACTTGAACGCCATGGAACTGTCAGTCACTGTCAAAATCAACTCACTCGTACTTCTCGTCAGCATCTTGGAGGTAGTATTTCCAGACATTCTTCAGCACATAAGCCCCAGATCCATGGGGAAAACTGATGGCTAAGCTTTAGCACAATTTTATGGAATGGTCTCATAATCTTGACCGGCGAATGCCTTTAATGGCATTTAAAGGTGAATACTTACGGACAGAAGCTAATGGCTGCCCATTCAAGGACCCCGAAAATTTAATGTCCCAACCTTCGATGTTCTTGGGAACACAGGCATCAAAGAGAACTTGGCCAAGAACACTATGGGCACTTATGCTTGGTGAGGTTGGCGAATGGGATGATCTTTCTTTTCGCTCATCTTGTAAAGACCCAGAGTCTCCACCAGTTTGATGCTCTGCAGAACTTGGCAAGAAGAAGTGGTCATTTGGTCCGAGTGCAACTCTCCTAAGGCTCTGGTTCGAGTCAACTGCTGCACTCTGAAGGTCACAAATTAAATCAGAAATCTCATCATGCATACCCTCCAGGCCAGTTCTTTCACCGTATTTTTGAATCTTTCCAGCAAAAACTGAAACCGCCTTCTCAAGCAGCTCTGTGACAGCAGCTTGGTACTGAATTGGACAGTGCTTGTAATGACCTGTGAAATTCAATATAATTATTGACATGATGATGATGTTATTGAAATCTTTGTATTGAGAAAACATCTATGAGCAATTAAAAGATCATGTTGAAAATAGTCCTCATTTCCAACATTATCTTGTATAATGCCTCTAGAAGTACCAATCTACATCTGGCATCAGAAATGGAATTCATTATCAACTTATTCAATCAATATATCTGGCCTAACCTTGAGAATGCTAGTGGAATCACAAGATCACTATAATATTCCACATCAGTGACTGTTCTCTTAATTATTGCAATTAAAAATAAATTGAAGTGTCATGGCATAAATTGCTGCTAGACTCGTTATGTGGCCAACACATCAACCTCTTAAATGAATAACAGTCCAAAAATTAATAAACATATACATGCACTACAGCTCTTCTTTCTCTCTTTTCGAATTTTCCTATTTACTTTCTCTTTTTAAGTCACCCAAACAAACCTCCAGCACTGCCGCCGCCCATTGCAGTCGTACTTACAACCACCACGAATTTCTTCTCTCTTCCTTTTCTTCCTCTCCCATCATTCTCAGCACCAGCTGCCATATAATCAAAACCAAAATCCCAAAAACATAATCCAACCCATTTCGATTTTACTTCCTTTTTCTTCTCATTCTTCACCTTCAATGATTTCCTAAAAACCTCACCGTCGTAAGCCAAATTAACAGCAATCATTGTTTTACTGGAAGCAAAATAACTAGTTGACGCATAAATAGCTTCGTCCACATTCCCAGAATCAAGGCATCGTTAGTGCTATAGGGATAGTGGCCTTTACGCATTATTATATAGGATTGGTGAATTGGAATGGGTCATAGGACCAGAGGCCGAAGAAACCCCAGTCGGGTCAGCAAAGGAGTTCATTTCGTGATTTTGGTGAATATTTAAGGGTAATGGAAGAGAGAGTACATAGGATTTGAGCAAAAAAGAGAACGGGGAATGGAGGGGAGGATTAACGTGAGATATTGGCTGCTTTCTTGTTTAATGAAAATTGTATCAGATCATGAGATTTGAAGGCTGCTGGGATTGGAAGATCTGCAATGGATCATCAAATCTAGCACTAGTTTATGACGGCGATTTTGTTGTGCTCGTCTGATCGCGGACTTGGTTGGAGATAGTTAGGATTGGTTGCAGAACAAACTAAGAGAGGAAAAAGAATACATGTATTACATGGAAGAAATATCAGATATGGAAACTATCATTACGTGATAGGGAAGCATTCAATTAGGAGGAGATTCAGGTTCTGAGGTTCGCAAAAGTGGCTTGTTTACTCAAACTTTGAATTTCTCATCCTCCATGGAATATTAGGTAACACAGGTTTCTAATATTAATTTTCCATATAGAATATATGGAGAATTATTATGAAAATAATTAATTTTGATGTATAGTTTAATAATTTTTGCATTTTTTTTTGTTTATGGACACTTATTTTCCATGTCAACAAATTTACTGATGTGTCGCATTTGAGTCAGCAATTAATGTAATCCGCATACTTAATTTGTCCTGAATTGAAAATTCAATTTTAATTGGATCCCTTAGTTGCAAAATGAGAGGGCAATCCCCGAAGTGGATTATTTAGGTGAGTTCAGGATATGAATATATAAATAAGCCTAAATATATTAAACCATCCATGAGGACAACAAACTAATAATTAGTTTATGACTAACCTACATGAGTAGAGCCATTCAATTTAACAAGCTGAACACTTCCCCCCAAATCTTGCAAGCGCTGAGCAAAGTTGCAAATGATTGGATATGGAGCAATATTATCATTTTCTGAACATAAAATGAGATATGGGGATCCCAGACTCTGCAACAAAACAAATAACACGTAAAAGAGTGTCAATTTAGATATAAAACTGAACCTGATGCTTTGAAGGAGTGTGAGCCAGATGAAAACTTACAACTGAGGAATAAAGAGTCTGCCAATATTCAGAGCGCTGTGATCCAAACCTAGTGAGGAATAGAGCATCCAGACTAGAAGTAACACCCTTTGCTATCAAGGATGCAAGTTTGGCTGAACCAGGCATTCTGAGGATGGTGGGGTGTAGAGCAAATCGAGCACCCAAGTCACCAGTAAAATCATCTGGGCTAGAATCATAAATTTGACCAGAGATGCAGTTCATAACCAATCGACTATCACCCTTCACGATACAAGAAATGTAAAGAAAAAGTGAAGCGTCACTAAACACTGACTATAAACAGAAAACTGATAAGTATTGATAAACATGAATAAGCTGATCAGAACATTCAATCAACAATTCATACCAGATTAAGTTGTGCTTCACTTGCTCCTTGAATGATCTGCAAAAATAGTAGGAAAAATACTTACACATACATAGTTGACATAAAACCACTTGCACCTACAATCTGTTTGGACTACATACATAGTTACATTTCTTTTTCTTAAAATACAGTATTGAGGTCAACATAAAATCAAGCGAAGGGCTTCATCAAGTAGGTGGTGTTAGTTCTAGATAAATATTTGGAGGAGGATTTCTAACTGAATATCTCAACAGTAACTACTCTGCACCATAGGATGCATTCGGCTGCTTACTGCACAATTCATCGACTTTACCTGGAGAACTTTATACATGCAAGCTTTTGAACCACCAGAAAAGGCTGCAAGGACTATAGGACATGGCATATTCCTCAGCTCCTGCATATGCAATTAAAAAGCATGTTTAGTCCATCAGTATATGAATTAAATTGGAACAACTAAAGTGCTTAATCTATCACCCTATCAGATAAACCAACTTATTTCCAACATTGTCCCCTAATTCCTATGTCCTCATATATTACAAATCTTTTAGTGAATCGTGCTTCTCATTTTATATGATGTGTCATTTAGAGCGTGACAATATTTACAATACTTCTGTTTATCAACTCCAGTAAAGGATAAAGCACAAACATAACAAAAAGGCAGACAATCAAAAACGTGAAAGTGTTAGTTTAGTGAAGCACCACATTACATACCAAAAAAGTGAAGACAATGTCTGTAGGAGGGAATTATATATAGCACTAACCTCAACAAGCTCATTGAGAACAGAAAATGCTAACGAAGTAGCTTTCTCAGGGAAAAATCTGCAAATTCAAATTCTTAGTTAGAAAAAATGCAATATTTATACAAGAGGAAGGAGAGTACTAGAGACGAGGACAAAGAGCCCCAAGAATAATAATAAAAACAAACAAACAAATCTCTAAATGAAGGGTTTCCCCAATGCTTATTTGAAACAGAGATAAACACCCCCAGAAACCACTTCAAGCAGAGGCCCAAAGTAATGCAAGAAAGCACTCTCTATCATACAATGAGTAGAACAATGTAAAAACAATCTCCAACAATCCAAGCATTGTTTGGATCCTTACGTCCAAAGTTTTGAGAAGCACTCACGATGCCACAAGATTTTGCTATCCTTGGTGCCGCCGAAAGCATGGAATCTGACAATAACGTCCTATTAATACCGCCTAGACAATTAGACATCCAACCAAAATTGCACAACCAAATTGCAAGGTTCATGGAAGAAAGTCTGCACTGAATCAAGAACACCAAAGCTTCCTCCAGAACCTCAAATAAGTAAACCAAGCTGTGGCGAAATGAAAAAATCAAAAAACAAGTGAGACTGTCACTTGTCTGCATACACATGACACAAAATGGAGGCAAGGATTTGTATGAAGTATGAACAAACCTAATGCACATCATTGGAGCTAAGCCTATAAAGGACCAAATGTAAATAGAAAGACTGACCTTAGATTTATCTTACCTTATTTATGACAACTCGAAAATTTTCACCAAACTAACTTAAAAAATAAATAAAACTGATTTTCATCTCAATATTCAAATTCATCAAGTACAGCAAAAAATTTAGAAACAAGAGTCAAATCAGCTCAAATATCAGTTCAGAATCCCCATAAACCAAACTCACCCATTTACATTTGGACGTGGAGGGGAACAAAAGATCAAGCAATTTGACACAAGTGTGATAGCAAGGTAGATTCTTAATCTTTATGTCAATATAACCCGATGAATATTCTCCCCTCCTCTTGATATCAGTACAACTACCAAAAACACCGACTGAGAAGTTCCTACATGTTTCCTATTTCTAGTCAAATAGAGTACATTCAAATCCCAGATTCACGACTAACCACTAGCACTAGCCCAAATATGGTTTTCAACTCATCGAGTGCAAGTATCTAAACTATACCTTCACACGTATCACAGAGCATAATGTTACACGATGCACTATTCTTTTACAAAGAAAAAAAACAATATAGTAATCTACACGATAGTATAAGCAGCACTATGGCGTGTAGCTCAGTCAGATAGAACACATCATTATCACCAGCACATTCAGTGTTTTGGGAATGTCCATCATGCAATCAAGAGAACTAACCTGGCGAACAAGTCAATGTCTTAACCCAAATTACATTTATCACAATATATCAAAGCCAAATTCTCAATACTAAATACTGCTGAATTTTCCCTAGCATTTTCTCTAAAATAAGCTCTACACCATAAATGTGTACCTAAATCCAACTCTTACCGATGCTTTACTAGAACCCAAAAAAATTGGGGAAAAAACATAAGCGCTACACTAATTTTTTACATAATTATTGATGAAGATTTAGTAGATACAGATTAGCTAAAAAAGCACCTATACCTAATAAATTAATACTATGATATACATATGACACGAATATAGCAAAATGATAGAATACAAAGTATGATGATAATGAAAATTGAAATTCGACTTACGGGTTGAGAAAATCAGAGAGACAAACAAGAGAGTTCCATTGAAGAGAAGAATAAAGATTGACAATTTCCTGCAACTGCCTCTCCTGAATTGAAACCCATGCAAAAATCACGACGATCCCTTTGACTTTTACGAAATTCTTATCGTTTCGAACCCAATAGAATCTGCCCCCTCCTCCTCCATTATTCAACATATCTACTCTAAACCCTAACCCCTAAAATTAGGATCCGAATCAACAAATGGTGGTGTTGATGATGATGAGGAGAGAGAAATTGGATCGTTTGGTTTGAGCCACCCGTGGATGAGAGAGAAAGAAAGAGATTGAGCAGCAGGGACTCAGTAAGTTCTTGGTTGTGGATCGCTGAGTAGGATCATACGACATGCCAGGTAGGACGATGCGCACCACGCGCATCTTAGTAGGATATTCTTATCCTGCGTCGGCTTTTCTGAAGGATAGGGATGTATGTAGTGACGACGACATCTATTCCGATAAATGATGAGTTATTTTGATCGATCCGAATTAACTCAATAATTTAATTTTAATGATTCGATAATTTTAAAAAAAATATTTAAAAATTATATAAAAAATTAATTTTAATATTTAAAAACTAATTAAAATATTTTCAAAAAATATTATATATACAATTTAACTATTAATATATTGTTTTTAAATTTATCTGTATTTTATACCGGGTCATCGTAGAGATAAATCGGCGCGGATGTTTTTCCGCTGACGTGGGTTTTGTTTTGTTAAAAGTTTCATTCTGAATGGACGAAAATGACCCTGAAATAATACAAAGTGTTTGACTTGCATATTTTAAATTTGGTATTGATGAATAAAGACAAAAGGACACAGAAATAATTTGATATTGATGAATAAAGGATAAAGGACGCAGAAAGTTAAGAGACTTGATACTGCGAGCAAATAATTTGCCGGCAGAGCAATAAATAAAAAGGTTATAGACAAAAATGCCCCATCTTTTTTTCGCCGCCTTAGTTGTCTCCCGATCATTGATTGTATCTTTTTTTCATTCATCTACCTTATTTTTATACCTGGTTATATTTATTTACAAAGATTACTGTAATTTCAAAATCATAATTTATAGAATTATAATTTTAAGATTATTAATTATAGTCAACTTGAGAGCAAAAATTAAAGCTTAATGGGGAATAAAGCTTAATGTGAGGGTCAGCATATGTAATTTCTGCACTACACCCACTAGACTCCGTAAGCAATCAAGCTTTATTATGCCCACAATTCTTACTACCCTTCTCTCTCTCTCTAATCTTGACCGGAACTTGTCATTTGGATGGTGGAAAAAGACCAAAAAGCTCAAATTTCTCAAATCATTTTGCAAGTAAAAATCTAGACTATTAGCTCAAGGTCATTCATAGGCCTTCGATTAGAACAAAAGAAGACATTAATTTGAATATAACCCAAAAGAAAGAAATTTTTTGAAAACTTTGCTTGTATCTAAAAGGCTTCTTGAAATCATGTTGAATTAGGATTAAAAAGGGGGGGTGGATTTGGAGTGAAATAAGGAAGATTAATGAAAGATATATGTATTCAAGGAACTGAATTAAGAGAACTCCAAAAACAAAAACAAAAAGTAAAATGGAGGTGAAAGAAGATCAGTAACTATTTAGGGGCATTTTTGTCTACAATTCTTCTACTGCTCTAGCAGCAAATTATTTGCTACGGCAATATCAAGCCCCAAAGTAAACTCATTTTCTATCTTTAATTTTATCTTTAGAAATGAATCAAATAATCAAATGTTACGTTTGGATTGAAGGAATGAAATGAAGAGTGGAATGATACATTTCATTCTAGTTGGATTGAGTTATTCCATATGCTCTCTTTCTCTCAAGGAACCAAGCACAATTTTTTTCATTTTAATCGCAACCATACACAATTTTTTTATTCCATAAGAATGAATCATTTCATTCCCATCTTCATCACTTCAATCCAAATACAACATAAATGTTAACTCTTCCCCTAACACCACAAGATTTTTCAATAAGTACGTTGTCTAATCTAGATTCTAGACTTACAAAAACCAAAAAGCTGGTCATATAAATTTACAAGTAAAGTTAACGAATCCAGAGACAGTAAGATTTTATCGGTTCAAAATATCAAAAACAGTAAAAGAAAAGATGTTAACATCAATATCATTCAACTAATTGACGCACTATAATTTAATTATATTAATAGGTTGTGAATTCAATTCTTATCAAATGCAGGTTCATTTTTAGATTTTGTACTAAAAAAATAAAATAAAATATACCAATTTACATATAGATTGAGATAGACAAGGAACAAATTAACCATAACATAGTCTTTTTAGAGTAGACCCATTTGATAAAAAAAGAGAGTTAATGATATAAAAATAAAAAGAGAGAAAAGCAATAACCTTAAACTAAAAAAGTTCAATTGAAGGAGGCCCGTATATCTACTTATTGTAGACTAATTAATTAAAGTAATATAGTAGGGGGGAGGCACGGTGGGATCACACAGTTAAAGGTGGGAGTTGGTTGTGAATAGTGGTGGATCCAGGCTAGACCACCGATGGGGCAGAGTCCATGTGCACCATCTATACTTGTTCACATGCATGCCTACTCCTAATTCTTAATTACTGCTTTTTAATTAATTGATTAATTGGCATACATATAGATAGATAGATATACATGTAGCCCGTGACACATAATAGTAAATATCATACCTAGCTCACTTTCTGTAGTACAATCTCAAAATTTATTTAATTAAATAGACAGAGAGTTTAATTAGGAATAATAACATATATAATCTCATGGTAACAAATATAATTTTTTCTCTAATTAATTTATTTGATTGTTTGTACACGTGACTCAGTATATTAATTTTTTTTGTTATCATTGTACATGTGACTTTGACATAAGCACTAGTGAGAATTAACAATATTATTAGAGTATCCGAGGGGATGAAAGCCAAAAATAAATTAAAAGGAAGAAGTATTTATATATTTTTATTGATCTTTAAAATATTAAAATTTGTATAAGATATGTATTGACATAATTTTGAAAAAAAAATAACATTAAACTTTAAAAACTAAAGTAATTATTAAAATAAATTATATTTTAGTGATTTATACTAATGGAAAAATAAATTATACTATATGAGTTTAATTTTTTTAAAGATAGAGAGGTAAGAAATTTGAAAAAAACATTGTTCTTTCTAGGGATTTGTGGTATTAGCACACACTCAGTGACTTGGATCATGAACCCACTTCAACTTAGTAGCAAACTCGATTAAAATAGATGTGGAGTGTGGGCTAAATGTGATCCATGAGTATTTAATTTGTACAAATACCAAATCTATTAATTAGTAGTAATTTAAGTTCGCCAGTTGGAGTCTACTTAATTTGACAAGGAGAAAATTAATAAAACACTCACGATAAAGTATACTGATTATATAATTTAATAATTACTCATATAATTTTTTTTGATCCATTTTGTAATTGCTATCTGCTCTATTTCTTCTCTCCAAAATATAAATTTGAAGCTAATGTCGCAATTAAGATATTCATAATTGTATTATTGAATTTGAAAATGTCAGACTTCAAATAACTAAAATTCTTCGTGAATTTTGAAACGGACCGAGTATTTTTATTTAGAAATCTCTTTCCTATTATTTTCTCTCTCTATATATATATATTTGCATGCAACACTTTTTAATTTATGAGAGAGGGAGCATATAAAAAATTACTTTATCGAATTTGAATTACAAAAAAAAAAAAAAAAAGAAGACAAAACACTACCATTGTCCCACTACAATGTGAATGTATCTCAATATCACTTCAAATTGAGAAACAAATTTAAGATCCATCTTTCTTTTGGTACAAGGTATTAAAGATCAATCAGATCGATCTAGACATGCATGAACTCAATCAGTTACAATATCATTTATATTAGATTCATATCCCACCAATTCCCTGATTATTGCTGACCCTACAACGTCTACATGAATACATGGGGACCTTCTTCACCTTGCCTGAAATTTTATAACTGAATGTGGGGGAGATGAGAACAAAGTCACAATTCTATATATCTATATACATATATAATAAGATAAAATTAAATTTTTTTGTCGTTGATCTTTGATACGAGACTAGATTTCACTGCTACTAAAACACTTTTTAAATTTTTTTTATTTTATTAACTATCACTAAAACAATTTTTAAACCTAGAATTTAATTAGAACCTAAACACTTTTATGATGTTGAAAAAACTTTAGAGTAATTGATTATTTTATAATAATTTTATTTCTTATAGAAATCCTTTACTGATATTGATTCTCATGAGCCTAAATTAAAACACTTACAGATCATTGTTAAATATATAATTAGTACTGATTATATATTTAACAATGACATATCATATAACAAATTATGTCAAAAGATTGAAAATAAAAACTAAATATTAAATTTTAAAACTATATAAATTGAATATTAAATTAAAAACAAAAAAAATAAACATATTACTAATATTGAATTACAAGTCTTTGATAATTGTTTGTTTGAGCAAAGTTTGTAGTAATTTTATAATAAGTTACATTAAAATTTAAAAAAAATATTTTATAATCATTATATATATATATATAGAATAAATAAGGAATTAAAAATAATTTATTTAAAAATAAACCCGTACACTTAGCACACAGATATATTCGTTAAATAATGTTTGAAGTTGCTTGGTATATGTTGTTAACAGTAGAAAGTATACTAAAATTAGCACAGAAATCAACAAAAGTCTAGAAGGAAATTAACAAAGAAGAATTAAGTACCGTAATTCTTACTAGTGTACTACTCCTCTCTCTCTCTGTACATATGCATCATAAATCAGTTTCGTAAACAGCAAATAAGGTGTAATAAAGGAGCTCTTCTAGGGCGACCCTTTTTAGTGACCCTTTCTAGCGACCTTTTTTTTTTTAGTTTTTTTTTTTGTTATGACTTCCAAATAATTTATATGATTTATTGGAACAAAATTTTTTAAAAAAAACAGTGATTTAGGTGTAATTTGGATACATATGCAAAACAGTGTTGTACAATACAACACTGTTTTGCATATGTATCCAAATTACACCTAAATCACTGTTTTTTTTAAAAAATTTTGTTCCAATAAATCATATAAATTATTTGGAAGTCATAACAAAAAAAAAAACTAAAAAAAAAGGGTCGCTAGAAAGGGTCACTAAAAAGGGTCGCCCTAGAATTTCTGGTAATAAAGTGTTAAAATCGAGAAAAATATCCATCTCCTTCATTAATTCTTAAGCAACATTCTTCCTTTTTCCAGCTTTCTAGCTAGACCTTAAACAATTGATTTATTTTTAATGAATGAATGCATCAGATCCAAAGCAACCAAAATTAATATGAAAATGGCCGGGTGCGGGTTACTGCAAGTGAACTCCTCTCTCCTCCCATTTGTCCCTTTTAATTTTACTTGTTTATTGTAACTAGTGCATTGCTCTACTAAATTACTAGTAATAATATGATTGTGGCAGCGAGTGTGATATGCAATAAGCTTTTTATAACTCAAAAGAAAGAAACCAAATAAACAGTAGTCTCACATGAAAATGGATCCGTGAGCAATTATCTTCTTTTCCATTTCCATCGACTTCATTTAATTTGTTTCCTATGATGCCCTTGTCACTTTCTTGTCGACTACTACTGAAAATTGTGTACTTACCTAGTTACCTTCTAGCTTCTTATTGTACAGTAAGTCTTTAGAAGCTTGATAATTCCACCGCCTGTTTATTTTTTACTATGATCATCATAGATTATTGATCGGTGCATTTTATTATTACGAAAATATTCTTTTATGGCACACTTCGAATATGAGGTTAAAAATTACAGAGGAATAGAATCCGAAAGCTAAAATCAAACAGGAGATTAGACTTAAACAACTAGAGTTAGGAGTAAAAATAAAATTTTCATATTCTCCCAATTATGGCATAATTGACTCGTAACTAGGAGGAAAAGTTATATTATTTGTGATAATTATTGTTTGACCAACCAATTAAATAATTGATCACAAGTATATTCTCATTTAGGATGGAGTACCACAAGTTCTTATTCGTAATATTACGCGGGGCCAAATTAAAAATTTCAAGAACTATTCAAGATATAATTAACTCTATACAAATAAGAGTACTTCTACATATATGTCGGCAGTTGTTAATCAATTTTTAGTTTGCAACCAATGTGAATACATGAGATAAATAAAAATGACGAGATCAATGTTTACCATAAAATTATTTAACTAAAAAGACTTGTAAAATTTATCAATAATAAAATGACACGTGAGTAATACATTAATTTATTATATTTTTGGTCGACCTATATATTATATTTTGGTCATATATAGAAATTTCAATATAACGCTTCAAACTGGTTTAGTGATAATAACTATGACCCCACTAATTGCATTCTCACATTTTGCACTAAAGGCTCCCATGTTCGAAGAATAATGGACTTCCTAATCGAATAACCTCATAAAAAGTACTAATATTAATTGCAAAATAAGGCTTCAAAATGTGCATATAAACGGACAAAATATATATCAATAAGAACCAAACATACGAAACAGAAAAATACTTTTTCCAAACCCAAAAATAGAATTCCGCAAAACCCGCCAAACTACTGACTGTCACTGTGTACGACCCCCATCACTGCTGGCCTAGAAAGAGAAAGATAGATAGAGAAACTGTTCTGCAAGCAAATGGGTGTAAATATTGATTGCAATTCAATTCATACCAAAATGGATGTTGCAGAAAGAAGCTTCTACATGTGTCTTGTACCTCAATGTGCATTTCTTAACATAATTAGATAGAGGAATCTCTGTACATCTAATTTCGAAGATAATTTTAAAAAAAAATAGGAATTAAAATCAAAAGATCCAATTTCTCCATCCGTGTAACTTCAACAATTGCTATATATAATTTGATCTTCAATTCTTCATCATCATGATAATCATGGCTTTATACGAACCCACTGGTACCTTCCTTCCAATGGCACGTCCTTCACAATATCATAGTTGTACCTGAATCAAACATAATAAAAATAAAAATTATAATTACTATTAATTTTCTTTTAAAAAAATATTCTCTCATTTTCTAATTTTTCTGTTAGTTGATTTGTCTAAATTGAGCCTGTCAGGTGATACGGCTCATCATACGCACGGCACATAACTTACTTGTTTGCGAATCGTTCCTGCTCGTATTTTTCTGCTACGGAGAAGAACTCTTCGATCTCCGCCGTCGATGGCATCTTTGCCCCACCGGAATTAGCCGCCGGAGAAGGCTTCTTCTTCCTCGTGTTGGATGATTCCATTACTTCTGAGTGCTTCGAGCAAATTTCACTTGATGTTCGCTTTCCTCTACTGCGAAGAACGAAAACAGAAATGGTGTGAATAATTGTGTATCAAATAGATACAACACACATGAACATGCATGTAAATGAGAATATGAAACGCTAAAATAAATTAAATTTAGAAATCTCTGAAAACTGCCTGTTTCTTTTTCACTTTTAAGATCATTTATGAACTGAAATAAATCAAAGAGAATTCAATGAAAATCAACCTGAAACCGTCATTGATGGAGATGGAGATATCAGTTCCAAAATTCTCAGCCTACAAAACAAAATTAAAGCGAATTTTAAAATTCAAAAATCAGGAATATTTACAGCGAATTTAATCACAATTAAACAATAAGAAATAGGTACTAATATTATCTGAATTTGCATTTCAACCTCTCTCTCTTTAAAAACAGAGGAGTACGATTTATACATAGTTTTAAGCAAGTTTAATCGCATTCAATTTTGAGAAAATTAAACAAATAGCGAAGAGTAATTAATTAATAGCTCCGAATTTCGAATTTTCACCTTCGGATCTAACGATCTCGAGCTGTCTTTCACACACTGGTTACTCAAGTACAGAGATGCTGGAATTTGATCAGAAGCACCGGATGTGTCCTGAGATATTGAATTCTCCGGCGAATTCGCCACATAACGGCACTGATTTGCAAGCTGATCATTCGAAGAAGACGATTGCAGTATCTCTCCAGAATTGAGCTTTCTTCTCTTAGTCGAATTAGCAGAGTTGGCGACCTCCATAGCTCTCACATTCGCCACCTCCATCACTCCAACTTTCTCTCTCTCTCCCGTATTACAAACGTTTATATATACCTGCGCTACCTATATATATATATATATATATAAGAAGAGCTTTTTGATCAAATGAGGCTGGAGAGAGCTTCTTTCTCTCACTAGCTAGCTAGATTAGTTGGAGAGAAAAAGGGTAAAAGTGGAAATTCGTAGATGTTGTAGTGTGGTCCTGATTCCATTAACGGTGACTGATGATAGAGAATGAAAGGGAAGTGACAGACCATGTGCTTCGGCCGTTACACTGTGTTATTGAGTTTTAATATGAATGGCAAAAAATGGAATGCAAATTTATGTTTTTCAAAAATCTAATTCTTGTGTAACTAAAATTTTTTAATAAACAAAAAATGTGATCATTTCTCTTTTCAAAATTTTTTTATTAAAAAAAGAACAAATTTAAATTAAAAATTAAATAACACAAATTTTATATAATTTCTATTACATCATTTATATTGTAAACACATAAACTAATACAAATAAAACTATTAATCCAAATATAAAACTTATGTTTCATTGTTAGTTTATAAACTCAATAACAATATTAAAAAAATATACAAGTTTTTTATTTAAAAAATGATATATTTTACGATTTTATATATCGAACTTTTAATAATAAATTACGTACATAATTATTGTTGATAAATCTTAAATTCTGGTTAATGAACCATAAACTCTAGTTAATAAATTTTGAATTCTTGTAAATAAACTCTAAATATTTATTGATAAATATATATTGGTAAAGTCAAACTCATTCTGAGTTAAGTTTTTTTTATCGTCCGCTACTAACGTCAATTTTTAATTTTTAATCTTGGCCGTTCATTTTAATTTTAAATGATATAGATAGTATATATTTTATAAAAATTTATAATAAATACATATTATGAATCATTATATATATATATATATATATATATATATAATGACTGCGTGGCGGGCGAGTTACAACGGCATAACAGAATTTACAGTAGTCATTGGGATTTGGGAAGGCAACGCCTCCAAAGTTTTACTCGTACTTGTTTTTATATGGGAGTTAGTTGAGTCCAGATCGAGCTCGCTGGACTGGGACCTTTTTTGGGGGACAAAGCTTTAAGTATTGTCTAATGCGTACCGAATATTTACTCCCTCTGTGGTTAAGAAGGATAACTCGTTAAAGTATAGTTTTTTTTTACTCATGAAAAGATGAGATAAAATACATAAATATAGGATAAATATGTTATTTAGTAAAATTTATTATTCTAAAAAATTAAAATAATTTATTACTTTATGAAATCTTATAGGTCAGTGAAGATAAATTAAAATTTTATTTTATTTTTTTATTTTTAATGTGTAAAAAATGTACTTAGCTCGTCTTTTTAAAAACAAAGGGAATGTATATTTAAACAACCATAGGAGCATATATTTAACCAACCATATACTATATGCTTTTCATTTTTTAGCTAATAACTATATGTACTTTGTGTTTCGTTTCTTAGATAAGAACTATATGTACTTTGTGTACATATTGTTTTGTTTTCTTTCTTGGCTAGACTTCGACTTAATTTGAAGCTTAATTTTTGTGCTATTTCAAAATCTACATATTAATGTATTTACCCCTTTGATTTTACTCATTCACGCAGGCAGGGTATATTTTCAGTAAAAAATAACTATATAATTTCGTGAAAATTAAAATTGAAAGGGTGAAAAAAACATTCTACATGTTTCACTACGCCAAAAAACTTATTTGTGGAAAGAAATATATTTTTTAAAAATAAATAAATATATGAAAGTGCTTATTTATTTAAATTAAAATAATGGATTCGTAAGAGTCGGTACAGGACAAAATAAATAGTCAATATTTTTATGATTGTGTCTGCATAGTTGTTTGTTCTCTTTCACATTTTGTACATGTACAAATATATTCTTTTGTCAAGGACGATTAAGCCCTCATTTCCCCATACTAAGTGTGACTTTTTTGAAGTTATAATTACTAATTAGTTATAAGTACTGATCGGTGGAATAATTAGGAAAAATCTAATTTTGTGTGTGTGTATATATATATACACACATATATATATATACATATATATATATACACACACTAGTCGTACTATCTGTGCCTCCGGCACTACGTACGAAGGGGAAGGGGAAAGAGGAAGAGAGATTGTCGGCGCTAGAGAATGGAGGAGGCAGAAGGCGAGTTCGGGAGGAGGAAGAACGGAGGAGGATCTGAGAGTGAGAGAGAGAGCAATTTTTTTTCTTTTAAAGTTAAAGAGGATATAATGGACGGTGAGATTTATCCCAAACTTTGGACAGTCCTGATGATTTATTAGGGTTAGCGAAAAATTCAAAATTAGTTATGTTTTGTTAGATAGATATAAGCATAAGAACTGTTTCTTAAGATTTTTCATTATTCTTTAATTTCCTGCCGTGCACAAAAACTGTTTAAATGAATAAAACTGTTAAAATGTTTTACAAATTCTGATACGTGCCGGATATCAATAAAACATTGGGGAAAAGGTAACTGACTTTCCACTAGAATCATTTATATAACCTGTGATCATCAACTGACTTCGCACTAAAATCATTTATATATATAGTCTATTAGTATTATTTTAAGTAAACAACCATACACCATTCAGCAAGAATATACATAGTTTATGGGTTTTCTTAGCGCCAATACAGAGGCATTATATTATTTATTTATGTATTAGTATCAGTAATGCACAAATACAAATACATTGGGATTAACAATGTTATTTTCAATGCATTTATATTTGTGCATTACTGATACCAATATATAAATAAATAATATAACGTCTCGATGTTGGCGTTTAACATGTGCCCTTAGGGCACATGTTAAGAGGACCCGTAGTTTATATATCCAAAAAGAAAATTGCATAAACAGCCGTACACCATTCAGCAAGAATAGTTAGTTAAATATTGCAGAGAGCATATACAAGAAGAGTGATTTATAACAAATGGTTACGTAATAGCTATGCACCCATTATGGTTAATTAATGCATTTTTAGTCGTTCATAGGATAAATAAATGTCTCAAAATTTTAAAAATAAGTACACTTTTTTATTAATATAGTGATGGAAGGATTAATTTTTTAAAAAAAATCTCAGGTCCATATATAAATCCTATGAACTATGGACGATCACGGATGCGTTAAACTATGAACTATGTTTATATATCACTCTCAATATATATTACCTCTCACATAAACTTCTTAACCATTACATTAGGGAACCATGAATTCACACTATTATTTTACAT
The DNA here is from genome assembly GCA_034770075.1 of Aralia elata. NCBI lineage: Eukaryota > Viridiplantae > Streptophyta > Magnoliopsida > Apiales > Araliaceae > Aralia > Aralia elata. The sequence goes on along the minus strand of CM068388.1, from coordinate 95,417,706 downwards.
GGACTTTAAGATGTATCCGATGAAGTCTTGAGTAAGTTTATGCTTATATATCACTCTCAATATATATCCACAAAATTAAAATTTTAAAGTTAATTGTAATATAGGATGGAATTTAAGGATATACTAACTACTCCCGTTCCATTTTATAAGTCATTATTAACTTTTAAAAATAAGTTTGAGACAATTTTAAATTTAAAATAGAGATGATTAATTAATATGTAATTATAAAGAATTAAATTTTATAATGAATAGTATTTTTTACATACATTATAATATACATCATTGTATTGACTAAAATTAAATAAATTTATATAAATTTTTAGTTTAAAAATGTATTAAGTTAATTTTAAAAAGGTAATAATGATCTTATATTATGAAACAGATGGAGTATATTATCATATGAACAATGATTTGAATTAAACTGTTTAAGTATAATGTTTGAATTAGAGTTTTTCTTAGTTATGTTTGATATGTAATAATAATAAAATTAATGTCTTCTTGATATATGTTTATTTTGTTTGTGTTAGTTACAAAAATGGAATTCAATTCTGGACCAGTCGATAATACACTGTTGTGGGATTAAGCTAACCACATTTTTACAATTCTATGGAATAATCCTTATTTTAGTTATTCCCTAATAACAGATGAGAGTGAACGCTCTTTGGATATTTGAGTTTTAACTAATGCTCAAAAACAATTATTATAAGAATGAGGTTTTGGAGTATTTGCAAACACGAATGCATGTAACCAATTAGATGCTTCGTTGATAAAAGTATTGGTGGAGCATTGGCAGAGTGAGACAAATACATTTCACTTCCCCACGGGTGAAATGACAATAACTTTAGAAAATATTTATTTCATTTTAAGATTGTTGATTATAGGGGAACCTATTGCATGTATATTAATAAGAAATTCAAAATAACTGCTTGATCATAGTGAATTTAGTAAATATGTAGTGGAGGATGAGAAAGTTTATAGTCGAGGGGGCATTATGTTGTAAGTTTATAGTCGAGGGGGCATTATGTTGTCATGGTTGGGCACTAGATTTTGCAAACTTCTACTAGATGCAGACATAAAAACAGTGGTGACCTACACCAAAACATAAGCCTTGTTTATTATTGAGAATATATTATTTGTTTCATCAAACTGCGACGTTGTGCATACTAGATATCTTATATTTCTATAAAATATTGATAAAGTATGTGATTATGCATGGGAAGTTGCGGTTTTGACTTGTTTGTTGCGAAATTTACACAAAGCAACCCACATCGATGCAAAGAGCTTTTTTGGTTGTTTAACACTTCTTTAGGTATCTTATTGATTGTAGTTTGATGTTTATTTATATTGATATTGGTCCTCATGTTGTATTTGCAATTTTTAACTTGATCAATTATGACACAGGTTTGGGCTTACGAACGTTTGTCTATCAGGAGACCTAATTATGTAAGAGGGGTCGAGGATTGGTTGCCCCATGCAAGAACGTTGGCCTACCAAAGAAATAAGGATAACATGAAAGAAACAAGAAGACTATACCCCCATCACAACTAATTTTTTATAGAGGCTAATTTGATGGGATGACAGCTGCAATTGTACGGTGGATGTCGTATGCAAAGTTTGATCATTTAGTGGCACATGAGTATCAAGCAGCCTAGTATAGTGTGGCCTCGCATATTCCCCTCATTTGACTCGATGCTGTTGAATTCCAAATGTCTGATCGTGTCTTGAGACAATTAGGGAAAAAACAAGATATTCCCGAAGTCCCGATAGATATGATTGAACTCCACCAAAAGAGAGAAAGGATCTGCGCTATAAATTATATTCACGAGCGGTGAGATTATATTGCCACGTGATATGCATGACAAGACATTGTACTGGACTTTGTGGTGGCTACAAGACAAGAGGTTACTTTGGCTGAATACCTAAAGTGATATAGACGGATAACTCGTACAAAAATTAGTCGCCCACAACTTGAACCAGATGACACATATACACCACGTGACTTATTTCATCGGTACGAAGCCACAAACCTTGTAAGTTTCATATATTGAATATTTTGTTTAACATTTACAATATATTATATACAATTTACTAATCATATGTACACTTATATTACAGATCGAGTCAACGCGAACTTTTGTGCGGAACATTTTGCGAGCACCACCTATGCACAACCCTCGCCATGTATACAAGGAGTGGTATGCTAGGTCAATACTCTTTAATGAAGAACACTGAGGCGTCTATGAAGATCCAAATGGCACAATCCCAAATATGGCGCCAGATCAATTCAGTCAAGAGACTACCTATCAAGGATTCGACCCATTCAGTCAAGGATCTCTATACCTGTGACGCCCCCAAAATAGGTCCACACAACCCATTTTGAGTCGCCAATAACATTCTACAAAATACAAATACAAATACGAATTTTCCCATTTACAACTAATATTTGTCGTGCAAAATACGACCACACACATATTGTGACTTCCATACAAATATCGTACCGTATGGTACCACAGTATCCAAACCCAAATTATTACAATGCCGTAAAAAGACGGCAACACATGTTTAAAGTCTTCAGTACAATTATTATTAAACTATGCCATCACTTGATGAGGACAACCACTAACTTGAACCATCACTCCACTCCCCGGCTAGTCCCAGCTACATTTTCCTTTCCTGAGAATGGGACAAAACTGAAAAGGGTGAGCTTAAATAGCCCAGTAAGAAATATCATGACTAAGATAATGAAGAATAAAAATTATCTTTAGTCTTCAACAATAATAAATCAGAGATTTAAAGATATAATAATTGTTCAACAACAACAATTGCAGCGGAACAAAACAATCCATTAGAAGAGTCAAGTAGATTATAATATCTACCATCTTCTATAAATTAAAGGATCACCACCAATATTTTATCCCTGTAACACCAATCAACAATTCCTGTTTATGAACATCCAAATCAATAGTTTATATTCAACAGCCTCTCTTTGCACTACGTGCCAAAGATATTTATTTGTAACATCACCGGTCATGATCATGCCAAACGCCAGTTCATCTTTGCACTACGGCCAAAGAGAATTTTCACCATACGCCTTTGTTTGTAACACAAAAAGTCATGATTATACCAATACACAGTTTGGTCAAAATCATGTCACGCCAGTTCATCTTTGCACTACGGGCCAAAGAGAACTATCACCACAATTTAAATATGAGGATGAGGATGATGACAATGATACAGTGAGATTAAGGATAAGAAAAACTTATACTTTAATCAGTATCAAAGATTGACCAAATTGCCAACATGATAACCAAATTGTGGAGTCAAATTCAAGAATGATATTCAAGAAATTATTTCATGCTTCAACTATAACGTATAGAAAGATTCAAGTGAAAAGATATTAGATGAAGCACAAACTATTAAGGATATTGTACTAATTTTCAGGGATTTTCTCCATTTAAAAATAAGGTTTTGGAAACAAACAAGGATTTCTTATCATAAATGGAGAAATGTGAAAGAAAAAGATATCCCTTAAAGAGTACAAAAGAAATGATAAATTATATGAGTATAACAGAATATATGAAACTGCAAATGGATTTTCACCTGTCATGCGATAATTCGCGTAGACAGATTATTTCCACAACAGATTAATAAGTAATGAATACGACGGGTTATTCACCAGGTATGCGTCAATCCGCACGAACAGGTTATACCCACAGATTAATAAGGAATGAATACAGAAGGGTATTCACCAGGTACGACACTCGTACTTACAGGTTATTCCCATAGAATAATAAAGGTTGAATACAAAAGGATATTCACCAGGCATGCGTCATACCGCACAGCCAGGTTATCCCCACAAATTAATACAGAATGAATAACAACCTTTACGAGTATAATATCACTTACGAACATGAAAACAAATGATATTATATGTGAGTATGAAAGAAATGATATTCCCTACCTTCGTTAACTGGATGTTACTTTCTATGAAGTTTACTAACTTCGGATAATACTAGTATTCTCACAAATACTCACAATAGCCTAGCACACTAAGAGAACTTCAGAAATTTAGAGAGAGGGAGGAAGTATAAGCAATGAAGGTGTGAAAATTTCTTAAGCAAACTCTCCCTATTTATAGGAAAATCAAGGTGAGGGCATTTTGGTCTTTTCCCCATATTCTTTTAATATTATCCATCCATTTTTTCTTCCATTAATATCATCCATCCATTTTTTCTTCCATTAATATCATCCATCCATTTTTTCTTCCATTAATATCATCCATCCATTTTTTCTTCCATTAATATCATCCATCCATTTTTTCTTCCATTAATATCATCCATCCATTTATTCAAAAAGATTAATCCATTATCAAAAGATAATTCCATTTTTCTGTATTATTGTGTTAAATGTATTAATATCACAGATAGCATATACTCGCAATACTGACAACCAGATTATTCCCAGGAAAGAGGGGGCCTTCCATAAAAATGGCGCGCAATTAAATAACCCCTTTCCTTGACAGAATTTCTAGACATTGTCGATAATGCTAAAATATCCTATCAAATGATATAAGTTACAGTGTCGTGACAAATAGTAAAATATATTATGCAGATGCTAATTAACAATTATTGAATCAAGATACTATGCAATTGCTACTTTATCAATTATTGAATCAATAATATAAAACACTGTACAACATCGTGAGCTACTGTGGAATACCGTGTGCTACTGTGGAGTAACGCGTTTTACTGTTCTTTTTATCACCGGGTATTTTAACAGTTATCGGTTAAAGTTTTGCCGCCAATTTCTATCACTTTCTATATCCGACAGTTAACCCGTTGTGGGGCCCACTATCATTGACAATATTGCCATTTCGGCGCCGTCGTACGGTACCGAATATAATATTCCCCGACAGAAAGAATATTTCTCGACAAAAGGAATATTCCCCGACATACTATTTATCAGATAATTTGCATATAACACCCTTAACTATCATTTATAACAATTAAGCACTTCACTATTTAGAAAAATAATCATAAAGAAAATAATAAATTTTTATTTCATAAATTCGGGGTCTTACAATACCGGCCCCAGCTCCCATTTATGGCGGAGGATGAACCAACTTTGCTCATAACACCTCCTCCCCCCTACATATACAAGCCTACGTATAATGCTGACTTGGAGAGTGTGACAAATATTCTAGATATGCACTTGAGTCCTAATATTGAAGAAACACCACACAGTGAAGCATGGTCGAGCGAAAGTTGGGTGGAGGGGGGGTTCTATTATAACCTCTTTTTTTACAAATCCCTCGAGGGAGTAAATTTAAAAAAGATCATTTGAAGCCACTTAAGGCACATAAGGTGGAATGACTAAATTTTAACTGGTTCTTAGACAGCGTCGACAAATCATAGTTCCCTCATATAGGCTCCGAGGGTGAATATAGATTGTTTCACAAAGACATATAAACACTTCGGCCTTGAACATTTATATAGGATCATACTATAAATGCTTATTTAAGTATGCTCAAAATAAGGGAAAAAACTCTCTAGAATTTAGGGAGTTATGAACAGATTAATTTCTTTTTTATGCCATGTTGCTTCTTTTAAATACTACCTGGGTGGTATAATAAAAATAGGCACATATCGGCGTCTCAAAGGAGTCGCTTTGATATTTCTGATGTTACCCTTTTTTTATCAACTAAGGGGAATTACCTCCTTTATCGAATTATGATTTTGCATTCCTTTTAGTTTGTCATGATGAGAATCACTATTTTTGTTCGTTGTCTCGCCTATGAAGTGGCAAGTCCTCTGTAAGACCCCGAATTTATGAAATAAAAGTTTATTATTTTCTTTATGATTATTTTTCTAAATAGTGAAGTGCTTAATTGTTATAAATGATAGTTAATGGTGTTACATGCAAATTATCTGATAAACAGTATGTCGGGGAATATTCCTTTTGTCGGGAAATATTCTTTCTGTCGGAAAATATTATATTCGGTACCGTACGACGGCGCCGAAATGGCAATATTGTCAATGATAGTGGGCCCCACAACGGGTTAACTGTCGGATATAGAAAGTGATAGAAAATGGCGACAAAACTTTAACCGATAACTGTTGAAATTAAATACCCGGTGATAAAAAGAACAGTAAAACGCGTTATTCCACAGTAGCACACGGTATTCCACAGTAGCACACGGTGTCGCACAGTGTTTTATATTATTAATTCAATAATTGATAAAGTAACAATTGCACAATATCTTGATTCAATAATTGTTACAGTAACATCTGCATAATATTTTTATTATTTGTCACGACACTGTAACTCATATTATTTGATAGGATATTTTAGCATTATTGACAATGTCTAGAAATTCTATCAAGGAAAGGGGTTATTTAATTGCGCGTCATTTTTATGGAAGGCCCCATCTTTCCTGGGAATAATCTGGTTGTCAGTATTGCGAGTATATGCTATCTGTGATATTAATACATTTAACACAATAATACATAAAAAGGGATTTATTGTGATAATGGAGTTATTTTTATAATGGTTTTATCTTTTTGATAATGGAATTATCTTTTGATATAAAGGGAAGAAAAAATGGATGAATGATATAAATGGAAGAAAAAATGGATAGATGATATTAAAAGAATATGCCAAGGGTATAAGCGTAATAAACCAAGAAAAGTTAGGAAAAAGACCAAAATGCCCTCACCTTGATTTTTCTATAAATAGGGAGAGTTTGCTTAAGAAATTTTCACACCTTCATTGCCTATACTTCCCCTCTCTCTCTAAATTTCTCAAGTTCTCTTAGTGTGTTAGGCTAGTGTGAGTATTTGTGAGAATACTAGTATTATCCGAAGTTAGTAAACTTCATAGAAAGCAACATCCAGTATTTTATTAACGAAGGTAGGGAATATCATTTCTTTCATACTCATATATAATATCATTTACTTTCATGTTCGTAAGTGAGATTGTACTTATAAAGGTTGTTATTCATTCTGTATTAATTTGTGGGGATAACCTGTCTGTGCGGTATGAAGCATGCCTGGTGAATATCCTTTTGTATTCATTCCTTATTACTCTGTGGGAATAACCTGTATGTACGGAGTCGTACCTGGTGAATATCTCTTTGCATTTATTCCTTATTAATCTGTGGGTATAACCTGTCCGTGCGGATTGACGTATGCTTGGTGAATAATCCTTCGTATTCATTACTTATTAATCTTTTGTGGAAATAATCTGTCTACGTGGATTACCGTATGACGGGTGAAAATCCATTTGCAGTTTCATATATTCTGTTATACTCGTATAACGTATCATTTCTTTCGTACTCTTTAAGGGATATCTTTTTCTTTCACATTTCTCCATTTATGATAAGAAATCTTTGTTTGTTTCTAAAACATTATTTTTAAATGGTGAAAATCCCTGAAAATTAGTAGAATATCCTTAATAGTTTGTGCTTCATCTAATATCTTTTCACCTGAATCTTTCTATTTCGTTTTATACATTATAGTTGAATTCTGAACTTATTTCTTGAATATCATTCTTGAATTTGACTCCACAATTTGGTCATCGTGTTGGCAATTTGGTCAATCTTCGACACTGATTAAATTATGAATCTTTTCTTATCCTTAATCTCACTGTATCATTGTCATCATCCTCATTCTCATACTTAAATTGTGGTGATAGTTTCTTTGGCCCGTAGTGCAAAGATGAACTGGCGTGACATGATTTTGACCAAACTGTGTATTGGTATAATCATGACTTTTGGTGTTACAAACAAAGGCGTATGGTGAAAGTTCTCTTTGGCCCGTAGTGCAAAGATAAACTGGCGTTTGGCATGATCATGACCGGTGATGTTACAAATAAATATCTTTGGCACGTAGTGCAAAGAGAGGCTATTGAAATTGTTGATTGGTGTTACAAATAAATATCTTTGGCACGTAGTGCAAAGAGAGGCTGTTGAACATGAATTATTGATTGGTGTTACAGGGACATAATATTGGTGGTGATCCTTTAACTTATAGGAGATGGTAGATATTATAATCTACTTGACTCTTCTAATGGATTGTTCGTTCCGCTGCAGTTGTTGTTGTTGAACAAATATAATATCTTTAAATCTCTGATTTATTATTGTTGAAGACTAAAGATAATTTTTATTCTTTATTATCTTAGTCATGGTATTTCTTACTGGGCTATTTGTGTTCACCCTTTTTCTTTTTGTTCCATTGTTCTCCTCAGGAAAAGAGAGTGTAGCGGGGACTAGCCGGGGAATGGAGTGATGGTCCGAGATAATAGAAGTGTTTCAAATACCTTACTATTAGTGTGACAATAAGTGTATTGAGATTTTAAGATATATTTATATTGTGTTGTCGTATTTTGCACAACACTTATTAGTTATAAATGGGAAAATTCGTATTTGTATTTGTATTTTTGTAGAATGTTATTGGTGACTCAAAATGGGTTGTGTGGACCTATTTTGGGGGCGTCACATCCTCCTACTAGATTCATTATTCGATGATGCAAAAAGCAATAAAATGACAAGTCGATACAGAGACGAGATTGAATATGTGGTACGTTCACATATCTAAATAAACTTTTTTATTTTTTGGAATGTTCATTTTATTTATTATGTCATCTTATGTATCTATATGTTTTTCGGTACAACGTGATTTTCTTGCAAATGCCTTAAGAATTTTGGCAAAGGAAAAATATTTTCAAAAAAGAAAATAACGCTTTCAATCAAAGCGAAGCGTCCGAAACAAAAGAATTCTTATGATTGCGGCGCGTACGTTATGAAGTATATTGACTACGTCGTGCAAGGCATTCCTTTGGCCATTCAAGATTGGTCGGAGGACGATGCAATTTTATTTAGATATAGGATTGCCCACGAATTACACACTAATAAAGCTAGAGAAATAAATTATGTTTACATGAATTCAAATGTGGATGACTTATTGTAATTTGTAATTTTGTTAGCTCAATGTAATCGTTTTGGAATAATTGTATTCTTTGAATACATGGAGTATTATCTTTTGTAAATTTGATGGTATGAAATCGTTGTGTTTGTTGAATACAGTGAGTATTTTTATTGTCTGTGTTGATTATGTTTGATGAATACAGGGAGTACAAGTCGTGTTGATTGAATACAGAGACTTAGTTTTTTTTTTAATATAGAGTAGTCCGCAGTTTAATACTGCGAACGCTAAGGTAGGATCCACAGTTTAGTTTTGCGGACGAAAATTCTTCTAGAGAGTTTTAAACTTTTTTATTTTTATTAGAGTCCGCAAAACTAAATTGCAGACTGAGAGATAATTAAAACGACATCGTATAGACTGTGCGTTTATAATACTTAACGTCCGCAGAACTAAACTGCAGACGGAGGGAATATACTAATTCGAACGACATCGTATTCAATGTAAGTTTATATTACTTAGCGTCGACAAAGGTGAATTTAAAATAAAGTCAAATGACTTAGTATTGAATATAATGTTATGATACTTAGCGTCCGCAGAACTAAACTGCAAAGCCTATACATTCCAGGGAGTTCATTATATTCTTACTACTTAGAAATTGAACTCATACGAGTTTTGTCAAGGTTTTATTTTATCATCCAATATTGAATTTTATCATTCAAGCAATCAATCGTCAATATAATAAAACAAAATTTTGTCTAAGATAATGAATACATATTATATAATAAATTGACTGAGTCATGTTTAATGTTTCCACAATTGTGCATAAAACTCTATTAAACTTACATTAAGAGAAATAAAATTATGGAGATCCAAGCTTTGTCAATCTTAAAGCTTTATAATGGTTTCGCTTATCATGGTTTGTAAATATTCCACATTTTGCACACTTTCGAAGTGGCTTTTGTCCTGCGATTTGTTCGACATCACTTTTAATTCGTGTAGTTTTTTACTACATTTTGTCTGCGAACAAATTGAATCAAAAACAGGATCACTGGGTTCAATATCATCATCACGCAATTTCATAACTTCTGTGGCCTCGATAACAGATTGCAGATTGTCATCTTGCCTGATATTGACACATTCGGTAGGGATTTTAGACAAAAAAAATTTCTCACGGTCAAGTATTTCATCAACTTATCTAATGGTTTCTTTAGAACATGAAGCATCCAATACAAAACCCAGAAATTGTTTGCACAAATGATTGTACCATTCGGTTTGTGTCTCATTATAATCTGTGACCGAGGTCAGAACGTCGGGGTGACATCGTTGGTTTTATTAGCATGTTTAGTCCATCGCTTGTGTATCAATTTTTCGGGAATCTCAACAAAAAATTTTGAACTTAGTAGCTTAAGAACGTGACAACATATAGTACCAACATATTCAAACATTTTACAATTATATTTAGCCATCCCGATATCAATATAATACACAACTGTGAAATATTTACGACAAGATTCAGAACCATGACTTTGAACATCAAGTAACTTTTTGAATCAGGAGTTGACATCTCATGTACCTTTATAGAAGTTAACTTGTGTGATTTTGTTAGTTTAATTTGAAAACGCCGAAACATTTCTTTGGTATATATTTTAGCTGCATGAAGCTCTAACGAATCTCTAAGAACGGATTTTCTTGTACAATTGACTGTAATATAATCATCTTGCTTCTCTTTGATGTACTATTTCTCAATAACTTTTTAAGACTTTAAAATAAAATCTTTAATCCCTGTACTACTATTTACATATTCGTCAAAAAAATTGTTCATACTCTCACTCTTGGATGTGGTAGTCATTCCCGCTGCAATTTTTTTTAATTCATACAAAGATTTCAACCATTTATGATTATGCAGACCGTAGTTTTTTTATCAACAATTTTCATCTGTCCTTAAATTCTTGTATAATCAAAGACTTAAAGACACAATAGTTAAATTCTGACTTAAAAGTCGGATACGAAGAATAGACATGACCAAGTTTTTTAGGATATTTTTTACTAATATGTCACGTACATAATGTATAGTGGGTATGAGAAAATACCTAACAATCGCATTCGACATAGCACGATCTTGATTAGTGACAATGATCATGGGATGTTTGAAATTCATTGCTTCAAGCCACTGCTCAAACAACCACACAAATGTATCCTTAGTCTCATCGCTCAATAGTGCACACCCAAACAATACATAGTGCATATATAGCGTCCAAAATTTAATTCTGCAGACGCTGAGAGGTATTTTGGACAATTTTTTTGTCCGCAGAACTAAACTGCGGACTCTTCTATATTAAACTGTGGATGGAACTTCCTCTTTATCGTCGACGGATGGACGACTGAGATCTAGATAATCTTATTCTTACAACGTTACCTATAGATCAATCCCCATATATATATATATATGTATATCATTGTTTTTTTCATGATAAATTCTCTCTTAGGGGAGATTCTTGAGCCCATGTGCATGAGAATATGCCTAACACACAAAGTTGGAATTAATTTTGACATAGAAGCTTCGGTTAATAAGTTTTATACTCGTTTAAGTATATTATTAGCCTTACTTGCCTGCTTTGTTATTGTTTAACTTCGGTATATATACAATTAAATATAGACTTTAAAACATAATTATAAAGCATTTCTCACCAACACTAAAGTCTTAAGAAAATAACATCTGTAATACTAATTAAGGAAAACATAGAAAAAATCTAATAATTTTTGCTTGCATTGCAAGGCGGCATGCATGCATGGCTATATATATATATATATATATATATATATATATATATATATATATATATATATATATATATATATATGTGTGGATGAGTTGTGTTATAATCTTCAGATCTATGTCTAGAAGTAATTATATATATTCATACATATATAGTCGTCCCACTTTCTTGTGACAAAAAAAAAGACTTCTATATTCTATTATACTCGAGGGTTTTTCATCTCAATGCATAAGTGGTAATAATATAATAGTAGCACTAATGGTAAATAATGATAATCACCATGATTGTACATATATATGGTAGTGATCCATAATAAATGTTTGTTATGGATATTGTTCTAACAAACAGATCTCTCACCGTCCAATGTGAGATTTAAGGATTGAGATCAACTTGGGCATGGGTTGGCCGGTAGTCCTTCTTGCAGCCATGAAAACTCTTACCAATGACCACTGTAATGACTAAGTTGTCTTCGAAGATTAGTAAGATTTTTTTCAACTGTTACTCTTATTACTGGCCAGACTAAACGACGACGTTCATGATCAATACAACATCTTATGGTTTGACCGCTAGTAGAAGTAGCGGCCAAACGACAATATATATATATATAGAGAGAGAGAGAGAAAGAGAAAGAAAGAGATAGTTGTAAATTAAAGCCTAAGATTCTGAACAAATTAAAGAAGATGATGATACGGGTAATTTATGTTCTTCATGACACGTGAGTATGCACGTGGTCTATTTGTAGAATTAGAATGGTCCACTGATAAAGTTAAAATATGGGCCGTTCAAATGGGTATTTTCAAGTAATCAATTTTTACATGGTCATGGCCTAAAATATTACTCTTCCATCTATATCAATATTCCCGTCCAAATCAATATTGACTTTTTAAAAAATTAAATTTTTGTTAATATAAATATGAATATTATAAATTAATTATGAGATTTATTAATTTTTAAATATAAAAATATTTCAAATTGACTTTTAAAAATTTAATATTGAATTTGTAGTTTGAAACATAGGGAGTATTATTTATAGATATCTTTCTTTTTCTTTATTTAATATCTTATTGACAAAAAAGAAGTTACTAAAATAAATAAATAAATAAACTTATTGAAACGCATGCACCCTATCCAAATTTCTGAGGACTCTCTGTCTTCTTCAACCTTGGGTGTTATTTATAACTAGCTAGCCAAATTTACATGTAAAAATAAGAAAGAATAATATAGGACGTCTGGCCGCTACTTCTACTAGCGGTCAGGCTATAAGACGTCGTATTTATGATAAATGTCGCCGTTTAGTCTAGCCGGTAGTAGGAGTAACAGTATGAAAAAATCCTACTAATCTTCGAGAGCAACTTAATCATTATAGTGGCCGTTGGTAAAAGTTTTTCTGACCGCCAGAAGGACTAGCGATCAGGCCCATACCCAAGTTGATCTCGGCCCTTATTGGAATAGTGTCCATAACAAACATTTAATATGAATCACTGCCTATATATATATATATATATATATATATATATATATATATATATATGCCAATATTCAAAATAAATCTAGTACATTTTTCACTATTTCATTTTTTTTCTCTTGAAAATATGTCATAACATTATTGGCAAAATGACATAATTAAGGTCCCAACCATAGGAGTGACATATTATATATATAAATCATATACTCATACGTACAGAGAGAGAAAGAGAGAGAGAGATAAATTGATTTTATAAGAATTGTGTTTAGTGCTTGTCATAATTTCCTTCTTTAATTTCCAACAATATTGAATATTATACAAAAATAAGTTCATCCAGGTCATTGATCATATTGAAAGCCAACTTCTTTTAGAAAGAAAATTTTAAATTTTAAACAACTCTATAGTCGCTATTTCTGAAACACTTTATATAATTAAAAATATATTATTAAATATTCTACGAGATCCTCTCTCAAAATGACTCGAGTAAAATTAATATTTTTTCTTTCAAAAGTAATGATTCTCATCGTTTATATTATGATGATGCTATTGTCAAACTGCCCACTTCCCGCGCGGGAATGTTACAATTTTCCAGAGAATCTTGAATATACTTCTTGCAAAAGCATGGAATATTTTGTGAAAAAGCTGACTACTATTGTTACTCCAATTTGTTATATAAAATGATTCTTACATAGGATACCATTGGTAATTTTGTCAGAGATGGGCTGCATTTGGACATGGGCGGTGGATCGGTTACCACAAAGTCCATTGCAGATTGTTGGGCATATCACCATCACCCCCCTGAAGATAAGGATACTTGTCTTTCCTCTTATCTGTTGTAGGGAATGGTCCAAAACCTCGCAAGGATCCAAAATTTACAATGTTGATGCTACTTCTCAGCGTTGCCTTTTATCTGAATATATATATATAAGGAATGATTTATAGTAAGTAGTTGTTATGGATCAAAAATTGGCCTACATTATTTATACCATTGAAAATAAGAAGGAACGATCAGGATTAAAAACTAAAAAATCGACTTCCGAACGGTTAAAAAAAACACATACCATCCGCTACTAATAGTAGCAGATCGACGCTAATCAGAATAAGGGTTTAGTTTTATTAACTAGGATTTAAGATTTATTAACCCGAGTTTAAGATTTATTAACCCAAATTAAAGTTTTATAAACCAGGATTTAAGGTTTATTAACTAGAGTTTAGGGTTTATTAACTCATTTTTAACCAAAAAAACATCGGTTACATATGTAACTTGATTCGTTGTTAATGAGATTCGAGTTTAGGGTTTATTAACCTTAACCAGAGGTTAATAAACACTAAAGTCTGGTTAATAAACACTTAACCCTAATTAATAAACTATTAACCCTAGTTTATAAACTCTAAATCGTAGTTAATAAATCTAAATCTTAATTAATAAAGTCAAACACCTTAATCTGATTAGTGTCCGTTATTATTAGTAGCGGATGGTATGTATTTTTTTTACCGTCCACTACTAATAGTTGCGAACGTCGATTTTCAATCTTTAATCTTGGCCGTTCCTTTTTGGTTTTAATGGTATAGATAGTGTATACTCTATAAGAATTCATAACAAATACGTGCTATAGATCATTTCCCTATATATATATATATAGAGAGAGAGAGAGAAATCTCTTTGTAATATTACAGCAATATTCATGTATATTTTCCTTAAAAAAATGATAAAAGTAAAAAAGAATGTAAAGTATTTTTTTTGGGGTGCCAAGGAGAGGAGTAAAAGGAAGTCATGTTGTCTCATCCGGATTCATCACATTCTCATCCTATGTATTTACTGTCATGTAAAAATTAATTGTAAAATAAGTCGATATAAGCAACAATACATGATACGTGACATGGAGGATAACATGGGATAGAAGATTTGGACTGAAGTAAAAGTTTTTTTTGTTTTTGAAACGTCTTATTTTGAGACGAATGCAAGGTTACTGCAGTAAGCTGTTGGTGAAGGTTGTATCGAGCACTGCTCATAATTGATCTTTGTTACATTCATCAAATTGAGACAATTTTTTACTCTACCAACGTTCCTAATAAGGATTAGCCATACAAGTTGGATTAATAGTTCAAAAGGGGATGCCGATTAATACTATCTCCTTTCTAAAATTAAAATTAGAGATACATATTTAAATTTGTTATCTCCTTAAATTTAAAATTGGTATGATTTCATTTTAATTTTGTAAGTAACAAATATTATAATTAGTAGTAAATAGTAATACTTTCAAGCCTATACACAATAACTATATTAGTAATACATAGCATATGGTAAAATAAACCTAAAACTTCTTCCATATTAAAGTCGTATACAAATTATTCATTTTTCTTTGATGTTGGTGTATGGTGGTGGTGGTGGGGGGTTACAACTTAATATAAAAAAAATTGCACCCCAAAGTTTGTGCAAATTTCACGCCTGCCCTACCACATAGTTGCTACAATGAAATTGTTGGTAAAATAGAATTGCACCAAAGTTTTGAGCATCCAAAACCAACAAGAAAAATGGTATATAAGAGTCAAATTGCTTTCAGGGATATTCTTATAGAGCTTTCTTCACTTGAAAGAAGTCGGATCGTTCCTTGTTGGCAGCATCAACATCATCTGGAGATGCCACTGCAACCACAACCCCTTTATCTTTAACTGCATCGATTGCATCCGCAAATTCCTTGAAGTCACCCAAGCTTGAAGAGAGAATAGAGGAAGAATTAGAACAGTCAAGTTAGGTGCAAGAAACTTCTGAGCAGAAGAATTTTGATAATCAGCCAGAAACGCTACCAAGAGGATAACCTGGTCAGCGATTGTGGTTATGATAACAAAATGCTATATATGCCTAAGCTTATGTTGTTATTTAAATGAAGGTAGACTTTTAAGCTGGTCTATAGAAATAATTTCCCTACTGTTTCCAAGATAGATTCAGAAGTAATCAACTATGAAAATTTCCTATGCCATATGAAAATCGTATCATGTTACTTGGATATATTCATCCAAAACAAGAAATAATCGACAGTTTGGCTGGTTCGCCTATAAAAAACTTATTTATTGCAGCAGTTAAGTATGTTTACTACTAGTGGTAAAAGAAATAAATTTTACAGGTCTTGAGAGAACTCCACTATAGAATCCTACAAGTGTATCATACTTATCCACCATTTTTTTTTCTTCCTACAAGTGCGGTATAAGAACTAAGAAGATTGAAAGAAGATGACGAAAACGAGCTCTGACCCACAACTTAGGTCTAAAACTACTACTACTACTACTTCTTTTGCTCGTCTGAAAACTGAAAAGTAAATGCTACCCAGCACCATAAAATCCCAAATGACCTGGATAAAGATGGAACAACCCATTCAATTATGAATTTGATAAAGCATGAGAGCATGTTCTGTTGCAGGTTTGTTCTCATGAATTACCAGGGAAAAATATATAGAAAACTGGAAGTTGAGGAATGGTCAGTGAAAGCAGCAATGGCTGAGGCCTGTGATAGTATGATGAAATCTACTTTGCACAGCTACTATTCACAATTCAGGTCAATGCATATTCTAAGATAAAAATAATGTCACTTACCTTGTTGATAATATCTCTTCACGTCTCTTTTGTCTTTCTTCTTCTTTAACTCCTAATAGGTGTCGCAATAAACTGAAAGAACAGAAAAAATCATTGACTTTGCAGCTATGATATAAGAAACCAATCATTTTAATCCTGGGAAGATAAACCTCCCTTACCGCATACAAAGCATGAGTTTGTAATATATTACAATAAATATTTTAAGTTAAAGCAGTACTCCTTGAATGTACTAATTGGCATCTTCATTTTAATGCAGATACAGGTTCATCTAGAATGCCTCTTCGAGTCGTAAAAAAATTAAATGCTTAACTCCCAGAATCTTCAAAATAGCATTTGAATTGATGATACGGAAATGAAGGAAGTTTAAGGTTCAAAATCACAAGTATGAAACAAAGAACTGCAATTGGAATTAGAGAAGAGGTAGGTTCATAGAGACGCATCATATAAGAATCTTTCAGCAAGGAGAACCATTTTGAGATAAATGACTATTCCACTCATAAAAGGCTCTCAACTATTGATTTTCATCTTGTTGAAATATATAGCTAACCAACCCAATCTAAAACTTAAGTTGAAGTCCTTCAATTTTAATCAGTTTATAATTAAGTCTAACTGGAATATACTCTTCTTGACAGAGATCCTAGTATAAATGGACTATCTATTATTCACAAAAAAGAACTTGCATAATATTTAAATATCAAAAACCCAAAAACCAAAAACAAAACTCCCACTTACCTACTGTATCCTTTGGCATCAGGTAGCTGGTAGGAATCAACATCTCCAATGGTCCCAATAATTGCTTTTGTAAGAGAATCTTCATCCATTTCTAACTCACGCAAAAAATTACTGGTACCATCATATACATCCAGCGTCTTCAGCAAATTGGGGTCCCGATAGGACAGGAATGAGAACACTCCTGCACAAGTAAATTTGACAGTAAATACAATGGAGTCGCTTTAGACTATGCCTTGACATGACATGACATTCATTAGTACCTGAATGAGTGTCAAAATCGCAGAAACCACCATAAGCTCCACCGCTAACCCGTACACGATCCCATAACCATGTATTACTAACATACTTAGAAATAACATATGCACTCCCCTTGAGCTGATAACCAGTTTCGTAGATGTTTGCCGCTTTTCCAACATAATTCACCTGTTCACACAATCAATTAATTCAATAAGGAAAGAAATACACGAAGAAAATATATCCAACTAAAGATGTCTACAATTAAACCTGGGTAGGTATCACAATAGCTTCACTGGTCGAAGGAAGCCGAGCATTCCAGCTATCTGATTTTGCTGGGGAAGAGCTTGGAAGCAAATCAAGAAATTTGCTAACATACTTCTCTGAGCTTGTGAGGTTCTTTCCATCAGCAGTAAGATTTATTAGGCAACCCTTTCTTGAAATTAAAGATTTGCGGATCTCCTCAAGTGATGAAGAGATTTCATTCCAGTTCAGATCAACTTTCTCTTCAAGAGCTTGTAGGAATTCTAGATAACTGCAAGTACACCCAAAGTACAAACTACATTAGGCTCATTAGTTCTACAACGAAATAAGTTTCAGGTAAAATTAAAACTAGTGTTGTATGTCTTCAAGACCTTTTTCATACCTAAGTTGGAACTACGTAGTAGTAGTTCAAAACAATGCAAATTTAGGTGTTTAAATTAATATGCACTTGGTATATTGCAGTATAATGGTAAGAGTGACCTCCTAGAAACTAACATTAAATCTTTCTGTACATCCAAGTAGGTTCTTATGAACGTAACTGCTTAAAATATCAAATCAATTTTGAGCTATTGAATCTGAATGTTTAATCCTAGACAACACTTAATGTGCTGTTGAGCAAGAAATTAGTAACTGATAAAATATTTTGTTGTCCCATCATGAAAGTTAACCAATTGAAAAACTATAAAATATTCCAACCTGACACCACCCATTTGTTCGCCTATCCACCCCGCAACATTCAACTTCGCATCCATCCTTGCAGCCGCAATGCCATGACCACTGCCTCTCAGTCGGTTCTAAAAACACAGAGCATATGAAATTAAATAATAGGAAAGGAAGGAATTCCCTCACAATTTCAATACTCTACAAATACCTCCATTCTTGCTTTGCTTTGGGAAACAAACTGCTTGAAACGCTTCTGGTCTGTAAACTGAACATCTTGAATAATGCGATTTATCTATAAATGTATTCAATGTCACTGTCATCAGTTGATTATTGTCCAGTCGTTAATGAAATAGCTTTGCTCAAGAACATTACCGCTCAAAACGATAGTAACATTTTTTTTTATTTTACTTTATTTTTGATAGGTGGTAACAGATTATGTTATGTATCTAGAAGGACACCATAATATACCAGGTTAAATAGGTCTTCAGTGCGTCCAGACATGGCTTTGCCTCGAACAATGATATGGCTACATGGATCCTCCTTGCCCCTCACCGATGATGTGAAAGGATATACTGATATCCCTCCAGTTTTCCTTCCAATCAACTGATTGAGTTGTACAAAATCCATGTCTTTCGTACCCATCTCCAGCAGCGATTGACTGTCAACAATTTGAATTAATTAGCTAATTTATAGATTTTCCATGTGTATATTCATATCATCATCATAAAACAATGTAGATGAACAACTTATTGCCTTACGGGTAGTTGCATATTTTATAAGTTCATTTTTACTCCTTTGCTTTGTTTCGTTTATCTTGGCTTTTCTTGTTTCAATCCATATTTACAAGTTACAAGCTGAATATAAGTTTTATCCACAATCTATTCAGTAAAGATTGCAATCCCCTAGACTTTATAGAAGAGCTGGATTAACCAACAGACAAAATCACATAAAAGGTACCAACTTCACTAGGAATAATATTTCTACGAACCGAGACAATTAGAAAAAGGTACCAAAAAAGAAAGAACACAACAAGATGTGGACTGATGTTAAAAAAAATTAAGAATAGAAAAATACAATCCCCAAATATGTAGGCATTATATGAATCAGAAATTATGGGGTGTGCACTAAAAAGTGCCTACTGCAAGTCTGCAACTGAAAGCTTTGGCAAGAACAGAAGAAATAAATGAATTCTCATGACCGCCGCAGATTACTATTGAAATTAAGCACCTCTTTGTTACCTGATTACATATGTAGTAATTAAACAAGTTCATAGAAAGGTCCAAATATTCAAATTTTGCAAAGAAATGTAGACAAGAGTATCCTAAAAGCATACAGTTCTGTTATAAAAGTAAATAAGTAATACATTGTACACAAAACAGACACAAAAATACATTAATGAACCACATAGAACAAGAGATTGGGACACACCTCAAAGTGAGGGAGTAAGAATATAAGTGACTGTAATTTTGTAAAGCATAATACAATCTAACTTTTCTAAAAGATACCATGGTAATCATTCTTGCTATCTTGGTGTTGTCCAAATAGGCTTAGAATCTTGAGGATACTAACTAAATCAAGGAATAAAAAATAATATCTAAGTTTTGTAATAATTGTTACGTTAGTCTCTTTTTCTTAATAAAAAAAAAAAGTTGTCCTCTTTCAAATAGTTGTGCAAGAAAACTGAGGTCCATTAAGTAAAATTGTGCCAATTGCACAAGTAAAACACATTGTGTATGTAGAACGGGATGGATTGTGGATTGTGCAAGTAAATAAATTTTGTTCAATGAAAATCGTTTCCTAAATTTGTGTGCAATAACCAAAAGTGACGCATACTTTTGGAACAGAGGGAGTAGTATATACAAACTTTGTTTTTTGGTAGTCAATATATGAGATCACTGAACTAGTTATGCCACATTGGCCCAAATGTTAAGAAATTGACAATAACCAAATGTCAATACGATAGAATTGATGTTTAGATGAACCAAACTAAAGAAAGCTAATACTTTGCGATAAGAAAGAGGAAGTTTCCAATGAAAAAAGATAATGGGAGTTTGGCTAGTTTTATAGTACTTTGGTCATGTGCAAACAAAAGCACCAAGTGCACTAGAAAATAGTGGATTAATTGGGGAAGTCAGTAGATTACAGTCGTGGCAGTTAGAACTTCAAAATAGACGCAAAGAAGAATAATTCAAAAAAGATATGACCATCCATTGAGCTAAGGCTCAGAATAATCTATGTATTCTTATTACTTTTTTCATGACTTTTTTTCCTTGTTTCTTCTTTTGCCTATCTACATAAATTTATGATTTGATACGGAAATACCAACAGGCCCAGAATAACAGCACTGAGATATAAAATCTTTAAAAAGTCGTAGCAATTCACAAATTGAAATAGAAGCTGGATGCGCACTATTAAAAGCATATAAATTATGTAGTTTGCATCTCACCAGAACAATGGCACTAGAGGAAGAAGCTCTTGCTTCAGCGGACTCATGTCAAACACAACTTCACTGTACAATACATCATTGGTGAAGAGGTCGTGCTTCAATACCTGTACCCCGTTGATATCCCCAATCTACAATTTGTGAAGGCATGTTCAGTGAGTATCTGAACCAGAAAAATACACGTACGTTTTCCAAAAAAGATATATAAAGGTTTACAATTACCTCTATGGGAACTTGTATAGGATTTTTTGGTATGTCTTGAAGAGAGAGGCTTGGCACACTTTTTAAAGCTTCCGGAGGGTCAGGAGTTTCCTGCTTTAATCGCAGCTCATGAGTTGCACGAGCCAGCTCAGCAAGATCTGCTTCAGTCAAACTTGCTTTAAGTTTATCCAAAATTTCTCTCTCAGCTGCTTCATCACGAGAAGCCTTCTCTGGATCAGGCTGACAAGAATAACAACCATTGCTATCCATTACATTTGAACAAAAAGTAATATACCATATCTATAATAAGAGAAATTTTTGGGCAAAAATAAGTACCTGCATTTCAATGGTTACACGATGAGAGTTATTCAAGATGAATTTTTCTATCAAAGGAGCAAAAACAGCTTTGGAGCCTTCCTCAGCAATCCTGGCTTTCAGAGCCATCAGGGGCTTTTGATATTTTAAAGGTTCAAATGGATCCATATCATAAACCCATTTCCCCTACAATACAGAAATCTAAATAAGAATGTAATCCAGATTTAGGAACAGAAAGTTACACCTAGACGATCAAACAATAAGAACAACACAAAAGCATCCTTACAATTGATCTAAGCATCAGGGCTAAGCCACGAGGGAATGACCCAGTGTTGTTTTCTCTCAAAGAGAACTCTATTGTATTCATGGATGCCTCCACGGCATCTGAATCAAAACCTTCCTCTGCCAAAGATTTGAGTGTATTTATGATTAAATCCTCAACCTTTTGGATGTCATCTTGAGAAACACCCTTCAATCCAATGCTAAACTGGGGTTGCAGTAGCTCATCCTCAACCCCTCCTCCAACTATGGCCTCTCCCAAACCACTTTCGAGAAGGATTTTCCTTAAAGGAGAAGCAGGCGTTCCCAACAATAAATGATCCAGGAAACCAAGGGCAAGCTCAGTTTCCAAATCCAGTGGTTTTTCTGAAATCAACCAATTAAGGCATACCATGTGCTTCTTTTTCAAGTCACCACCTTCAGCAGCAGGATATTTCTCAACTATTCTTACTGGCTCCGAAAATAGTTTCTGTGGTTTGATTATTGATTCATTGGGAGCTGAACTTGCATCAAACATATCTAGATATTCTGCAAGAAGCATGAGTAGTTTTAACAAAGTTGCATTAAATTCCATACTTGCTCGTCACCATGCCAGATTTTTAATGCAACGAAATTTGAGTAAATGTACACTGTAAATGATTGAAATGAGTAAGTGCAATAATTATTCTTGATACAAGAATTATTGAATAGATCCCATCACTAAGTAGTACAATTTTCACCTTCGCATGAAAATGGAAAAGCATACAGTTCCAATATTTTTAACCACGTAACCTTGTCTTTTTATAATTTCAAGTTATTACATATACATAGTTTTGACTCACATATACACGTAAATCTATACACACGCACACATATCAAAATCTGAAAGAAAATTTAAATAACATGATCTTCAGATGCCAACCAAACAAAAGAGACCATACATAGAAGACAGCATATTTGCACTCTTTTCTATTAATAAACGAATTTATGATATGATACATGTCCAAGGTTAATTACATAAATATCTACAATACTTTATTTTTCAAAAGAAACACCTAGAAAAACATTACATAAAACTTAAAAGGTGACAGGCTATTGGTCAACTGAACAGTCCAGTCAGAATTTCAAAACAGAGCTATATGTGGATTCATATCATGTAAAGTATTCCTTCTCAAGCACATGTAACTATCAATTCACAGATGGATAAGACTTAAAAAATTGGATTGATGAATTCTAATACCACTCAAGATGCGCAGGCGTTCAACTGGATCATCATCGCCATAAAACCATATCCTTGCATTGCTAGGATGGTAATATTTACGGTGGAACTCCTGTAAATGTAATAACATAAAGCATTAAAAACACTCCAAGAAGTCAAACCAGTAATATGCATGCATACTTATCCACAAACAAACATCATAAGTATAAAAGCATAACCAAATGACCAGGTTACAGACCTTGAATTTGAAGTAGTTGAAGGTAAAGCATCAAAATACATCTACTGGCAAATTTATCATAGTCAACGTGAGCTTTTATTCCAGTAATTAGTCAAGGTACCAGCAGAAAATGGAGAAATCCTAAATACTGGTGGGGTCAACCTAGTTTGAGTATTTTAAATAAGTAAGGCCCCTTCACATAAGAGCATTTATAATTACATTAGTATGTATTCAAACATAAAGTTTTATCTATGACATAACAGAATTATCGCCAATTTAAACAGGAGTAACTAGCAGCCTAGCAGCTAATGCTCTATTACAGATGCAAGAATTAAGAAATGATAAGATTGTTATACTATAAAGCAAACAATGAGTATACAGATATGTGAATGCATGTGTGTGTAAGTTTACATGCAATAGAAGCAATCTTATATGGTTTCCATCTAGAAATTCAGATATTAATGCAACATCTTAGGAGGGTACCAAAGAGCATATACTAATTTTTAATACTTTAAACAAGTATTTATTACTTAAACAAGCCACGAGGGAAAGAAAACGCAAAATTCACAATAGTTCGCTATGAGACAAAATTCTTTAAACAAGCAGGATGCATGCAACAAACCTTGAATTCGTCAAATGTGAGTTTGGGGATAACTAGTGGATCACCTCCACTATCAACTCCATAAGTATTGTCTGGAAAAACAGCCTGAGCAGAAGTGTGCTAGTTAGTAACAATTGCTTGACGTACTAGCTTGAGAATTAATAATGCTTCATAATGTCAACCAACAAATTACAGTCTCAAAGTCCATCCCAAAATCAATCTTATCAAGCATCAAGCTTTAAACCAGCCAAATATGAAAATTTTAAAATGTGATCAAATTTCCAAAATAACAAACATAATCTTTTCCTTTCATATAATAATAGTACAGCATGTGATAAATCAACAAAACCAACACATATAGGAGTTGGTGTGTAGGATAAACTATTTACTTATCTATTAAGAAGTTACTTATGTATGAACATGTTAAGGTTGTTGCAAGCATTGGGTTCTCTAATTAACTGAAATTTGTGCAAAGCAAATTCCGTAGTTTAGGGCCAACAACATAAAGGATCTTAACATACTTCGAACCTACTCAGTGTGTAGCATAGCAGAGAAAGTATAGAAAATAGCAGGAAATTCAAAAGTAGTATCATTGAGTATATGTTTGGAGATTAAAGATGTTTGGTAAGAATGGACGATAAATTATCACTACTTCAATGTTATAAAAGAGAAACAATTGGCGAACTAACTTAATTTTGACAGGAAATATAGCCAACAGGGTAACATACATGATGCCATTGCGAACAGTTAACGAAATTGTGATTGAAAGAATCAACATATTTAATAAATAATAAAAATGAATTCATGAATGAAATTTGCAAACTTGCCTGTTGAGAAGTTCGGCCTAATATGTTATCTGGCTGAGAGTAAACACCTTTCATTTCATTAAAGACAACGCCTGAAATTGGCAGAAAATAACATTTCAGAAAGAATGCATATGTCATATTATTAAGGAACAATTGCATTCTTTCAGATGGAAAGAAAGAATAGCATAACCAGAACATGGGGTACACTGTCAAATGAAAGAACATACTGAATTCCAAAAAAAAAATGAAGCAAGAAATATAAGAAACAAAAGGAGGACAAAGAAAGCAGAAAGCCAAAAAAGAAAACCTTTATAGGTTATGTCTTCTGAAGGGTCGTTCAGCTCATAATGCCAACCCTCTTGTTGAAAAGTCTGAAAGTCCTCCACGCATTTAGGGAAGAAGACGGCATCCAGGTACACATCAACCAAATTATAGAAATCCTATTTGTAAAAGATAATTATACATTAATATGGAAATCCCCATTCAATATTTCATCAAGAACCTTGGGAAGACAGCATCCAGGTACACATCAACCAAATTATAGAAATCCTATTTGTAAAAGATAATTATAAATTAATATGGAAATCCCCATTCAATATTTCATCAAGAACCTTGGTAGAAAGTTTTAACCTTTGTGTTCGTGGAAGCAACAGGATAGCAGGTCCTATCAGGATAAGTGAATGCATTCAGAAAAGTGTGCAAGCTCCCTTTCAGTAGTTCAACAAAGGGTTCCTTCAAAGGGTACTTTCTCGAGCCACACAATACACTGTGTTCCAATATGTGAGGGATTCCAGTTGAATCTTTTCTGCATTAGCAAGTAGATTACAAACAAGATATGGAGTTATCAACCATATGTATGTGTATGAGTGTGTTTATACAGAAATTAAATGGTGAATGCACATGTACTTACGGAGGAGTTCGAAAAACAACACCAAAGACCTTATTCTCATCGTCATTCGATACAGACATAACCTCAGCGCCTGTTTTTTTATGTTTATACAAAACAGCCTTTGATTTACACTCTTCAATGAATTCCTCCGAGACTTTCTCGAAGCCAAACTTCTCAGGAGCATCACAAACATCTACAACAACCACAAAATCCTAAATTTAACCTAAAAACAAATCAAATTCATCACAATTTGGGGGGAAATCCGATTGCTTATTTACCCGGAGAGGACTGTGGAGAAGAAGTGGCAATAGCGCGCGGAGTCAGAGGGCAAAAATGCCTGTTCAGGTAAATTGAAGGAGGCGAAGCTGTTGATATGAATCTCAGATGCTGGCGAAGAAGAGAGCGTCTATGGAGGTTTGGGACAATACGGTGTCGCTTCGAGGATAGAGAAGAGTAACGACGGGATAAGATTCCGGTGCAGGCTCGTGAAGTAGTACCTGAAAGAGAACGGAGGAATACGACTCTCTCCATTGCCGACAAAGTGTGTATATGAATATATGTATAGATATAGAGAGAGAAAGTGGAGATCAGTAGTTCAGTTGAAGATGAGGAGAGAGAAAAGATGGAAGGAGGCAAATGATGAAAGCGTTGTTTAGTTTAGGCCGGACTAGGGAGGGAAATATCAAAGGGGTAGCGTAATGAAGAAAGAAATATTTGGCTTGGGGAGTAAGAATTTGTGTTGAAGTTGATTACTATTATTTTGGCATATTTGGGACAATTTCTATGGTGAACCAATATGCCATTTTGCAAGTCTTTCATCCTTTAATTTAAATTCTTTTTTTAAAAAAAAAATTAAATATAATTCTTCTTCATCAACCATAGCTATAGTTTTCTTCTTTCTCCTTTTCTTTTTTTTACTCTCATTGTTTTTCATTTTTGTTCCTTTAATATATATAAGACCAACTTTTCTTCTTCTTCTGTTTTGTAAGAAAACCTAATTAAATTTTTACAAACATCATGGATCATGCGGCTATGAATCAAATCTCCCTATGAAAGGACCTTCTTTATTTTGGGTGGGTGGGGCTCAAAAGTAGCAGCCCAAAAATGACATACAAGTTATACTTTAATTTATTCTATTTTATGGCATAAACTTAGACATTAGTCGCAATCTAACTTCGACAAACAAACATGTATATCATTTTGCCAACATATATATAGGGAAAATGTATATACACAGCTGTGTAGTGCACACTAAACTATAGTCACGGTTTTTTTGGACTATAACGATGATTTACCCGTCACTATAGCCTAGTGTTCTACGCGTCTGTGCACTTATTTATAACTCATATATATATATATATATAACCCATATATATATATATATATATATATACGAAATAGACTTAATTTTAAGTTCCTTACGATTACTCCCCTTTGGGGCTGAGTTAAAGAGATGAATTTATTTTGCAATGCCACAAAGTTGATAATCATAGAGGAGCAAACCACTGGAAAATTGGGTGATTTACACAAAATATGAATGATGATAATAAAATCATGGTCCTTATAGAGGAAATAATTCAGGTAGAAAGAGAGTATTGATTTAAAGTAAATGGGCTTTGTCTTGATGTATGAAGGAAACTATTCTTTGGATCATATCCATGGTCTTCTCATCTTTGGGCTTGTACAAATGAAACACATGTTCTTCTCCTTCACTCTCAGCAATCTCTACAATCCCTCCCCATCCACTTTTACCCAATTCCTCAGTGTAATACCTAGCCCTGTATCTTAGAAAATCTAGTTCAGCACCAAAAACCAAAACCCTTCTGCACCCGAGGGTCAACAGTTTCGGATCTAAAGGCGGGTTCATCCGCGGGTCATCCACTCCGCTGCTCGACGGGCATGCCAAGAGCCAGCACCTATCGATACGGGCCCTTATTTCTAGATTGACAGCTTCTTCACCAACCGGATCCTTCCCCCAAAAAAAAGGATGAAACAAAATAAGCCCATCAAAATTGACAGCATCCAATTTCTCTGACCCGGCCCGCATAGCCACATTATGTGCAATATTTGCACCTGCACTATCTCCTCCAAGATGTACATGTCTAAAATCAGCAAAATTATTGAGCCATACCTCATTGCCATTTCCATTGGAATGAGAAGCCACCCATTTGACGGCGGTCCACGAGTCGTAGTAGGCGATCGGGAGATGGTATTCTGGGGCCCTCCTATAATCGATCGACATTAAAATAATATTAGCTTTCGCGACAACTGAATTCAAAAAAGGTTGATACAAAGGAGAAAATGGAGTTTGAACATAAAATCCTCCCCCGTGAAAATAAATTACAAGAGGAAGCTTTTTATTCGACTCGATGGTTTTGGGCACGTAAATCCTAGCGGAAACACCGGTCTCCGGCGTAACCATAATGTCTTTGGATTCGACTCCGGTATCTGGATCAAAACCCGGGGGAACAGTCTCCGTGCCCATTAGTCTATCAACACTTCCATCTTTGTAGACTTTGACAAAACCAGGCAATTCATAAGCTAATTCAGGCATGTTTGAAGCCATTCTTGCAAAAAAAAAAGATGGAGAAATAAAGAAAGGAGGTAGAGTTTGTAATTGGTTATGTAAAAACTAGATCAGTTTGTGGGGGAGAGATTTATGGAGATGTGAAAACTTGTGTGATGAATGAATGATGTTCTTATAACATGTGGATGTTGAGGAGTGAGAAAAGTGTGATGACTTCAATATTTGGTTAATTATTAGTTTTTTGAAATTTATCTGCAGACGTTATCTTATTTTAATAACAGAAAGTAATATTGTTCCAAAATGATCAAAAATAGCTAGCTAAAGTGATATGGGGATTCATTATTTAATCAAAAGTAGACCTTAAACTTAGGCTTGGTCAATTATTTTGTGCTGGCCCTGCTTTGGGGCTTGAAAGATATTTAAACTTTAGTGGAGGTCTCTAAACTTGACCCACCATTTTTAAACATCAATACAATGGACTATGTTTGATAAAACTAACTAATTAAGATTTTAATAATTAATACATTTTAATAAATTAGATTATTTGAATAAAATAATATTTGAATTTAAAATTTGTTTAATAATTAAAAAGTGTAAAACATCTAAATGACACTATTTCATCATTTTAACCTCTGAGTTATTTAAAAAAATTATTTGAATGATCTTAAAATTTGAAATTGAAAAGTACAATATTTATTGAAGCTATTTTTGTCCATAAATTTTAAATAAACTATTAAGAGGCAGCTCTTAATAGTTAAGATTTGAGTTTTTGACTTAACGATTAAGAATCATTAAGAAGCAAAAAAAATTTTACCAAACAAGATCTGCCTCTGACCGAATCAGAGACAGATAAATTAAGAGGTATTCAAACACAAATAAACACCACCTAAATTGGATAGCCAACCTCTCCCCTTAAGGGGTATTATATTTTGTCTTAAAAATTGTTATCACTGGTTGAATATATTTCCTGAGATTGCTTTTGTTAGTAAAATACATTTGTATTAGTCAATACTATATCATACTCCCTCGATTTCAAATTATATCATCGTTATTAATTTTTAAAAGTTAATTTAATATATTTTTAAACTTAAAATTAAAATAATTTATTAAAAATTATGAAATAATAAAATTTAAAACGAGTAATACGTTTTAGATAACTTACAATATTCATTATTGTATTGATTAAAACTAAAAGAATTTATATCAATTTTAAATTTAAAAATTTCTTAAGTTAATTTTAAAAAAAAATTAACCGTGATCAAATAATATAAAACGGAACGAATATAAAATTATGTAAAAAATAAAAATTAAGACGTCTATCATTATCCTTGTCTTTAGCACTCTCTCAAGCTTTGTCTCCCATTAATTTATTTTCTTGTTGATAAGCATAATGGCTTGATGAACAGAGACAAAAAAATACAAGGAAAACCTGACAAAATAATTGGGTCGAAATAGTTATACTTTTTAAATAAAACAAAGAGAGGTACCAGAAGAACAAAACATGAAGGAGTGCATCTTTTTGGAAAAAGAAAATAAAATATATATAATCATTTTAGGCTAAGAGTTGACAAGAACGTAAGTATAAAAAAATACTCATTTGCTGATGATTATTATTATTATTATTATTATTATTATTATTTACAAATATCAAAGCTTACGAGTGGTTCAAACTTCAAACATATTTTAATTTGGTTTTTCAGTATTAAACATTAGCTATTAAAAGTATTATTGAGAAGTATAATTAATGTTACTAAAAATAATGATAGTGAAAAATAATACTCTGTTTCTTTGATTGTAGAGTATATATTTTGATTGGTTTCATACCGATTTGATTTGGTTTCTGAATTTTGATCTATATTAGCTACTCCTGTGAAAAATGAATGAATAAATTTCAACATGCAGCACAACCAGTCACCAGTCTTATGAATTCAACTTTAATTCCTTATAGTCCTTATGAAGAAATATTTATGAGTTGAAATGTCCGAATTATGATCAACTCTGCAATCAATTAAAAATTTGATAAGTTAATAATTCTTTTATATGTAATTTATAATAAAATTAAGTTGTTGATATTATTAAGTAAAAGAAAATATTTATTAAATTAAATATATATTTAATGATATTTTTATAATTAATTATTTTAATCACATTTAACCCTTTCGGTATCGGTTATTGATTAGACAACACTGGATTTTACGTGCTATGAAAAATTGACAATATTAGCCGCCCACGATATTGGATTTAGCGATCTTTTCTTCAATTGTACATCGAGGTGTCGTGCGTGAAGGGGGTGATATTAAAGATGGTAGCAAAAGGAAGTGACCACTTAAGTTACAGTGTGTGTGTGTGTATATATATATATATATATATATATATATATATATATATATATATATATATATATATATATATAAAGAGTGTGTCTTAGACGAGTATCTTAATCATATGGTCATATACCAGTATAATAACACTAGGGTAGTGAATTTAGTAGTTGTTCTAAGCTCACACGTATTCTTTCTCAATTAAGCCAGTAATCAAATGTTCATGGGAAAACAAATAACACATTATAATCTCCAACATGTAAACATCAACCATATAAATATGAAATTTCAGCAAAGACAAAACAACATATAAACTGAAATAACAATTCATCATCACACACTCATATATATATATATATATATATATATATATATATATATTATAAAAAAGAAGGGAGTTGATCATTTATTCAAGAAAGAAGCCATCAAGTTCATGAGTTCCCCAGCCTTTTCACAAGTTGGGTTGAACAAATGGAACACATGACCTTCCCCTTGTATTTCCACAATCTCAACTTCTCCTCCCCACTCACTCTTCCTCAAAGCCTCATAGTAACTCCATCCCCTCTCTCTTAAAAAATCATTTTCAGCAACACAAACCAGCACCTTACTACACCCAAGCTTACCCAACAAACCCGGATTCACAGACGGGTTCAACCTCGGGTCATTAACCCCACCATTATCGGGGCAAATAAACGTCCATAATTCATCAGGCTCATCATTCCCGAAAAATGGATGAACCATAATCATACCCGCAATCTTCACACCACACCCGACTCCATCAACACCGGCCCGGGTCGCCATGTCATGCGCGATATTGTGGACTCGGAAAAAGGGAGGAAAGTTATGGACTACGTCGTTTTGGACTGAAGGGTCCATTTCTTGAAAGTAGTTGGATGAGAGAGAAGAAAGAAAGGGTTAGTCTGATTTGAAAGATTTTTTTGTTCACAATTATGGGGATGGTCGTTGGAGCAGTATATTGTTAGGTAGTATTCTCTTTTCGTCGTCGTCTTATTATATTCTGTCGACCATTGACATAATATTTAATTCAATTTGTTTACATAAAAATAAGTAAACGGGCCACTAAGCAATAATTGAACCAAGTCTTACTATTGATATTTGAGTTAAAAAAACTGAAAAGAATCATTTCAATAATTTAATTTTACCTAAACTTTTGTCCATTATTTAACGAATTACTTATAAAAAAAACAATACTACTATAATTTTTCTTCTTGTTTTTACCAAAGTGGCCCGGGACACTAATTTTCCAAGCACCCCAGCCTTGCTCTTTCATGGTGGGTGTTGGGTCCTGGGTTTGGGATGCCCGACCCGACTTGGTAAATCTGACCCGGCGCGTGAATTTGGAGTTGGGAGGAGTGGTCTAGTTAAGGGAGTTACTTCCTAACTGGGTTGACTTATATTTTGACTGGAGCATTTATTGTGATTTGATTGATGGAGACATATGCTTTATGGTGTCTAGTGGGACCAGGTGTGATGATGATATATGGAGGTATATATACAAGACTTCTCTCTCCAATTCAAAGGTAATGCAAAACTTAACACTAAACTGCAAACCTCCATTGTTATCAAAACCTTGATACAGTTTGTACTAATTCTCACGCCTGAGCTATCCCCCGGCAGCAAAATCGCCCGGAACTCTGAGTGTGATCTCGTTATTGTGCAGGATTAGCGCATTCTTAGTGATTGAAGTGCGTGGACAAATCTCAGCGTTAACAGTGAGTATCCCATTATTCCAACACAAAAACACTTCAATTAAGATGCATCAATGGATCAAAAGATCTCCATTAACATGCATGTAAACATCAGCCATAAAAGCTGAGAATTCAGTAGGAAAAAACAACATAATTATTACAAAGAATTAAGGGAGTTGAACATTTATTTATTCAAGAAAGAAGCCATCAAATTCATGAGTTCCCCAGCTTTTTCACAAGTTGGGTTAAACAAATGAAAAACATGACCTTCCCCTTTTGTTTCCACAATCTCAAGTACTCCTCCCCACTCACTCTTCTTCAAATCCTCATAGTATCTCCATCCCCTTTCTTTCAAAATATCATTTTCAGCATTACAAATCAGCACCTTTCCGCACCCAATCTTACCCAACAAACCCAGATCCACACCCGGGTTCAACCTCGGGTCAGAAGCACCGCTACTCTCGGGGCACATAATCTTCCACATAGTACCAGGATCATTACCATCCCCAAAGAATGGATGAACCAGAACCATACCCGCAATCTTCACACCACACCCGAGTCCATCTACCCATGCTCGGGTCGCCATGTTATGCGCGATATTAGCTCCCGCACTGTCACCCGCCAAGAAAACCCGCCCAAAATCAGCATGCTCGTTTAACCACGGCTCGGATCCTTTACCAGTCCCATGGGAAGTGACCCATTTCAGGACTGCCCATGAATCTTCATAGCAGGCCGGAATTGGGTGCTCCGGGGCCAATCTGTAGTCGACGGAGACAGCAACGACATTGGAATTTTCAACCAGAGAATTGAGATAGTTTGTGTAGAATTGGGAAAAAGCGGATCCGATCGAGAAACCGCCGCCG
Organism: Aralia elata; assembly: GCA_034770075.1. Lineage (NCBI taxonomy): Eukaryota > Viridiplantae > Streptophyta > Magnoliopsida > Apiales > Araliaceae > Aralia > Aralia elata. The sequence goes on along the minus strand of CM068388.1, from coordinate 95,384,690 downwards.
TGGATGTAGACGAGGAGAGGGAGTTTTTGGTTAGGAATGGTGGTTTTGGGGAGGAAGAGGCGAGCGGAGACTTTGGGTTCCGGTGAAATGACGACGTCTTTGGATATGACACCGGTGCTCTTGGAATCGTCGTCAGACGGAGGGACAATTGGGCTGTCGAAAAATCTCGTGATGGTGCCGTCTTTGTGGACTCTGAAAAAGGGTGGAAAGTTATGGATCACCTCAGTTGTGGGCGGTGATTCCATTTCTGGCAGAGCAGATTCGAGATGAAAGAGATGTAATTTTGCAGTATTACAGGGCCGATACAGAGTTGGTATAAAACTATAAATAAATTTTAAGATCAAGTAGTAAACAGTAGGTATTGTGGTAGTTTGAGAGTCATATTCAAGCCACGGTGGGGAGAACTCCCTCGATTGTTCCGCCTGAATATAGAATCCCGCACACGTGACGCGTGTATTACATAATTTCAATTTTAAATTATAACAAAACAAGTATATGCATGCTAAATTTAAAAACCCAAAGAAAAACAAAATTGCGAGGGAGAAGTTGGAGCATCTTGAAAAATCGTGGGATGTCATTCAGGGAGAAAAATAAGAATTAGATAAACTACTTTACATTGCAGTTAATGTTTGTATTTGTAATTTAGCGGTTTTTTTAGTAGACGAAATAAAATTAAGGGATTAGGTGGAAAGACGAGGGTAGCAATATAAAATGGAGAGTGATATTTACACATTATTTTCTTATATTTTTACATTGTAGGGTCCACACATTAACTATGATTGACACAAATGGAGTAAGCTAACTATGACTAATTAGCAAATCTAACACTCCTATTTGTCATGTTTTTGCTAAACTGTTCTTCATATTTTTTTTAGCATAATTGTTCCTAATTAATTAAATTATGAACGTGTGAGATAAATAACATAAATGTCAAAAAATAATAAATATTTATTTTATCAAGAAAATAAATTCACACACTTTTGCTAATTAAATTTCTCAAATATTAAAATTTCCGTAATATACATTCAAACATAATTTTTTCTAATTTAAAAGTTTAATACCCATAAAAAATTATATTATATTATTTAAAATATTAAAATTTACGTAAAACAAATTTAGAAAAAACTTGGTATGGAACTAATCTTATAATTCATATAATATAAAAAAGTATTAAAAATTATGTTAAAAATAAAATTACTACTAAGTGTACATTTTTTATTTTGTATTCGTTAATAAATTATATCAATTTTAAATTTAAAAATATCTAATATTGACTTTTAAAAATTAGTAATAATTTTATAATTTAGAATAAAGGGAATTTTAGATAAACATTGTTTTTTATTATTTGTATGTTTCTGAATATGCCCTTGTAAAAACTTGCTCCGTTCCAAAAATGTCAATTGATTCTTACCTTAATGTACGAACTCCTTTGCAACTGACATTTTAGGACTGGTTTGTGAGGATAAATAAGGCCTTATCAATTGATATTTTAGGACAGTATCCCTAACAAATAATTTATTTTTAACATATTTTTAACATATTTTTTTATTTTACGTAAATTTTAATATTTTAAAAATATAATATAATTTTTTTGAGTTAATTTACATTTTGTATGGGTATTAAACTTTTAAATTAGAAAAAATTATGTTTAAATGTATATTACGGAAATTTTAATATTTGAGAAATTTAATTAGCAAAAGTGTATGAATTTATTTTCTTGATAAAATAAATATTTATTATTTTTTGACATTTATGTTATTTATCGCACAAGTTCATAATTTAATTAATTAGATCAAGTTAAATGAAAAGATAATATACATATTTATATTTAGTAGATATATAAATGAAAATGATAAAAGCTTGGGAAAATATTTAACCAAAAGAAACATTTGACTAACGGAAAATTGACCAAAAATAGAAGAGGAACACTTTTGCATGACTAATGCATTTTTGAGGAACAACTATGCCAAAAAAAAAAGTATGAGGAGCAGTTTAGCAAAAACATGACAAATAGGAGGGTCAAATTTGCTAATTAGTCATAGTTAGCTTACTCCATTTGTCTCAACCATAATTGATGTGTGGACCCTACCGTGTGAAAATATAAAAAAATGATGTGGAAATATCACTCTCCTATAAAATATGTCCTCAAAGTTATCAACTTCTTCGTTTTTAACCCACATATTTTTGCCAATAAACAATCAATACCTTCATGAATTTTTTAAAATACAATGTTGGTTCTTTTTGCTAGTTCCGGCCAATTAGTCACCTGAAATACGGTTTGACTGTCGTTGACATAATTTGACCGTATAACTGTAACAATATACACTCAATCCCCTCTAAAAAACATGTATCTATTTCTTTTCCCTCTATATTCAGCAAAACAAAAGATATATAAACAGATCTCTCACCGTCCAATAGCATATTTAATAATCGAGATCGACTTGGGCATGGGCCCGCCCATTAAAAGGACTAGCGGGCAGTGCAACTGTTACTAGCAGCCAGGGAAATGACTAAGTACATTTGCAAGTATGTCGACCACTACGTGCGAGGAGACCTTGTTGTTATTTATTTTCAATGTATGCTATTTTAATTTCAATGGATGATATTTTAATTTCAATGTATGATATTTTAATGGTTTAATGATTTTAATAAGTGCTTTGTGCATCTTGAAGGGTTTAAACTATTCTATTGTTTTGATGATAACAAAATAAGAATAATTAAGTCTTTACTCTACGAACTGATTTTCTATCGTAGAATGACTTCAACTTTCACTCAACAATCGTAAAGTTCATTTTGAGCACTTCACTCTATGATAGTAGAGTGACTTAAATCTTCACTTAACGATCATATTGTTCCCTTTGAGCACTTCACTCTATAATAGTAAAGTGACTTCAGTCTCCATTCAACAGTCGTAAAATTCCCATTGAGCACTTCACTCTACAATAGTAGTTGTAGAGTGACTTCGGTCTTCACTCAATGATCGTAAAGTTTCCATTGAGAACTTCATACTTTTTTGGATGCTTTGTTTTTTGTTCTAAAAATTACTAATAACCTGTAAGTAACTTGTAACAAGACATTTGTATAACCATAAACTTGCAGCAACTAGAAGTGTTGAAAACAATAACAATAAGTTCTAAAAATCAAATCATATTGCATATTAATAACCATAAGTGCTGAAAAAGTAAGGAAATTATCTAAGATTACATAAACTAGAGGCAGATTGAAGGAAATCTGTCATACATACATAAATAGTAGAATTCTAAAAACAGACCAATACAATTTTGCATCCCAAAAGAGACCTAAAAGACTTGGCTTTTTAAAATCTACAAAAGAAAGCCATAACACACCAATACAACTTAGGTTACATAAATAGGATGCAAATTTAGTTTAGGCTACATAAACTATAAAGTGTTGGAGGCTTAAAGTCTTCATTTGGTAGTGTTGCCCTTGGTGGTCTTAACTTTGTTTCTGGATGCTTCTACAACTTTTCCTAAGTTGTTCATAGTCACATATTGATTTCCCTTCCTGAAGATGAGTGGAGTCTCTTTGTATGAATTGTTTGTCTGGGGAGCACTGGTAGTCAACCAACCCCTGGGATTTAGAGAGTTAGCTCTTAATTATGGTGGTTTGATATTAATATCATGGACCTAGGAAATCAACAAAGCATACATTTATATAAGGGGCCACCGTTTTTTATTTTTAAGTTAAGGGACTAACATTTCAGAATAAAAGAATAAACATAATCAACTAATATATGCGTGTATATATATATACACACATACACATACACACATTCAATCACATTAAAGAAGAAAGTGTTTTACTAAAATATACATAGCACCGACCCTGGGCTAAAACCTAAGGTGCCCAGGCTTTAGGTCCACTAAAATTGACAAATTTTTAGGGCCCCCAAGAGGTATTTATGTTATGTATATATATACCCAAACAAAATAGTCCAACCCACGTCAATTTAAATTTAAAGGTCCACAAAAAATTTATCCAATAAAATATGTCCAAATCTTAATAGCAATTCGCAAAAGGCCCATTTTTTTTGTCGCTTTAAGTACTTAAAAACTCAGGGCCGGTCCTGAATATACATAGAAAAGATATATATTAACATTCTTACTCCAATAATTTGACATGCCACAAACCTTTGGCCTTACACATCATGATCTGAAGTGCATATTGATGAATTTGGCTTCAATATTCCTTTAATGGCAGATGATTCCTCTAAATTAAATATGAACCCTATCAATTTGGCCTACTTCTCTCTCTCAACGACTAAGTAAAGGAAATTGAATAGATTTTTCTCTAATTTTGGCTTTTTATTTGGTAGAATAATACGTAAACTGTATGTTGTATATATATATATATATATATATATCGTATTTCATACTTTTCTATAAACACATACTTATGTTAATATGTCGACATATGTCTATTTCAGGGAACTAATTGGTTGGAACTGACAAAAAAGAACAACATTATATTTTAAAACAAATATGTGGGTTAAAAACGAAGAAGTTAACAAACATTTTTGTCATTTGCCCTAGAACAAAAGAGGAAACACGTGATCCACACACTCAAAATTCCTTATTCAAAAACATTGAGCAACCAACTTCTATAAAAAAATAGAACATGTAAGGTAATCAAAGAGCCCTAATTTGACTGGACTTGGTCTCCCTACGGCCATGTCCAGTTGTAGATGGTAAGTCTTTGAAAAGTTGACCGGAGGATTATTACTAGATTATTGCTAAAATTATATACTCACTCTTAAAATATAAAATTATTATTAATATTTTAAAATATTTTTAAATTCAAAATTAACACAAAAACAAGTATTTGACAATTATTAATATTATTAATTTTTATTAGTAAAATTATTAAATATATGACGAAAAATTTGAATAAGGAATTCATACTTTCACAAGAGAATCTCTTATATAAATACGTAATAAATAAGATCTACATTCATGTATAAGAACGTGTAAAAATATTATTATTTTTTTAAAAATAATAACGTTCTTTGAATAATAATTAAAAATAAGTTTATTTTATCATTATGATACATTTTAAGTTAAAACATTTTGCCATGAAAGTTGAACTTCTTTTATTTTGAAAAAATAAAAACCCTTTTAGTATATACTCCATCACAATACAAATTCTATCCAAAAATTTAAATTAAAGGCGTTGAAACGCGGCTACACACCACACCAAACAAGCACTAAATGATGATCCAATCCAACGGTTGGGATTCAAACAACGTCGTAAACAATGTGACAACCAGCTCACGAGGGCATTCCGCCAGATCCATCACCCCTTCAATAGAAACACCTCGTAAGCCGACTATCTCTTTCTCTTCTCTTTCATTTTCTCTCTCTAACCTGATTGGATTCAGACCAGCTCCCCTCTCTCTCTAGACTTTCTCTCTCTAAAAACACCATTTTCCTGAATTCGAGAGTAGTCAGACAGAGAGAGAGGAGCGAATCTAAGAGACAGATAGGATCAGAAAATGATGCCATCAACCAACGGCGGCGATTTGACTCAACAGCAACAGCAACAGCAGCAACAGTGGTTGGCTATGCAGCAGCAGTATCAGCAGCAATGGATGGCCATGCAGCAGTATCCAGCAGCGGCGGTGGCGGCGATGCAGCAGCAGCAGATGATGTACCAGCAGCCTCAGTACATGCCGTATCAATATCAGCAACAACAGTACCAACATCAGCAACAGCAAAATCAAAGTCAAAATCAAGCTCAGATTCAGACTTCAAGCGAAGAGAACAAATCGATCTGGATCGGTGATTTGCAGACCTGGATGGACGAAAATTACCTCCAATCTTGCTTTGCTCCGACTGGCGAGGTTAGGGCTTCTCTGTATATATACTCGTTTATGTACTTATATATATTAGATATATGTCTCTGTATGTTGCTTAGTTGTTTTTAATCTTTGTTAACAAAATTGAGACTTCTAGTTTAAGTCAATTTTTGCAGAAATATGTTTTTTTTTTAATTATTGTAAAGTGAGTTGCTTTTGTTCAATGCTCCTCTTTAATTACTGAGAAGTATTACGGCCGCTGTTGTTGTTGTAATTAACTAGGGTTGTAAATTAATGGTACAGTTGGACTTTGCTAACTGATCATTTCACTCGTTTTGTGAGTTAGATGAGCTGAACCTTAGTTATAAGTTATAGCATAGCTCGACTCATCTAGGTTCAGTTAAGTTGTTATAGGCTTGGACTAAATACCAAGTATATGTAAATTATATGGGGGGCTATTTGTACAAATTATTTTGTTAGTTTCATCAGGTTCTCTCTCGGCTAATGTGTGGAACCTATTAACTATTCATGTGAAGGACCTCTGTCTCTTTCTCATTCCAAAATCCCACCTTTCTTTGGAACCCATTAACTATACATGAGAAGGACCTGGTGGAATTAGCAAAATAATTGGTGGAAATAGCAAATTCCCATTATATTTACCATCATTTATGCTTGATAAAAGCTCGAACCCAACTCTATAGGAGCTCGATTTGACTCAATCAGCATTGGATGTGTAGGAGGTGGAAGTATTGTAGGAGTTCAAGCATTTGTTGAAATGGAAAATATTGAACTGTATGATATGATGAAAAATTGTGTTGTCGTAAAAGGAGTTTGGAGTAACAGTGAATATATTATGTGTTTGGAGAAAGAAACGTGTGTTTTTAATTCTTATTATTAATCTTTTTTTTGGCATTTAAGTTAATTTGAACTTGGATAGATTATTTAAAAGATGTAAACTTATTTTGGGCTTTGGAATGTTTGATTCCAGTTCTGAGGTTACATATTATGTATATGAAATCTATTAAATTCTTACTTCTTGAGCTTGTGAAATGTTTACACATTCTTTAGAATAATATTATTTTCTAAGAGTAATGCTTGTGATGCCAAATGATATACCAAAATTTGAAACCCAAATGAAATGGCAGCACTATCTCGTTAATCGTTAGTGTATTGCTTATTTAGTGGTGATTTGGCCAATTAATGTGGCACTGCCACATCATTTGGAGTTTGAAATATGGGATCCCTAGCATTATGCATTTTAGATAAGTGTAGGCAGAATTGATGAGTGTTGTCTTATAGTACTATTTCTTAAGCTCTCAGGACTTGAAGATGACATTATTTGGCAAAGGCCGCAAATCTATAGTGGAAAGTCTATAAAATTTCGTGATATAGACTTATTCGAGAAGACCCACTTCACATAGTTGATGTTAGTTAGTTGGCAGTGATATCTAATTCCTAAACTATTGGAGTTCTTAAGGTTACGTTGTGAGAAAGTTTGGATATCCTTAATAGAGGAACACTGGTTGGTGACTTAGTGGATTCTCAAGGAAGTCATACTAAAGTATGAAGCAACCATTTGAACAGACTAAATCTTGACATTTTTCATATGTAGACAAATTAGCATAATAATAAACACTTCGCCATCACTAGTAAATAAAGTTTTTTTCTCACTTATGCACATAACTTAGCTACCTTCACAGAGATTAGGATGTCTAGCCTCCTGATAATATGTCAAGGGCCTCAAATGACATTATATTATAGAAGCATTTAAGTGAATGATGCGGCTGTAGTTACATTCTGTTTTTATTTAAGTGGGAAATCATAGTCATACCTTTATTGTTTGATGTAAAGTATTAACTGACATCAAGCACATGGAAGAAGGTTTCTCGAGAAATGGAGAAAGTGCGTTCAATACATCATAGAAAGGTTGAAAGATATATGTGAACCAAGCATAAACAACCCAAATATCATCAAGACATAAATTTACTAGGAAATATATATCACATGAAATTTCGTAGTTTTTAATGTGTTTTTAGATTGATCTGGGGGTTTAAATGGGGTTGTTTCTCAACGATTGCCCAAAAAGTTTTGGCCATATAACACTGACGCTTAACCTGGATATTATAGTTCTAAAATCTTGATTGGTTTTTCAACCCCAAATGGCTTAAATGTTCCCAAGTGATACAATAGAAATGTGAAGACCTCCAGTCAAGGTAATGGAAAAGATCCTACAAATAGATTTCGAAAGTCAATGTAGTAAAATGATGAAATAAAGCTTGTATAGTTGTATGGAAATTGTATAGACTCCAAGGGAACTTGTCAGCTTAAAGAGGTAGAAAGGTATTAACTAAACCTACAATACATGGCATGTACTGTTCTTGCACTTGTAACCTCAACGTTGTAGGAAGCTCCATATATTTAAGAAACTGCTGGACATTGCTGGACATTTATCTGCAATACTTTACAGTATCTTGAGTCAAGTTTTTGCTTGCCCTAAAGAGTCTGGTCAGATGACTTCCAATATCCTCCATGTTACATGATCCAGTTTCATGTGTCTTCATATTTGTGCTGATTAATTTTATGGTCACCCTTTTACTGGCTAAGTCGTACGATAAGCTTCTATACATATGTTAAAATATGCTGTTTGTGTTATAGAAAACAATTTACCTATTTTGCCTGTTTAGTTTCTCTATGCAGGAGTATGTTGTGTGTGGGTGTGAGATTTGTTACTATGCCATTGCTTACTGACTTTTGGTGCCATGGCGTAAGCAGGCTATATCCGTAAAGATTATTCGTAATAAGCAGACTGGTCAATCAGAGCGATTTGGATTCATCGAGTTTGTTTCTCATGCAGCAGCTGAGAAGGTCCTGCAGGGCTATAATGGCACTGTAATGCCTAATACAGATCAAGCGTTCCGGCTGAACTGGGCAACCTTTAGCACGGGTGAAAGGCGCCAAGATACTGGTTCTGATCTATCTATATTTGTAGGCGATTTGGCTTCAGATGTTAATGATACAATACTGCACGAAACATTTGCTACTAGATATCAATCTGTTAGAGGTGCAAAAGTTGTTGTTGATACAAACACTGGCCGTTCAAAAGGTTATGGCTTTGTTAGGTTCGGAGATGAAAATGAGAGGTCAAGGGCCATGAGTGAAATGAATGGCCAGTATTGTTCTAGTAGGCCCATGCGCATAGGCGTTGCAACTCCCAAAAAGCCATCAGCACAGCAGCAGTATTCTACACAAGGTGTGATGCATAAAATTCTTTCACTTACTGGTTCATAATCTTTGTCTCAATTTAAGTCGGTATAAACTGACCTATGACCTATCATAATCCAGTGTTTTTGTTCTTTATGTTTTGGAATCTTGTTTTAGTTTTGTTTCTCGCGTTTCTATATTGTAAAATCTAGCAAAGGCAGGGTGAATTTTTAAATTTTGTAGCTTTAAATTGCTCATGAATAATGTGTTATCAATAGAAGTTAAATTTTCTACTTTTATTTCAACTTATTATGAAGTGTATGTATTTTCTACATATGAATTCGAGCTTCATTGTATTTTTCAAGTGGTTTGGGTATTAACTCACATTTTTTGATCAGCTGTGGTATTGGCCGGTGGGGCTGCTGCAAATGGTGCTCTGCATCAAGGCTCCCAGTCTGAGAGTGATACATCTAACACAACAGTGAGTAAGGCTTCCCTTGCTGTGTCAGTTATCATCTATCCTAGTTGCTTTGTTAATTCTTGTATTCTTGTAGATATTTGTTGGAGGCCTTGATTCTGATGTAACTGATGAAGAACTCAGACAGACCTTTTCCCAATTTGGGGAGGTTGTTTCTGTGAAAATACCAACTGGAAAAGGATGTGGTTTTGTACAATTTGCTGACAGGTATTCTTCCAGTTCGATTACTTTGTATAGAATTATCATTGTTGTTGCTGATAGGACACTTGATTTTTTAAGGGCCCACCATCAATACTGATGGTGTTTACTAATAGAATAACTAAATATTTTGAATTTGGTAACTTGGGAATTGTTATGTTGAGGCAACAGGTCCTCAAATCTGAAGAATTATTGAATGCTTCTGTTACTTTAAAATTTTTAAAATAATGAAAATAAAATAGTTGACTCGATAATCTTGGAATGATCCCCCCATGTATTCTAAACTTTGTATACAGAACTAGTGCTGAGGACTCAATCCAACAATTGAACGGGACAGTTATTGGCAAGCAGACAGTCCGTTTGTCTTGGGGTCGGAATCCGGGGAACAAGCAGGTACATTTTTCTTGTATCTTTAATCAACTCTATAATTTTTTCGGCCGTTTTTGTCTTTGCCGTCCATAGTCAATGGCACAACAAGCTCTAGGTTATCAAAAAGTAAGCAAAATGACTTTTTATTTATTAATCATTGGGAATGTACTATAAAAGATCTGCATGAATAAAATTAGAATTGCTCACAAACTTATATTTTAATGGGAAAAATTGGAAGCTACAATGATTTATAACAGCTTGCATCTTCTTACCCCCCCCACTCTGTTATCTACTGAAATTGAATTTCATCTTTTCACTCTGTTTTTACCTTAATGTCATATGGAAAGGTATTGCTCATGATCAGTTTCTTTAGATTTCATGAAAGCAACTTATTTGTTCAAGCCGGCCCAAACTACTGGTGGTTGTGACTGAGTTTAAAAAGAGTTTTCAATTAAATGATTTATATTTTGTAACACTTCCCTGCAATCCACCACCACTAAGGCAGGGAATAAGGTTGCACAACAAACATCGAATATTTTGATGTTATCACCTTACTTTGATCTGTTCACAATGTATACACTCTTATTTACATATTCATATGGTTTGCAGTTTAGAGCGGATTCCAGTAATCAATGGAATGGAAATTTTTACGGGAAGCAAGGTTACAATGGGTATGGGTATACTGCTCCGCAGAATCAGGATCCAAACTTGTATGCTGCTACTGCTGCTGCTACAGCTTATGGGACATCTACAAATGGGTATGGAAACCAATAGCAGCCTTTAAGCTGATTTTTGGTGGTGCTTTAACGTTTGCGTCATCGAACATGCAACAGGCTTAGAGGATGTTTTTTTAGACTAAAATATGTAGTATGCTGAATTTTGTAGCTGGATTTAGTTTCATATCATGAAATTGGAGACTTCTCTAGTATTTTCTATTGAGACCTAATTTGAATTTTGAAGGCACAGCCTATTTTTGGCGTGAGCTTCATTGATTTTCTACTTTCAATTGTGCAGCACATCATATAAGATATTCTGTCTTCACAAGTATAGAAGTTAGTTCATAGGTATTGAATAGGGTATACAGTTTGCGTTCATAAACAGCGTTGTGAATGATTCAACTTGAATCGAGCTGAGCCAAACTTAGGCTCACTTTAGTTGTCGCTATTTTAATCCCAAAATATGAGGTATGGCTCGACTCTTTTACTAAACCCAAGTGTATTGTTGAGTTCATGTTTGCAAGGGTTTGTACAATGAATAAAATTGACCAAAATCTGAAGTCACATTGTTACGATTAGGCTGTTTTATCCCAAAACTTGGTTGAAGCTCGGTTCTTTCACTAAATGGGGGGAGCTCAAGCGGAGCTTGCTACAAACTTGGCCATAGCTTGCTAGTTTACGAGTTTCAGTTTAATTAATGAAGAAAGGGAACGCCTTTAAGCAATAATAATAAATATGTTTGCTAGCTTGACCCCATATGCTAACAACAGGGTTTTTACTCTGGCCATTCATGATTATTGGTAGTTTTGTGGCTGGTTCAATTTTCTCAAGATGACAATATGCATCGGGCATTTCTATAGCAAGTTTCCAATAGAAGTAGAAAAAAAGGATAACGCCTTCCTTATAATATCAAGGTTAAAGGAGGCAAAGTAAAAAAAGGGATAAAGCATAAAATAGAAGAAGAAGACGACAAGGTCCCAATAGGAAAGGCAAAGTTCACAGATCACATGGAACAAAAGTGTCCTATTTCTTGGAATTTTCTTGCTTTTCAGTCCCTTTAGTTATCGGGTCGGGTGCGATATTGTATGAGGATTAATGTAGGAGGTAAAGCTAATACACGTGATTTTAAGGTGGGCCCGAGTAATATTTTGTCCGTACCAAATTATAAGATTACTATATTGACTTTTGAAAGTAAATTTAAAATATTTTTAAATTCAAAATTGAGATGATTAATTAAAAATTATAAAATAATAAATTTTATAATGAATGATATATATATATATATTTTAATATTTTATAATATTTATCGTTGTATTGTATTGATTAAAATTAAAGGAATAATATCAATTTTAAGTTTGAAATTTTTTTAAATTAATTTCAAAAAGTTAATAATAATCTTATATTTTGAAACGGAAGAGATAACATAGTGCAGTTTTGCATCATACTGGTTTCTCATCATAAAATAAAAGTCTAACGAGCCTTTATAATTAGGCTTTGTTGTGCATTTTGCAAATGATTAGAAAGGAATAGTAAGGTTGGGAGAGAAGATAAATAAAAGAAACAGAAAAGAAATTATTCTCATTCCAAGAAAATTTCTGCAATTCTTGTTGCTTGGCTGAGAAGAAAAAAACAGAGAGAAAGAACTATAACACTACTTTATCGTTATAAAGTAAAGCAGAAAAGAAAGATGAAAGAGTTAGTGTGGGGAATAAAATTGGAATCAAATAAACTTTTTTGGTGATTCACCACACCTTTCATTACTCCTAATAACTCATATGTCCCATATATTTTATTGATTTCCAGAATTTCCCAGAAGTTTTGAATGTTGAAAAATACCAACCGAATACTAATTTATTATCCTATTGATTCTTGTTTTATTGGAAGCATTAAAATTTAGCATGTTGTTTTCTTAATTGGAAGCTTGTGTTCAGTCCTTGTTCATATCTAGGCCACCCAGCTTCAAAATGGAATCTGCCATCACCTATAAGTGGGATATAATCATTTACTTATTTGTTGGTCCTCGCAACATTCAATTCTAAGAGATTAGTTATTGAACTAAGGCACTCATTCGATTCCATATTAAGTGTCGTTTTAGTTTCATGCACATGAATTAAGAAAATCATTTAATACTATCATTTAATAATTAAAATTTGTATAAAATTCTATCACTACCCCTTTATGGGAAGTTGAAAACTATTAATACAAATGAAAAAATTTCTTGGGACAATGAGAGAAGTTCAGAGTAATATTGGAAAGTAAATAATTTATGAATTTTCTTAATGTGGGCACACCCTATACACATGAATCGAGAGAACATTCTCTTGATTTCTGTACATATTCCCTTGATCTGTGTGTAAACACAGAAATCAAAGGAATATGCACAGTAATCAAGTGATTATTCTCTCGATTCCTGTGTATAGTGTGTGCCCTTAGGGCACACATTAGAAGGACCCATAATTTATTCTCCTAGAAAGTTGTAAACGACAAATAAATTGGAACAAATTTTTTTTTCTAAAAAGTCACTTATTATGGAATGGAGGTAGTATAATATATATATAGAACGGATGTTAAACATACCCCTTAAATGACATATTAAGCATACTCCCTTTAGCGATGGACCGGGCGATGGTAACCGTCGCCATAGGTCCGGTCCGTCGTTAAAGCCTTTAACGACGGATAACTTTTAGTGACGGACCCGCCGCTAAAGGCTATAGCGACGGATCGAACTTATGACGACAGACCAAACCGTCGCCCGGTCCGTCGCTAAAAGGGATATGCTTGGTATGTCATCTAAGAGGGTATGTTTAAGATCCGGACTCTATCTCTATATATATAATTTCCGGTCGTTAGACCATCGTAAGTTATTTGCACTATCTTCTAGATCTCTTATCCAAGAATAAGGCTGTAAAATAAATTAAATAGTTCGATTCATTCTCGTTTGATTAAAAGTTCGATTCGAGTTTAACTTAAAATATAAATGATTCAAATATGAACAAATTTTAAAATTCAATAAATTATTCAAATCTTTTCAAATTGTAATTTTTTATTGATACTCGGATCATATATATTTGTTCGAAAAGTTCAAACTGTTCGGGCTTGATTCAAAATCATGCTTGACTCAGTAGCTAAACAAGCCTCGATCAAACTTTATTTCATACTTGATAAATTTTGTGAACTAAATCTAAACAAGTCAATACTTGGCTTGACTCGATTCATTTACACCTATACTCTAGGGCTATGTTTGTTTGCAAGGATTACACTTGGGATAGAACTATTAATCCCAAGTGTCTTGTTTGTTTTTAAATTTGAGCTTGAGACTATTAGTCTAAGGATTATAAAATAGCTTAAGATGAGGGATTATTTAATAACATGTCTAGCTAGATATTATAATCCCATCATGAAGGATTAAAACATAACATGAGATTATTTTAAGTTATTCCATGAATAATCCTATGAAAAACAAACATGTGATTAGGACTATTTAATTCTAGAATTAATAATCTTGGGATTATAATTCATGGGATTATAATTCCGGAATTATAATCCTTACAAACAAACATGGCCTAGAAGTATAATTGCAGTGTAAAACACCTTTTGAGTTTCTAACCTTAAAAATTAGTAGATGTTATCTAACTTTAGCTTGTATATCATGCCAATCAGGCTAGTAGATAAATCACAATTTTCAAAATGCATTCGCCAATACTTATTAGAGACACTTATCAAAGTATGCCACGTGGATTTTTTTCGAATGTCAAAATTACCCTCAAGATTATCCATAAATAAAAACTACTATTAACCTATGGACTTGCATATATAAACAATATTAAGACACCATTTTATAAAAGTTTCTGCAAGGGACACCCATTCCTGCAATTTCTACGCAATGAATTATCAACTCAACTTGTTCATTCTCTTCATGTTGATGTTCCATGGCCTTAGCCATGGCTCAATGCTCAATCAAGCCGGTTTACTGACGGCCTTTCGGCATGCTAAGATGCAAACTCAAGGTGCTAAGATGCAAACTCAAGGTGATAATGTGGAGTGGAGCACCACGAGTTTTGATGAGGAATTGGATGATATTGGAAAGATGGAAGATGATCTCATTGCAGAAGGGCTTCCTGGTCAGCCTTGGGGGGCAAAGTTTAAGCAGTATGCAGGGTATATCAATGTCGATAAATCCAAAGGGCGAAATCTTTTCTATTATTTCACTGAGGCTGTTGATAATTCATCTTCCAAGCCACTAATTCTCTGGCTAAATGGAGGTAAGAAAATCTGTATCTTTTCACTTAAATACACTTTAAACCTTAATGTTTTAATTTTAAGACATTGAACCTTTAAAAATTTATAAATTAAATCTTTTGGCCACCAACGTATAATAATCGATCCGAATAAGAGTATTTTTGATAATTTCACTCTTAAATATCTTTGAAAGCACATAAAATTAAAAGCATATGGTTAGTGTACGATGAAGAAAATAAATAGAAAAAATTAGAGCCAATATAAATAATATATACTTTTAAAATACTTAATTTTTCATATTAAAGAAAAACTTAAATATATTTAAAAACACATAAAATTGTAGGCACGTGACTATTGTATTATGAAGAAAAAAAATGCGAAAAATTACACCTAATATAAATGATATATACGGTTAAAAGATTTAATTGTCCTTTCATTTTAAGTTACGTGACTTATTCTGATACTAAATTCGTTGGTCAAAATGTTTAATTTACAAAAATTTAGAGACATTGAAGTTTAATGTCTTGAAATAAAAATATTAGAGTTTAAATTATAAAAAACAAAAAACTTTAAAATTTAAAATATATTTAAGCCCTGTCTTTTAGATGTATTCGTTGGTAAGAAACTTCAAGGTATATACCTTAGTTTAGGATGCGGTCTTCAGTGCTGAAGTTACATTTCACGTCAAGTTTTTAATAAAGTGGTTCACTCCATGGTGTCAAATCAGCTTTTGCTGCTGGTTCCAAATGAAGAAAAATTAAGCACATGTAAATTCAGAACGGTAGATTCTTTTTTTTTTATTTGTGTGCATATATATATATATATATATATATATATATATATATATATATATATGAAATGAGCTTAATATATATATTTCTAATGACGCTATATTTGGTAATTGAATTCCAAGCTTTGTCATTTGATACTGAAAACACATTCTTAATTCCATTTCAGAGAATTAAAATTTAGTTAAATTTGACGCTGGCCTTGAAATTGAGTTGACAAACATTGTTTTTAGTGTCACATGCGTGCATGTCCAATTTGGCAATTCCAATACATGATTCTAGGCTGCCAAGAAATCTCTCTCTCTCTCTCTCTCTCTCTCTCTATATATATATACATATATATATATATAATATTTATTTATATATTTTTTTATTGTGGAGTAGTTAATTCATGAAAGAGCCTAATACTATTGTGATTCTACAGGGCCTGGTTGTTCATCTCTAGGTGTCGGTGCGATGATAGAGATTGGACCTTTTGGTGTCAAACCAGATGGCAAAACACTTTACCCAAGACGTTTCGCCTGGAACAAAGGTTCCTTTAACTTTTACTCATTCCTAAAATACCGGTTTTTTGAATTTAGTAACACTACACTCCTATTTCGCAACACCATAGTACTATGTTTTGAATTAAAATTGAAACTACAAAATTAGTTAAAATTTGACGTTGGATTCAAATTTCAAGTCAAAAAGTAACACAAATATTTTTATATATTTAAAAACTCAATTTAACATCGTCTTTTATTTCAAACTAATTAGAATAGAGTGAAAATGACGCTTTTTAACATAATTTTATAGATACACTTGGGGGAAAGTATATATACTGATTTTTGTGCCTTCAGTTGCAAATGTGCTGTATCTGGAGTCACCAGCAGGTGTCGGATTCTCTTACTCTAATGACACCTCCGATTACGCTTTGTCAGGTGACAAAAGAACTGGTAGGTAACACACTCTTGTTTCTCAAAGCAATCAGTACTCAAGTTAATCGATCACACTCTTAATTTAAACACTTTTAGCTCAAATTATATAATTTTAGCAAATGTATAGTTATAGTTGCAAGGATAGTCTAGCCTTACAGCAAATTTTTACCGTTCAAATTGTGATTGAATGACTAAGATGATCATTGTCCCAATTTAGTTTAGGGGACGATAACAAATTAAACTGCGGACGACAAGTCAAATTTGACTTTCGTTTGCAGTTTAGTTATGCGGACGATAATTGTCAATCGTCAGCAGTTTAATTGTGCCAACGATTATTATTTTTGAAAAGAAAATAATTTTGGCAAATCATATAGTGGGCCTCTGTCCGTAATTTAGTTGTGTAAACGATTAAAATATTTGGTCATTCGATTAAATTTTGAATAGTAAAAGATGTGTTATAAGATTATGTTATTTTTACTCCTGTTATTTTTCAATTCAAATTGGTTTGAATTTGTGAGGACCATCATTATTGATTAAGCTTTTTAAAGGCATGCTGAGGGGTCTATCTATCTTTTAACTTATTCTAATAATTTTCTCTAATCTTTATACTGCAGCTCAGGATGCATACACCTTCTTGGTAAATTGGTTCAAAAGATTCCCACAGTACACAACTAAAGATTTCTATATTATTGGTGAAAGTTATGCAGGTAAGCTTAAAAAGCAAATAAAAAAAAATGGGTCATTCTAATGTGTGCCCTAAGTGCACACACTATACACAGAAATCGAGAGAATATTCTCTTGATTACTGTGCATATTCCTTTGATTTCTGCGTTTACACACATATCAAGAGAATATGCACATGAATCAAGAGAATATTCTCTTGATTCCTGTGTATAGTGTGTGCCCTTAGGGCACACATTAAGAAAATCCAAAAAAAATTGCATAAAAATTTCAAATTAAAGTATATCCATTGGGCTCTTTAAAATGGCAGAAATTCATAATACAAACAGGTAGCTAAATAACATAATCATGACTCATGGTGGTCTAGCAAGATAAGATAACTGACATTGTTTTGGCCTAATTTATACTCTGCAGACAAATAATTCTTTTTAGAATTATTGGTACAGGGTTTTACATTCCCGAGCTCGCTGAAGTCATTATCAAGAGAAACATGGATAAAAATTCTACCTCAAAGATCCAACTTAAGGGGATTATGGTAAACTTTGTCCATTTGCTAATTACAAACATTAATCTGCTTGTGACATACATTAAATTTTTAACAGTATATTGCCCGTGAAATGGTTATTTCATTCTTATTTATTTGGTAAATTTCAATAGGTGGGAAATGGGGTAATGAATGATGCTACAGATAACAAAGGAAGTTTTGATTATATGTGGAGCCATGCAATGATTTCTGATGAAACATACCAAGGCCTTATGCAATACTGCACTACCCCAAACTTCAACAGAATAAAATGTAATGTTATACAATATGCAGTTGATAATGAAGTTGGAAATATAGATTTTTACAATATATATGGTCCAGTGTGTTCACATTCCTCAAATGCATCAAAAAAGAGTAAATGCAGTGGAGGTTATGATCCGTGTGAAATGTCGTATGTTCGGAATTATCTCAATCTTCCAGAAGTACAGAAATATTTACATGCAAACAGAACAAAACTGCCTTATGCTTGGGATTCTTGCAGGTTTAATCTTTATTTGAACCTTTTTTTTTTGTTAATGCAAGTTGTTTGTATAAAATTTAGCAATATTAAGAAAGAACGTCACATTGATTTTTTTTTTTTCAGTGAAATGGTTCATGAATATTGGAGGGATAGCCCATCAAGCATGTTTCCCATATATAGAAGCCTCATTGCCTCTGGTATCCGGATACTTATTTACAGGTGATTCAATACTAGTTACTACTATGCCGCATAAAAAATAGCTGGAGCAAGATATACTAGCATATATAAGCTATGGTAGACGGACTCTTGACTGTGCCCTACCAATGTCCAACAATCGGACAAGGTATAAGTATTGGACATTTCATTCTAGTTTTCAAGTTGGCAAAATTGAAGAGTTCTTGTATCGGACACTTCAAAATACTGTGTCCAACCAGACACTCTATCCGAGTCCGTGTAACGTATATAGTATATATATAACATTATGCATTTGTTAATTCATGACACAAGTTTGTCTACGTGAACATATTTTGGACAGTGGAGATATGGATGCAGTGGTTCCAGTGACCAGCACTCGATATTCCATTAATGCCTTAAACCTTAAAGTGATCAAACCTTGGCACTTTTGGTTAGATGATACCGGAGAAGTATGTTACAACATTTTAAATTTCAATAATTTGCTCAAATTTTCTTGTCAGTTTTGGCATCAACACTTAGTTGATTTGGTTCGATTGTTTGTGCAGGTTGGTGGATATCAAATTGTTTATCAAGGACTGACTTTCTCAACGGTTCGAGGCGCTGGGCATGAAGTTCCTCTAGTTCAGCCCGGAAGATCTCTGTCCCTGTTGAACAAGTTCATAAGAAATCTCCATTGAAGTTCTGCAGACTGTGACAATAATTTTGGTACCATACCATACCAATGGTACTCTTCTAGTTAAAGTGTGTGAAAGTTTATTTTTGTACCAACTACAGTTATCTTTTTTGGATTGTAATGCCATTTATTGCCAAGAGATTAATTGGAAGCACATTCATGAACTAACATTGTTGAGCTAGAGATTATAATACATTAGGACAAAAGTAGTCTTTTTCTTTACCCTTTTGAAAAAGATTTATATCGCGATAAAAACATTTCGACTTCTGTTACAAGTAGATACATTAATCAATTATACAAATAAGACTCGGAACTCATTAGTTCTTTTCCTTCTTTTAGGGTTGGAGGACATGCGGTTGGATATCAGTATTTACAAACATTTTTGAGAACATGTAAGAACAAAATCATCCAAGTTTTTCATGTTGAAAATTTCAAATTAGAAGCACAACCATATAACCTAATTTTCCTTATTTCAATATTCAACCTTCCGATCTTTTTTCCTTAGTTATTCAATATTCTATACCAAGACTAAATTTAGTTTTGTGCTCGCAAAGAAAATTATGAAGGAAAATTATGTAAAAGTCGGAAGGACTGCAGGACGTTTCTATATAATATATATAAACATAGTTGGATTTTTCTATTATATATGATATAAAATTAAGAGATGCTCTTGCAACTAGGCTGTATTTGCTGTTTAAAAAATATTTTAAATTGATTTAGAAATTACATTAGATTTTGTTTTGTTCACTGAGGCATGAGTTGACTAGTCCATGCATGCACATACATGCAGTTGGGTACTGGAGCTGCAAATTAATTATTTATTTACTTGAATTCATCCATTGATAGGTCAGATTCGATGGATTCAAACGTTTTGGGAATTGCTACTATTTTACATAGTCAATTATACACCATGATTAGCATATTGCACCTTGAAAACATGGTCACTTATGTATTGTGTTTATAAGTTTTTATTTGAATGGAAGGGAAGAGAAGGGAAAATAATTAACATTCTTTTAAATCTCCTGTTTGTGAGTTTTTTTAAGGAGGAAGGGAAGAGATTTGGAGATACAATTGATTAAAATTTTAGCTCAAAATTTTCACCTCAAAAGTGAAAGAATTTGAAGGGATAAGAAAAGATAGAAAAATAAGATATTTTATATTATAAAAGATAACCTTATAAAATAAATAATATGGCAATTGTAATAGTAAGTTATTACAATGCCTGGCGCTGTTAGTAGTATCAGCAAATTTTAGGAGAAAATGAGATTGCTGTTGGTCCCAACAAATTTTAATTATAAAAACGAATAATTATAATATGAACGAATGTTTTTTTATTATAAAAACGAATAATTATTATTATCATATTATAATAATTGTTGTTCGTCTATACTATTCTGTTAGGAGCAAACTTGAATGAATGTTTTTGATTATTTATAATTATTGCTGTTGAGAGCAAATTTTAGGAGAAAATTTGCTAGGACCAACAGCTGTTGCGTTTTAATTATAGATAGAAAAAATATAACAGTAAATAATAAATTACAAGTATTACATAATTTCAAATGCTATGAAATGAATTTTTGTGCTTATTCAAATTACAAAGTATGTTTTTGTTAACAAAAATAAATATAGTACAAGTGAGTCAATATATATATATATATATATATATATGGGGAATATGGCCATACACAGCTGTGTATTTTTTTTTTGTGCACAGTCTGCCAAAACTACGTCGTTTTGGCAGACTTGTTATTTTAAAAAAAATAAACACGTTGGCTCCATCCCAAATCAGGGCTACAAAAGTTCCAAATCAGAAATCGAAGCTCCTCTCTTTGAAAATGGCTTCTCCTCCCAAATCAGGGCTTGTCTCCTTCTAAATCAGAAATCCATCCTCGTTCCGGTGTAGTTTGCATAAGGGGGTGGCAGGTAATCAGCGGCGACATCAACAACATCGGATGGTGTCGTATCACTCCCACAGGTTGGATGCACGGAGATCGGCGATGACAAATTTGTTGGTGAGAATCGTATCTCTCTCCGATTGATAGTTGTGTTTGTATTTGTGTTATATATACAATTTTTAGCAATATTAATATGTAAATCAATTGAAAGTGGCATACTGAATTTGTTGGTGAGAATCGTATCTCTCTCCCGAAGCGATGTATATCAGATGCTTTTTTTTTGTAAATTTACCCAATAGTATGACAACTGAATTTAAGCTTATGTATTTGATGGAAGCTTAGCAAAACTAGAGAAAGTATATGAGATTTGAGGGATTGTGATATTTGCAGAGTAGAGATTACTGATAATGCAGCTGTAAATCAAAAACCCTTTCAAAAAAAGCACTGCTTTTCTTCTAGGCAACGAGGTACTAATATTCTACATTTCAATTAAAATAATTTTACTTTAATTTTATTGTAATTTTTGCTGAAAATGTATTTATAGGCAATGAGATTGATTCGCAGAAAAATCATGTCTTTCCAGCAGCCATCTCCTATTGCTTCTTCTCAAGCGGATAATGCTATGTCACGACAATTTGAGACGACCATACCATTACAACACTCAGAGTCAGCTTTAAACCTTCATGACACAGAGTAAAAATTTTGGCCAACATTTTGAATTTTGAATTATATTATCAATAGAATTATATGTTCTCTTTTTTGTTCCAGTGTTAATGTAGAGGATGACAATACAGAAACTTCGATAGGAGTTCCATATGTTGGATTATCGTTTCCTAGTCAGGATGACGCATACGCGATGTATAATACATATGCAAGGCATAAAGAATTTGGACTCCGTTTGTCAAATCTTGACAGATCTAAAACTTCGGGGGAGGCAATAGGTCGATTAATTATTTGTAGTAAGTAGTGATGCACAAAAGGCCTGAGGCCCGCGACCTGGCCTTGGTCTAGCCTGGGTCCGGCCTGGTCAAAGTTCGATCTGGTCAAAGCCTGGACCGACCTGGACTGATCTAAAAGGCTTAAAAAGGCCGTCATTTTTATACAAAAATCTGGCCTGGACCGGCCTGACTCAAAGCCCGACCTGAACTGGCCTGTGGCCTGAGTCCGGCCTGGACTCGGCCTGGTCCGGCTCAACAGGCCCGACCTGCTTGCATTTGAAAATATAAAAATATAAAAAATTAGTCACACTGCCCAGTACCCACCCAACGCCTAACGGTTAAAAAATGCGCAAGACACTGAACGATTATAAATGTGCAAGCAGTCCAACTCCCAAGTTATATTCAATAACCAAGCAGCGTGTTGGCACAAAAGTCAAAACCATTACCTCAAGTAAAATAAAGAAAAATGAAAGCTGACTCCTCGAGACCTTAACCTTTTCATTCATCAACACAAATGTCTCACATATATATATTATATACATATTATATATATATATACACACACATTAGGCTGACACACAACTCAACCATCTACCAATTCATCGCATCTAGGAAAATTTCATCAGAATTTAGATTTCAAAAATTAAATAAACTTTTGTCATTTCGTGTATAGTAACGGTTATAATTTTTTAACGGATATTTTTATTACTATAAAAATCCTATAATTTACTCTATAAAAATTACAACTCTCCGTATATTTCTCTCTCTATTCTTTGCTATAAGCCTATAACCAATAACATCTTACTTGTATTCTTGTAAGCTCAAATTCTTAATCTGTATCATTGTTATAATTTTATATAATATATATTATAATTTATTATACACATAAATCATAATATTTATTTTATTAATACACTTATATTATTACAATGGATTCTTCCGACATTTCACAAGTGCCATCATTTATTCAAAATGATCCAAATATCAGTATGGAGTTAAGTTTCGTTCCGGGTTCGAGTACAATATTTCCACGTCCTACCGGCGAGCAAAACAAACGTACATCGGCTGTTTGGGATCATTTTATCGAAGTGTGGATTGCGGAAGGTGTTAAAAAAGCCCAATGCAAAATATGTAACAACTTTTTCGGGGTTAAAGGAAATAACACATTACTCCGTCACTACGAGTCATGTTTGAAGAGGTATAAAATAACTGATGAAAGCTCTCAATCACAAATTGATCGTTCTTGTCACAATTGGAGTTACGATCAAATATTACAAAAGGAGTGGCAAGCCAAGTTAGTGATCGAGAAGGAGCTTCCATTCAATTTTTTTGACGATGAGCGTTGTACCGACTACATTCAAGGCACATTGCAACCGAAATATAAACAAGTAAGTAGAATGACAACTAAACGTGATGCAATTAAATTATATAATAAAGCTAAAAATGAATTAATTGAATATTTTGATAATTTTGATGGTAAAATTTGTTTAACTAGTGATACTTGGTCTGCTAATCATCAACCTGGAATTAGCTATATTTGTATTACAGCTCATTGGATAGATTCTGAAATGTTTATGCAAAAAAGAATTATAGGATTTGAATATTTTGAATTACCACATACTGGTAAATCAATATATGCTCAAATTATGTCCATAATTCGTACTTTCAAAATTAAAGATAAAATAATGAGTATTAGTTTAGATAATGCAACAAATAATACTAGTTCTATTAATATGTTAAAAAATGATTTAAAACCTGTAGTAAATGGTGTATTTTTTCATGTTAGATGTGTATGCCATATAATAAATTTGATTGTACAATCCGGATTCACTTACTTGCAAGATACAATATATAAAATTCGTAGTATGGTTGCTTTTATATATGGTTCAAATAGAAGAATACAAGATTTTAGAATTTTTTGTCATGCAAGAGGTGAAAATTTTAAAAGAGTAAAATTTGATAACAACACTAGATGGAATAGTACATATGATCTATTTAAAGATGTTTATAAACGTCAAAATATACTTATGGAGTTTTATAACACACAATGTGATCATGAAATAACAAATCAAGACTGGAATTTATTACGTCAACTTTTAAATATTCTTAAAGTTTTTAAAAAACATACAAAAATATTAAGTGGTGTTTATTATCCTACAATTCATCATGTTCTGTTTGCATGTTTGGAAATAACAAATATGTTTCAAGAATATAAATATGATACTTTCTGGACTAACCTTATTTTTAGTATGGAAGAAAAATTTAAAAAATATTTTGAAGATATGCCTACTGTTATTACTTGTGCAGCGGCATTAAACCCAATAATAAAATTAGAAGGTGTGGAAAGTGTTTTAGAAGATATAGTAGAAAATATAGGTACTGAAAATATTGATTACATTAAACTAAATTTTAATAATACATTTACTAAATTTTATGAACAGTATGAGTCTGTATATTCTACATCTACACGTGCACCACCTCCTGCCCCTTCATCTTCTAAGTTTGCGTCATTACTAAAATCATTATCAAAAAAACCAAAAATTTCAACACATACAAGCAGTTTAAATGAACTTGGTTTATATTGTAGTACTGATTTTAGAAGTTTTATGACCGATAAAGAATTTGAAAATTTTGATATACTTGCATTTTGGAAAAAGCATAATCGACAATTTCCTACTTTGGCTGCCATGGCCCGTGATTTACTAACTGTCCAAGCTAGTACCGTAGCTTCGGAATCTTGTTTTTCTTTATCAGGCAGGGTATTGGATGAAAAAAGAAGTAGACTAAGTCCAGATTCGTTGGAGATATGCATTTGCTATAGAGATTATCTTGCCGCACAAAGAAGAGTACAAAACGTAATAGACGATCAAGATAGCTCGGAAGATCTCGAAGTTGGAGCAGAAACTGTCAAAAATACACATACGTGAATATTGGAGATACATATATTTTTTAATATTTGAAGGATTAAAGCAAAATATTTGTAACAAACTCATTCTTAATTATTGTTTAAGTTGTACTTTTTAAAGTTATAAGCTTATAATAATTAATCAGTGATTCAATAAAATATAAATTTTACTTATTCATTATTATAATTTGTAAGTTGTACTAACTTAGTTTTAATAAATTCATCCAATAAATTTAGTTACTCATGTTTAATTTATTGTGAATATATTTAATTAATATTGTGGTTAGTTTAAATTTAATATTTCACATTAAAAATGAGTTGATTTAATATTAAATTTTAAAAATGAATAATTGAAAATTGAAAATTGAAAATTTATTAATGTATTAATTAAAATTAATAAATTAACTAGTGTAATACAATAATAGTCCCACTAAATATGTATGAATATATAAAAAATTGTAAAGAGAGAGAGAATTAAAAATTGAGATGTTTTATTATTTTACTACCTGCTGAGCACTTGAGCAGTGAGCTCTGAGCAACATAAACAATAAATATTAAACATTAAACCAATATCCTCCTTTCGCTATCAATCTTTCTCTCTATAGGCTTTTCATTATTCCTATAGTCTCCTCATCTCCTGTTAGTCTATTACCTCAATTTCTCCATGGTTCTCTCTGTAAAAATTGGGGCGTTTGTCAGAAAGTTCATCTTACGGAGCACTGGTGAATTCATGAAGGTGCGGCATGCGCCATGAATTAACGGTGAGATTTTGAAAATTCATTCCTGAAAAATTATAATTTGTAATTTTCTTGATTAGTATTAACCCAATTTATTATGTTGCTTAATTATGCTGCGAAATATATAGATTTACACATGCAATTAGTGTTAATTATGAATTTGTTTTGAAATATATTGTTTGATTTACCAATTGAAGATAATTTGTTAGTTTGTTTGAAAAACAAAGAGGTGTATATATATATATATATCTAACAGTAACAACTACCAAGTGTGAAACGACGGTCCTTTTTTTTTTAATATTACATTTTAAAAAAATAAAATAAAGGGTAAAGGGCTACACCAGACCAGCTTCAGCTTGGCCAAGGCCTGGCCTGGCCTTGTCCGCAGGCCTCAACAGATCATCTCTTCCATTTCCAAGTTTGGCCTGGCCTGGCCTGCAGGTCAAAAGTCAAAGTCTGGCCTGACCTGGTCAACGGTCAAGGCCTGACAGGCCCGGGCCGAACCAAGACCAGGCCGGCCTGTTGTGCACCCCTAGTAGTAAGGGTGAAATTGCAAAAGATAAAGATCAGACACTTGATGAGAAACCAAAGAAACGACGAAATAGTTAATTCAGTTTTTATTTTACTTTAAGGTTAAAAACCTAAGTAAAAGCATATTCTAAGAATATACTATGGCATAAAGTATATTAAAAGAATATGCCAAGGGTATAAGAGTAATAAACTAAGAAAATTTGGGAAAAAGACTAAAATGCCCTCACCTTGATTTTCCTATAAATAGGGAGGGTTTGCTTAAGAAAATTTCACACCTTCATTGCTTATACTTCCTCTCTCTCTGTAAATTTCTTGAGTTCTCTTAGTGTGCTAGGCTATTGTGAGTATTTGTGAGAATACTAGTATTATCCGAAGTTAGTAAACTTCATAGAAAGTAACATCCAGTCACTTGTTAACTAAGGTAGGGAATATCATTTCTTTCATACTCCTATATAATATCATTTGCTTTCATGTTCGTAAGTGATATTATACTCATAAAGGTTGTTATTCATTCTATATTAATTTGTGGGGATAACCTGTCCGTGCGGTATGACGCATGCCTGGTGAATATCCTTTTGTATTCATTCATTATTATTCTATGGGAATAACCTGTAAGTACGAGTGTCGTACCTGGTGAATACCCTTCTGTATTCATTCCTTATTAATCTATGGGTATAACCTGTCCGTGCGGATTGACGCATGTCTGGTGAATAACCCTTTGTATTCGTTACTTATTAATCTGTTGTGAAAATAATCTGTCTACGCGAATTATCGCATGACGGGTGAAAATCCATTTGCAGTTTCATATATTCTGTTATACTCGTATAACGTATCATTTCTTTTATACTCTTTAAGGGATATATTTTTCTTTCACATTTCTCCATTTAAGATAAAAATCTTTGTTTGTTTCCAAAACCTTATTTTTAAATGGAGAAAATCCCTGAAAATTAGTAGAATATCTTTAATAGTTTGTGCTTCATCTAATATCTTCTCACTTGAATCTTTCTATTTCATTTTATACGTTATAGTTGAAGCATGAAACAATTTCTTGAATATCATTCTTGAATTTGACTCCACAATTTGGTCATCGTGTTGGCAATTTGGTCAATCTTTGATACTGGTTAAATTATAAAGTTTTTCTTATCCTTGATCTCACTGTATCATTGTCATCATCCTCATCCTCATATTTAAATTGTGGTGATAGTTCTCTTTGGCCCGTAGTGCAAAGATGAACTGGCGTGACATGATTTTGATCAAACTGTGTATTGGTATCATCATGACTTTTGGTGTTACAAACAAAGGCGTATGATGATAGTTCTCTTTGGCCCGTAGTGCAAAGATGAACTGACGTTTGGCATGATCATGACCGGTGATGTTACAAATAAATATCTTTGGCACGTAGTGCAAAGAGAGGCTGTTGAATATAAACTGTTGATTTGGATGTTCATAAACAGAAATTGTTGATTGGTGTTACAGGGATAAAATATTGGTGGTGATCCTTTAATTTATAGAAGATGGTAGATATTATAATCTACTTGACTCTTCTAATGGATTGTTGGTTCCGCTGCAATTGTTGTTGTTAAACAATTAAAATATCTTTAAATCTCTGATTTAATTCTGTTGAAGGCTAAAGATAATTTTTATTATTCTTCATTATCTTAGTCATGATATTTCTTACTGGGCTATTTGTGCTCACCCTTTTCCTTTTTGTTCCATTGTTCTCCTCAGGAAAAGAGAGTGTAGCGGGGACTAGCCGGGGAATGAAGTGATGGTCCGAGATATTAGAAGTGTCTCAATACCTTACTATTAGTGTGACAATAAGTGTATTGAGAATTTAAGATGTATTTGTATTGTGTTGTCGTATTTTGCACAACACTTATTAGTTGTAAATGGGTTGTATGGACCTATTTTGGGGGCGTCCCAGTTGGTATCAGAGCTTAGGGATATGATCTCTGGTAGAGATCTGTGATTAGAACTAGGAGGGGAGAGACGAGTAAAATCCTTTGCTAGTGTGTCCTACCTAAGCTATTTTTGGTTATTTAAGTAATTGGTTTGGTTATATGGACAAGATGTTGCATGTCTATTTCTTTAACTAATCTTTGTTTTGTGATCACATTTCAGAATGGCATCTGAAAACCAAGAGATTCACTATGAGACCATTGTGGCTGAAAACCAGGAAGCCACAAATAATACGGGTGCAAATTCTGAACATCATGATGTTAATCATGATGCTAACAACCGGATGAATGATGAATTTTTTAGGAACTTCATGCAATACCTACAGAACCAGGCGAGAAGAGCTCCTGTCTACAATACTGGCAGAAACGTTGATAATGTACGGATGGTCACTGCTAAGCAGTTCAAAGAATTGGGACCACCTGAATTTTTCGGCAAGCCAGATCCACTCAAGGCAGATGCATGGCTTAAACAATTAACAAAGATATTTGATGTACTGCGTTGCACGGCTACCTTTATGTTACGAGGAGAAGCGGATCATTGGTGGGAATCTGTGAAACGTACCCATCATTCGGCACTTGAGATGTCTTGGGTCGAGTTCCAGGAATTATTCAACGAGAAGTATTTCCCGGAAAGTATTCGTCATATGAAGGAGGTAGAATTCATTAAACTGGAACAGAACAACATGACGGTGTCACAGTACGAAGCCAAGTTTGCCGAGCTGTCGCGTTTTGCATCCCATTTGGTGGATACTGAGAAACGGATGACACGAATGTTCCTCCGAGGTTTGAAACCAGAGATTCGTCAATATCTCGTTTCTCATAAAATTTGTGTATACGCAGATGCCGTGAATAGGGCTCAAGTAGTGGAGCAGGAAAGAGGACTACTACAACCAGGAAGCAACACCCAACCACGAGAGCAAAATCACGGTAATAATCGTAATGGTGGTAGCAATTATCGAAATAATGATAATCAGCGAGGAGGGAATCACAACACCGGAAATGGTAACCACTTCGGTGGTAATCCTGGCCCAGATAATAGAAGGAGTGAGTCAAGTGGCAACAATTCCAAGAAGAGGAGATTCAACAACAACCATGGAAAGACACCAACGTCAGCACCAGCACCAGTACCAGTTTCGAAGGAAGGAGAACGACCACCTGTAAGATGTTTCAGGTGTGGGAAAGAAGGACACATCAGTCCCAATTGTACACAATCGCCATCCCAAGTATGTTACAATTGTGGAAAGGAAGGCCATATAGCTCGCTTTTGTCATGCAGCGAAGTCAAGTCCAGCTGCGATGATGACACCGAAGGCGGTCACGGACAAGTCAAAGTCTATGGTCCAGGGGAGAACTTTTGTTGTGACGTCACAAAAAGCGCAGAATTCGAATGAGGTTATAACGGGTAAACTACTTATTAACTCTTATGAAGTCTATGCCTTATTAGATACTGGTTCTACCCACTCTTTTATTTCACCAACATGTGCTCAACGCTTGAATTTGACTCCTGAAGAATTAGATTTTGACTTATCTGTCGAAACACCATTAGCGCAAACATTCGTTACATCTACGGTCTATAAATCTTGCTTTGTTCAAATTGGCACCCTCACATTACCTGTTGATCTTATCTCCTTGAACATGCATGAATTTGATGTGATTTTAGGAATTGATTGGTTAACTGCTCATCATGCTAAAATTGATTGCTTTCGTAAGGTTATTAGTTTTCATATTCCTAATCAACCTATTATGCGAATTCAAGCAACCAAACCATTGAAATCAATAACCATCATTTCTAGTCACAAAGCCATTCGTTTATTAAAAAATGGATGTCAAGCCTTCTTAGCCCATGTAACGGATTTAAATAAAAGTACGTCAGATTTGAAAAATATTTCTGTTGTTAATGAGTTCCCTGACGTATTTCCCGAAGAACTTCCTGGCCTACCCCCAGACCGTGAAATTAAATTTTGTATCGACCTTGAACCTAGTACGAAACCTATTTCCAAAACCCCATATCGAATGGCCCCTATTGAACTTCAAGAGTTAAAAGTCCAACTACAGGAGTTGTTAGACAGCGGTTTCATACGTCCGAGTACATCGCCTTGGGGTGCTCCTGTTTTATTCGTAAAGAAGAAAGACGGGAGTATGAGACTTTGCATTGACTATCGGGAGTTAAACCATGTCACCATCAAAAATAGGTACCCGTTACCTCGCATTGATGACCTGTTCGACCAGTTACAAGGTGCTTAATTCTTTTCAAAGATCGATCTTCGTTCTGGATATCATCAGTTGAAAGTTAAAGCTGATGACATTCCAAAGACTGCCTTCAGAACTCGGTACGGACATTATGAATTCCTAGTCATGTCTTTTGGATTGACTAATGCTCCTGCTGCTTTCATGGATATGATGAACCAGATATTCAAGGAATAATTGGATCATTTCGTGGTTGTCTTCATTGATGACATTCTCATATATTCTAAATGTCGTGAAGATCATGAGCAACACTTGAGGCTGATACTCCAAAAACTTCGTGAAAACAAGTTATATGCTAAGTTGAAGAAATGTGAATTCTGGCTTGAGGAAGTTGCATTCCTTGGTCACTTGGTTTCTAAAGAAGGAATCTCGGTTGACCCGACGAAGATTGAAGCAGTATCAAATTGGGAACAACCCAAGTCAGTAACCGAAGTACGAAGCTTTCTGGGTCTAGCTGGTTATTATCGGAGATTCGTAGAAGGATTTTCTCGAATAGCCATTCCATTAACTCAACTGACTCGGAAAAGCACAACATTCAAATGGAGCGAAGAATATGAGAAGAGTTTTCAAGAACTCAAAAGAAGGCTCATTTCAGCACCTGTATTGGCAATACCATCAGGATCGGAGGGATTTGTCATCTACAGCGACGCTTCAAGCAAAGGACTAGGTTGTGTTCTCATGCAGCATGGGAAGGTTATAGCCTATGCGTCTCGGCAACTCAAGGAATATGAGAGAAATTATCCTACTCATGATCTAGAGTTGGCAGCAGTCGTTTTCGCGTTGAAGATTTGGAGACATTATTTTTATGGAGAGAAAGTGGAGATCTATACAGACTACAAAAGTCTCAAATATTTCTTCACCCAAAAGGAACTCAACATGCGACAACGGCGTTGGCTTGAGCTGTTAAAAGATTACGACCATACCATCCAATACCATCCTGGAAAGGCGAACGTAGTAGCTGACGCATTGAGTAGAAGATCATATGCAAGCACGAGTGCGTTACTGATATCGCAAAAGCTCATCTTGGATGATTTACAAAGGATGGAGATAGAGTTAAAGACTCCAGGAACCCACGTGAAGGTCGCACATATACAGGTCGAACCGGCTTTAATCGACAAAATTAAAGCTGCTCAAGTTACAGACCCGGAGTTGATGAATATGAAGAAAAAGGTACAAGAAGGTGCTATTCCAGAAGCAAGAGTCGACGAAGATGGAATACTTCGAGTCAACTCTAGACTGTGTGTTCCTAACGACCCTGAATTGAAATACAAAATTATGATGGAGGCACACAACACACCATTTGCAATCCACCCGGGAAGTACCAAAATGTATCATGATCTTCGACATACATTTTGGTGGAACAATATGAAGAGAGAGATTGTAGAGTTTATTGCAAGATGTTTAACTTGTCAACGTGTCAAGACGGAGCATCAAGTACCAAGGGGTCCATTGCAACCACTTGAGATTCCAGAATGGAAGTGGGAACACATCAACATGGATTTCGTGACAGGTCTTCCCAAGGTTTCTCAAGGCTTAGACGCAATTTGGGTCATTATAGATAGATTGACCAAGTCTGCTCATTTCCTGCCTATACGAGAAAACTATTCACTCGAGCGTCTTGCTAGTTTGTATATTAGCGAGATTATGAGATTGCATGGCATGCCAGTATCCATCGTTTCTGATCGAGATCCTAGGTTCACTTCACGATTTTGGGTCAGCTTGCAAAAAGCTATGGGCACTGAATTACGATTCAGTTCTGCATATCATCCCCAAACAGACGGACAATCAGAAAGGACTATTCAAACCCTTGAAGATCTATTAAGACTCTGCGTACTAGACTTCAAAGGAAGTTGGGACAAATACTTGCCATTGGTAGAATTCTCTTACAATAACAGTTATCAAGCAAGTATAGGCATAGCTCCCTTCGAGGCGTTGTATGGACGAAGGTGTCGATCTCCAGCATGTTGGGATGAAGTAGGTGAGGCAAAATTGTTGGGACCCGAGTTGATACGTATGACTACGGAAAAGATCCAAATGATCCGGCAACGTATACAAACAGCTCAAGATCGACAAAATAGTTATGCCGATCTTCATCGAAGAGACGAAGAATTCAACGTTGGGGATCATGTATTTTTACGTGTTGCTCCGTGGAAAGGTGTTACGCGATTCGGAAAGAGAGGAAAGCTTAACCCTCGATTTATCGGTCAATTTGAAATCCTCGACCGAGTAGGAACTGTGGCCTACAGACTCGCTTTACCGCCAAGCATGTCTCGTGTTCATAATGTTTTTCACATATCCATGCTACGTAAATATGTGAAAGATCCAAACCACATTATTGAGTTGGAACCAGACGAGATAGCAGAGGATTTGACGTACGAAGAGGTACCTGTCAAGATCTTGGATAAGAAGGAACAGATTCTACGATCAAAGGTTATACCTCAAGTCAAAGTTTTATGGAGAAACCATGATATTGAGGAAATGACCTGGGAGTTAGAATCTGAAATGAGAGCAAGGTATCCTCACCTCTTCGAAACGCCAGGTACGTACGTCAATTTCGAGGACGAAATTTCATAAGGAGGGGAGATTGTAAGATCCCGACTTTATGAAATAAAAGTTTATTATTTTCTTTATGATTATTCTTCTAAATAGTAAAGTGCTTAATTGTTATAAATGATAGTTAAGGGTGTTATGTGTAAATTATCTGATAAACAGTGCATGTCGGGGAATATTCTTTTTGTCGAGGAATATTCTTTTTGTCGGAGAATATTATATTCGGTATCGTACGACGGCGCTGAAATGACAATATTGTCAACGATAGTGGGCCCCATTGTCGGATACTGAAAACGACAGTATTTGTCAACAGTATTATCACCTGCAACTGTTGAAATACCCGGTAATAAAAAGAACAGTAAAACGCGTTATTCCACAGTAGTACGCGGTATTTCACAAGCACACGGTGTTGCACAGTATTTTATATTATTGATTCAATAATTGATAAAGCAGCTATTGCACAGTATTTTGTTCAATAATTGTTACAGTAGCATCTGCATAATACTTTTTATTATTTGTCATGACACTATAACTTATATTATTTGATATGATATTTTAGCATTATTGACAATATCTAGAAATTCTGTCAAGGAAAAAGGTTATTTAATTGCGCGCCGTTTATACGGAAGGCCCCCTTTTTCCTGGGAATGATCTGGTTGTCGATATTATAAGTCTAAAATAGTGTTGATTAAAAATACGTGAAGCGTTTGTTGTAAGTTAACTTATTTTTTTCTGTGGGACCCACACTTTATTTCGTGGGACCCATAACTATTTGACCGGTGGGACCCACAAATTATTTTTGTAGAATAATTTCTTCAGATTTTATTTTTCCGTGGGACCCACATGTCAGTCAATAGTAATTACCGTCAGTAAATAGTTAATTCAATTTTTATTTTACTTTAAGGTTAAAAACCTAAGTAAAAGCATATTCTAAGAATATACTATGGCATAAAGTATATTAAAAGAATATGCCAAGGGTATAAGAGTAATAAACTAAGAAAATTTGGGAAAAAGACTAAAATGCCCTCACCTTGATTTTCCTATAAATAGGGAGGGTTTGCTTAAGAAAATTTCACACCTTCATTGCTTATACTTCCTCTCTCTCTGTAAATTTCTTGAGTTCTCTTAGTGTGCTAGGCTATTGTGAGTATTTGTGAGAATACTAGTATTATCCGAAGTTAGTAAACTTCATAGAAAGTAACATCCAGTCACTTGTTAACTAAGGTAGGGAATATCATTTCTTTCATACTCCTATATAATATCATTTGCTTTCATGTTCGTAAGTGATATTATACTCATAAAGGTTGTTATTCATTCTATATTAATTTGTGGGGATAACCTGTCCGTGCGGTATGACGCATGCCTGGTGAATATCCTTTTGTATTCATTCATTATTATTCTATGGGAATAACCTGTAAGTACGAGTGTCGTACCTGGTGAATACCCTTCTGTATTCATTCCTTATTAATCTATGGGTATAACCTGTCCGTGCGGATTGACGCATGTCTGGTGAATAACCCTTTGTATTCGTTACTTATTAATCTGTTGTGAAAATAATCTGTCTACGCGAATTATCGCATGACGGGTGAAAATCCATTTGCAGTTTCATATATTCTGTTATACTCGTATAACGTATCATTTCTTTTGTACTCTTTAAGGGATATATTTTTCTTTCACATTTCTCCATTTAAGATAAGAAATCTTTGTTTGTTTCCAAAACCTTATTTTTAAATGGAGAAAATCCCTGAAAATTAGTAGAATATCTTTAATAGTTTGTGCTTCATCTAATATCTTCTCATTTGAATCTTTCTATTTCATTTTATACGTTATAGTTGAAGCATGAAACAATTTCTTGAATATCATTCTTGAATTTGACTCCACAATTTGGTCATCGTGTTGGCAATTTGGTCAATCTTTGATACTGGTTAAATTATAAAGTTTTTCTTATCCTTGATCTCACTGTATCATTGTCATCATCCTCATCCTCATATTTAAATTGTGGTGATAGTTCTCTTTGGCCCGTAGTGCAAAGATGAACTGGCGTGACATGATTTTGATCAAACTGTGTATTGGTATTATCATGACTTTTGGTGTTACAAACAAAGGCGTATGATGATAGTTCTCTTTGGCCCGTAGTGCAAAGATGAACTGACGTTTGGCATGATCATGACCGGTGATGTTACAAATAAATATCTTTGGCACGTAGTGCAAAGAGAGGCTGTTGAATATAAACTGTTGATTTGGATGTTCATAAACAGAAATTGTTGATTGGTGTTTACAGGGATAAAATATTGGTGGTGATCCTTTAATTTATAGAAGATGGTAGATATTATAATCTACTTGACTCTTCTAATGGATTGTTGGTTCCGCTGCAATTGTTGTTGTTAAACAATTAAAATATCTTTAAATCTCTGATTTAATTCTGTTGAAGGCTAAAGATAATTTTTATTATTCTTCATTATCTTAGTCATGATATTTCTTACTGGGCTATTTGTGCTCACCCTTTTCCTTTTTGTTCCATTGTTCTCCTCAGGAAAAGAGAGTGTAGCGGGGACTAGCCGGGGAATGGAGTGATGGTCCGAGATATTAGAAGTGTCTCAATACCTTACTATTAGTGTGACAATAAGTGTATTGAGAATTTAAGATGTATTTGTATTGTGTTGTCGTATTTTGCACAACACTTATTAGTTGTAAATGGGTTGTATGGACCTATTTTGGGGGCGTCACAATGAATGCATTTCAATAGTTCATCATTTTTTAGCAAAAAGAGTTAGTGACCCGTCATTTTTCTTTGCCATAGATTTGAAAAAGGATCACAGTCTTAAAAGTGTTTTTTGGGCCGATGGGAGGTCGATATCATCATATCTACAATTTAGTGATGTAGTTTCTTTTGATGTTACATATCGAACCAATAAATTTTCATTACCATTTGCCCCATTCACGGGGGTTAATCACCACAGACAATCTATTTTGTTTGGTTGTGCTTTACTTGCAAATGAGAAAGAGAAATCTTTTACATGGTTATTTCAAGAGTGGAAGAAATGCATGGATAGACAGTCACCGCGAACACTATGTTTCTTATGCATCTGCTCAAATAAAATTAATGCCAATTTATTAAACATGGTGGAAATCAAGAAAAACAATACTGTGAGCCCACACAAATACATGTTACAAATTTATGCAATTACAATTACTAGTCTCCAATTTGTGAACTAACGACTGGTCTATTGCCACTATGCCAAAGTACCTTTGTTGGCCTTGTCTTTTCCTGTATTCCCTTTCTCATTATCGTCGTCTTTGTTATGTTGATTTGCTATTCATCAACAATAAAAATATAAATTAAATATTTATAATAAAAATAAATAAAAAACAAACACAGTATTACTACTTTACTAATTGATACGTACTACTAGTACGTTAAAGCTATATATAATGAACTATATACATACTCTTTATTTACTTTCATTGTGGATTAATCAAATACTAGTTTAAGTTTGACCATTAGAAAATTAAATAAAGTAACACGAACTATTCATCACTAATAGTCGAACATTTTCAAGAAAATATAGAAATATGCGACCATATACATACATATGTGACATACACATCCATCAATAGTTCTCCAAACAATTGAAATTGAACCACTAGCTTGCTTGCCTATGACAAAGTAAAGGTAAAATCATAAAAAAAAATGCTTGATCTTCCACAATTATATATATAATCATTCCTTAAGTTTGAAATCCATAAAACACAAAGAAAGTTAAAAGGTGAGGAATTCAGTAGTTCCTGATCAAAAAATGGTTAATAGTGCATATTGTATTTGATACGTACACATAAAAGTCATTTATATTTTATACATATATGTATATACAAACTGTAAGACTACTCTTATCATTTTTCATTTACTTTGTCAGGAGTTGTTGAGCTCCTAATTATATTACTAACCACCTAATTAGCATAAAGTGGTGAGGGATTTGAAGTTGTGAGCAGCCCTTTGACCACCTGGCTGTTCTTTATTGGGACAAGGATATGACAAACAAACAACATACTTGGTTTCTAATTGAGTGCAACTTTGAAAACCTAGGTAGCATGCTTGAACTTTTTGACTTGTCCTATATATGAAACTCCACTGAAGTGGTTTACCCTAATTTCGCTTCACCTTTGCTTGATCCCCCGCCCACCATTTCTTTTGAACCTATATATCAAAACTTCTAGAATACGTTTACATATCCGGATTCCATAAAGTTATCCTACTTTTTGATCAAATATAAATTTATACTTTTTATTACGCCCATTTTATCTGGTAAAAAAGACCTCAAATGATAAATATAATAAAAAGTTATAAATTTATATATAATCAAAGATGTGACAATTTTACAGAATCTAAAACCTTACCCCTACCATTTCTTTTGAGCTTAATCTTCTTAAACCCATAATTCTTAATTTTTAATATTGAATGAATGACATTACACAAAATACACAACTAATATAAAGTTAGCCAATTAATTAGCCTAATTTTATTGGAGCAACCATATGACCAATTGGCTGTTCTTGTTTGAGACAAGGATATGACAAATAATTAAGATCCTAATCGAGTACTTAAAAAGCATCCATTAATTGTTCGATATGTACCACCCAACTTCATTGAAGTGCCTCAATCTAATTTCCCTTTGACTCCCCCATCATAAATTCATAATAGCGTTGGGGTTTTTATGAAGCCCTTTTACTAGTAGTACTACAATATAAGCCTCTAATTTAATGAACTGCATATCCCATTTAATGAATTAAACTTTAAAACAAGATGTGATGGTCCCATTCAATTAAATACAGAATCTAATTAATGAAATATGGCACAACATAATTTCAACAGAGACATCACGCACACGAGCTTTGCGTGACTTTTTCAAAAAAATTTCCTAATAATTGATACATTTAAATTCAAGTCATGTTCATCGACCCCATGTTCCCATAATTATTATTCCTCAATTTTTGATTGAAAAAAAAAATCATGTGTTATTAATTCCAAGCAAACCTAAAACGATACTTAGTCATAAAAATATAGAAAATTGTACTCCCTCTATTTCAAAAATATATAAAGATACAATTTCTCTTTACCAATCGAGTAACATGAAGTTCGTAGTAAGTCATTACTTTTATTTTCAATTAGTTAAGTACTATTATGCCAACCACTACTATATCTCTTGATATTATTATGAGGGACATATTCAAAAAAATAAAATTTTATTTAAGATCATTGGTTTAGAAATATATCTATTTATATGTGTGTGTGTGTGGTGACCGTTTGCGTACGTGTATTTTTTTCTTTTATTTCATTAAAGGCATGTGTCATTTTAAAAAAAATTAAATTATTACGAAAAAAATAACATAAATACCCTTGGTTAATAGTAAAAAAGATTGCCTTCGTATATACTCAACTGTAACTATATTTCACTCTAATAGTTGAGCTGACGAATACATTCCCTTCACAATTCAAACGTGGAACAGAATTTAGATCTATGTACATGTCTCACTCTTGTTTTTATCTCAATTCATGTCTCATCTTTGTATTGGTGTCGTATAATTTTTATTTATTTAGAAAATTAATAATATATAAATAAATCCCGTAATATAAGTCGTTTTAGAGTTGTGCACAAGTATTAAGAAAATGATTGTATAACATTAAATATAATATTAATTGTCCATATTGTCCTTGTATTGAAAAAAGAGTGTTATTTATTGGATAAAAAATAGTGAGAGAAGCAAAGTTATATTTAATATTTGGGGTAATATTGAAAACTAAAT
Source organism: Aralia elata (assembly GCA_034770075.1). Lineage (NCBI taxonomy): Eukaryota > Viridiplantae > Streptophyta > Magnoliopsida > Apiales > Araliaceae > Aralia > Aralia elata. Next base: position 95,345,854 of record CM068388.1, on the reverse strand, counting down.
AATTAATGCTTACTTGAAATTTTCAAACGTCATATATTAAGAGACAAAAACACTTCTTTAAAATGATTTATATTAAGGGATGAAGGTAGTATACCGGAGGTGTTTTTTAATAGACAATTTTCCCCACCATTTTTGGCTTGAATTACCCAACTCCAGTAGGAGAATATTGGGCAGCTTAGATGTCCAATTCAATACTCTATTTTAGTGAAAACTACAAGGGCAATGCCCGCCCAAAAATTATAAAATAATCTACCTATCTATCTAAATAGGAAGGTAGAAGCGGGCTAAGTACGTTGCACTCTGGTCAATTCTCTCCCTCTTTCCTCTTCACTTTCCATTTCTCTGTCTCCCTAGTCCCTATATATAAGTACATGTCCCAAAATAACTTGTCCAAAAATTGCAGAAACCAAGACTTCTTCCCCCTATCTGTCTGTCTCTGTTTCTCTATTATCACTCTTAATTTCTTTGAAAATGAGTAGTTTGCCATCGGGAGATCATTTCCCAGAAGCAAATGATGATATAGAGTTTGCTTTTAATTTCAATGGACAATTGAAGTCGCCTCCTCTTTCTGCGGCGGAGCTCTTTGACGGAGGCAAAATCAAACCCTTGAAGCTACTGCCACGCTCTCAATACTGGGGCAGCGATTCTCCAAAATCGCCTCGTTCACCTAAGAGAATGCTTACCAAGGCATTCATAATGTCCCCGCGACTCAGAAAAACAAAAGAAGAAAAGTTAGCAGCTGATTCAAGTACAAGACAAAAAGATCTGTCCAAGTGCTTATCAGAGCCACCTAAAATACATGAACAAATTTCAAAAGAGACTGCGTCTCTGAGTTCAAGTTCAAGCTTAAGTTCAAGCTCGAGCTCGAGCTCGAGTTGGAGTTGGAGTAGAAAGTGGAAGTTTTTATTCCGTAGTGCGTCAGAGGGACATGCCACAAGCAAGGACGGTAGTAGTAATTCGTTTCTTAGGAAAAGTCACAAAGAGGAGGATGTGAAGAATTTCAGTTTTAGGTCGGAAGATAGTAGTAATTCGGGGTCGAGGAGCGGGCGGAGGAAGACGGGGCGGCTGTCTGCTCATGAATGGCATTACAAGAAGAACAGGGCGGCGGCGGAGGAGAGGAGGAGGAAGACTTTCTTGCCTTACAAGAAAAATTTGTTGGGTTGCGTGGATCTTGATCCTGGTGTTCGTGAAGTTTCTAGGTGGATTGGAGTAGAAATCAAATGCTAATCAACAAATTTGATGATGTGAATGTTTGTTTATAGAGTATATATTTTGATTGGTTTCGTAGCAATTTAATTTGGTTTCTGAATTTTGATCTATATTAGTTACTCCTGTGAAAAATGAATGAATAAATTTCAACATGCAGCACAACCAGCTACCAGTCTTATGAATTCAACTTTAATTCCTTATGAAGAAATATTTATTGAATGGTCCAAATTATGATCAACTCTACAATCAATTAAAAATTTGATAAGTTAATGATTCTTTATATATAATTTATAATAGGATTAAGCGGCTGATATTGTTAGAAAAAAATATTATCAAATTAAATATATATTTAATAATATTTTTATAATTAATAAATGGCTGATATTATTAAAAAAATATTATCAAATTAAATATATATTTAATAATATTTTTATAATTAATTATTTTAACGACACTCAAGGTTTAAGTATTAATTATGGATTAGACAACACTAGCTAGCTTTTACTTTGAAAAATTGACAATATTAGCCGCCCACGATATTGGATTTAGCGATCTTTTCTTCAATTGTACATCGAGGTGTCACGTGCCTGAAGGGGGTGATATTAAAGATGGCAGCAAAAGGAAGTGACCACTTAAGTTTTTTTTTTTTAATATATATATATATACATATATAAGGAGCATGTGTCTTAAACACATATAAATTTTTGTGTGTTCTATTATTTTAAGAGATTTTATTAATGATATGGTATTTTACCAATTTTATTAATGATTGTTGTAACATGTCACCATTTTATTATATATATATATATATATATATATATATGAGAAAAGAGAATGCGTGTCTTAAGCACCCACAAATTTGTGTATATCCTACACTTAATACGAGGTAATTTTGGTTAATAAAATGATAAAATGTCAAAATAAAAATTAATAAAAATAGTGAAGTACTAAAGCTGCCATTAATAAAAGTCAATGATAATGTCGAAGTAAAAACTATTATATCAGAGCAATAAGTGTCACTGAATGTTTAAAATATCGTTAAAATAAGTGTAAAAGTGTTGCTAAATACATATTTACTTTGACAGTATAAATATTACTTCAGCGTTATCAATAACTTTAATAAAAACTCTTAAAATAATAAGACATACACAAATTTGTGTGTCTAAGACACACTTTCTTCTCCCTATATATATAATTATTTAAATTATGAAATGATTTAATGATGTGCATCAATGATCTTATAATAATGTTGAAAATAAATAAATTTAAACCATGAAAAATAACACCAATTTTTCTTTTGAGTTAAAGTTGATCTAAAATCCATTGCATCAAGTGCTAATGAAGTCTAGACCTCTGTCAACCTTTTCCCCTAGTGTCCGACATTAAACAAAGACCTTCTCATCAATTTAAATTGTTCAGTTTAATTAATTTAGTAATGAATTATTTAAAACTCGCATACATTGTCAACTAGAGGATGGTACTCACTCCGCCCTTAATATAAATCATTTTAGAGTTGTACATAACAATTAAGGAAATAATTATATAGTATTAAATATAATATCAATTGTCTATATTGTCTTTGTATTGAAAAAAATATTATTTATTAGACAAAAAATAATGAGAGAACCAAAATTATATTTAATACTTGAAGTAATATTGGAAACTAAGCAATTAATGTTTACTTGAAATTCTCAAACGTCATATATTAAGAGACAAAAATATTTTTTTAAAACGACTTATATTAAGGGACGGAAGGAGTACTTAATTAGATGGTGATGGTAATTAATTTGTAAGTTATTAAACAAAGGTAGTTACGTTGGGGCATAAATTAACTAAGCTCCAATATTTGTAATTTGATTAATTACTCTTAATTAGATAGAAGATTTGTTGAAGTTGCATGATTGCCTTAACTTTTTGACCACGTGTTTAGGCTTGTTGACTACAAAGGAGTATTAATTAATTTATGTGATAGTTAAACAAACAAAAAGATAACATTAGAAAATAAAAGCATCTTAATCATATGGTCATATACCAGTATAATAACACTAGGGTAGTGATTAAGTAGTTGTTCTAAGCTCACACATATTCTTTCTCAACTAACCATTTGAAGAAAGTAAAAAAAAACAAAAAAAAAACATTTAAACATGTTTTCAATTCTAATTTGAATAATATTAAGCAATGTGTTTAATTTAAATTAAGTTAGGAATAAAATACATACTCAGTATAAGTTGTCTTGATATGGTTGAGAGTAGAATTAATAATGAAAAATTAATGACCTTAAAGCATGTACAATATATTTAAGACTGTACATGTTGTTTAGCAAATTAAATAAAAATTTGACCATAACATTATAAGTTTGACCTTTACAGGAAAATACTATACTACGACCATATATGGCAATCTGGCACACTGATATTATGTTGTAAATCAAACCAATATATATTTTATTCGACAAATTGACATAATTTATACTATACTAAACAGAATAAGGGTCAATTTTTTCTCTCTCTCAGTTTTTGTGTTTCCCAAAGTGCCCTTCTTCACTTACCTGCTGTACTAGTAATCTAACTATTAATCTTAGCCGTTCATTTTTTAGTAATCTAACGATCGGTATAAGTCATATCTATATTATATAAAAAATATCTATATTATATAATTAAGATGGCTACCTCTTTTTATACATATTATTTGGTATAATTAAAATACCTTTATAGATTAAGTTATTGGGTTGTCATTGTAATATTGAGATTTGAGCCACAACCCAAGTCGATGTTACTGTGTGTTTGCAACTACTGACCTGAATTTGATTCAAATGATTTGAATACATAACCTAAAATGCATAATTTCAATAATGTATGTATGTTGAGGCTTTGGTGGAAACTTCCTACGTATATATTCAAACAGCCACAAGTGACATGACTTCGTCAAAAAACATAATTAAATACATGTACTAGTGTAAATCATGGGCTGTTGATTTGTTGAAAAAAAGAAAAGAAAAGGATATAAACATGTTGTTGGGCATGGAAATATGTAACTACACATTATCCAGCTTGTCACCTGTAGTCAAATTTTTGAATACCAAATTTTTTTGCATCTCTCTCTAAGATTATCTAACGTATAAATATATTTTTATTCTTACAAGAGTAGGAGAGGTGAGCGAAAACTCACGTTTTTATATAAACTGTCCTTTTTAATAATATTATTTTGAAAATTTTCAAAACTTTCTCTTATAAACAGTATGAAAAGAAGTGTATTTTTTTTATATATTTAATCATACAAAACGACGTCGTTTTGTGCGATAACTTACACAGTTACATGCGGTATTATCCATCTTCTTTTTTGGCCTATTGTTGTTGTATATATCTTTAAAGCTGAACCCCAAAAAGATACATTCTTCTGTTATTTACTTATTTTGACCAAATTCGGCAAGTTTTACTGTTATAGGTCAAAAATAAGAGATACATAAAGCCTAAAATGGTGGGAAAATTGAAGTCGCAACATAAATGAATAGATTATGGAGTTACTCGATTGTATGTACACCTCTTGGCTGCATGCGGTTTAAGGACAAGAAATTGACAAAGATAACAATTGAGTAAAAGCAATAATTGTACAACTTGTTGCCTTGTACTATATATGGACATTGGAATTAATTCCAGTGAGGGGAAAATAAATGTTCTGTTAATTACATAGTCTATTTATGTTTAATTGGTTTTAATTATAATAATAATAATAATAATAATAATTATTATTATTATTATTATTATTATTATTATTATAAGATAAACTTCAAGGCTTATTCCGAGTATTGAAGTAAAATTAAAGTAAATTCAAATAAAATACTAAAATTCCCACAATTTATTATGCATATCTATATAACAAAATACAAATGATTTTGAATTTTTCGCTTATCTAATAAATTATTTGAGTCATCCAAAGTTTGGTATAAATCTGACCGTTCATTATTTTCTCCTTCTTTATTTCCTCTTCTTCTACATTTTTCTTCTTCTCCAAACCCTATCTTCAATACATTATTCTTCTACATTTTTTTTCTCTCCAACAAAAATTAGTGCCGGAGTCACAGGATTACCGCTAGTATATATATATATATTAGCAATAATTGAGTGTATTTCATATTTCTATTAAGAGGCACATACTACTTTTCCTTCTTCTTTTTTTCCTGGCACTTTCTAAGTATGGTAACAAAAGATTTATGAACGAAGAAGAGGTCTTTTCTTTTTCTTTTCTTTTTTTCTTCTTTTTATTTTCCTCGCAGTTTCCAAGTTCCATACCTGAAATTATAGTTATTGATGAATGAGTTTTGATATTTTCTGGAGAACTAATGATGTAAGAATGATGATCTAAAACATGTAACGCAATAAAAATATTGTCAACGTAATAATTCCAAAATGTACCCAAAAACACATGCAACAGTACAAAATACTGATATTAGTCCAAATATAAGGAACCAGAAACGGAGAACAACAAATTTCCGAAATACAAGGAGCCAGAAACGGAGAACAACAAATATAAGGAGCCAGAAACCGTACGGATTGGATCGAGAGGCTATGCTTATAGCTCTTCTTTTATCGATACAAAAATTCTATGCAGACATTTGGACATGAACTCTTTACAATTTCACTTATTTATATTTTGACCCTTCATTATAAAAAATGGGAGTCAAAATACAAATAAGTGAAATTATAAGAGTTTATATCCAATTATCATATCCGTATAGAAGAACTCTGATCGATATGTTTCCCATCATTTGCGATCAATTGATAATCAATTAAGAGAAAATAACATATAGTGACACACTAGACTACTTATATAAAATATTACTTAAATCAGCGTAGTTTAAATTGATGGATGATATATTTAAAAATAAGTATTAATTTATATTTTATTAAATGCCACCACATTTACAGTGTATCGTTTTTTAGTTATCCTATAGATAAATTATCAAATGCGACACCATAACTTCAACTCAACTCGTTTACGTAAATAAATAATCTTTTTAGTGAAACGAACTCAAATTGAGCTTAGTATTATTAAGTTGAGTCTTATTCACGAATAACTCATATATATATATATATATATATATATATATATCATTACAAGATATATATGATTTGCACTTGTATATATAATAAAATGAGAGTCCTAAATATACACAAATGTATAAAAAGATCATTGAAAGTCGGCTAATACAATTAATTTACTATACAAATGCAATTAAAATCAATAAAATAAAAGGTGAGGGTAGCCAATTTCATGGAATCAATCTAAATTATTAAACAAGGGAAAATATTTTATAGTTAGAGAGTACTTTATGATGAGAAACAAAATCTAGATGGATGTGAGGAAATATATAGAATATTAAATTATGTAATGTAAGTAGTATATCTTAGTGTTTGTCTTGTGGATAGTATTTTAAGTAAGTAGTCCTAATCAACGAAGTCAATATTGTAGTGAAGAACATGTAAGTGATTGGCATGCGGCTTCGCACGTTCCCCTCAATTTCCTCCTCTCTTTCCTTCTTAATATATCAGCCACTTAATCTATCTATCTATCTATCTATCTATCTATCTATCTATCTATCTATCTATCTATATATATATATATATGTATGTATTAATGTATATTAAATCTTGTCTCAAATTAACTTCTCAAATATAAAAAAAAACTGAGTCCTAGCTCCTCTTTTCCATTCTCTCTCCAGAACCTGATGGAAGTGATGATGCCTTCACCGGCCGGACCCACCACATGCACTTCTCCGGGGAGCCCACAAGGTGGCTCCGCCGCCAACTACTTCTTTAATGCCCCTACATACTCCTCCGTCGTCCAGCATCAAATTTCTTTCTCCACCACCGGCTGCGATACTCCACTTCCACAAAACCCTCATAATAATTTTGAGGACGATGAATATGACAGTACTACTACAGATTTTGCTTTCGATTTCAGTGGACAGTTGGATCCAACACCTTCTCTCTCAGCCGAGGAGCTTTTTGACGGCGGCAAGATCAAGCCATTACTGCCACCACCACGTTCACCTAAAAGAATCCTCAAAAATGCTAATGAAAAAACAATTATAGAAACACGTAGAGATAGTACTCTTTTGGAAGGAAAAGATATTGGTCAACGTGGAAGGGAAAGAGTTTATGAGTCATCCAATTCAAGAAGACGACAAAATTTTTTGTCAAAATCTTTGTCGCCTTCAAGAAATTCTAACATGATATCAGAGCGCATTAATAATGCACAAATTTCAAAGCAAATATCACCCTCTTTAATTTCAAGTTCGAGCTCGAGTTCAAGTTGGTATGGAAAATGGAAGCTGACGGATTTGTTGTTGTTTCGTAGCGTGTCAGAAGGTCATGCAACAAACAAGAGGTACAAATTTTTTAAGAAAATTAGTCAAAGTGAGGATGTGAAGAATTCGAGCTTCAGGTCAACGGATAGTAGTGGTTTGGGGTCGAGTGGCTGGAGGAAGAATGGGAATGTGTCTGCTCACGAATGGCACTATAAGGTGAATCGGGCGGTGGCGGAGGAGATGAGGAGGAAGACTTTCTTGCCTTACAAGAAAAATCTCATGGGTTGCATGGATATTAATGGTGGTGTTTGTGAGCTTTTTTAAGGGATGTGCTAACTAGAATTTAGGAGAAATGATAAAAAGATTAATGCGTATAATAATTAATGTATTTTTTAAATAGACAGTGCCGAGTTGTTGCGAGTGCTCCGAGTATTCATCTCCCCAACACTTTAGAATTATCAATTTAAAATATAACAACTAAGTGCACACATTAATAGTTATCTATAGATTGAGTGCAAGATCTATGTAATATAATAAGGCATTCTATCCTAAAGTTTCTATCACTATTTGTATGGTGTTGCGATAATGCGGAATATATGGTTTTAAATATGTTACTTATTTAACATTTTTGGCTTCTTATATACAGGTGCTCATAATTTTAACTCATTACATACCAATACACCATTATCAAGTTGAATTTACTAGCAACACAACCAATCACGTGGTAGATGAAATTAAGTAATTAATTGAACGGTCAACAACTCTATACTCTAATCCCAGAGTCGATCCGCATAAAGTTTATAATATATATATATATATATAATATATATATATATATATATATACTAGATCTAAAACCTATCTCTTAAATAACATATTTCTTTTAAATAGTATACTTTTATTAAAATTATGTCGTTTTGAAAATTCTTTTAAAAAATAAAATAATATTAAAAGTGAGTGATCTCACTTGTTTCTTTTTATCTACAAAAATGTCACGCCCCACTTATTTTAAAAAAAAATTTCAAAATGACATAATTTTAATAAAGATATACTATTTAAAAGAAATATGCTATTTAAGAAGTATATTTTATATCCGTCCTCTCTTTCTCTCTATATATATTAAAATGGTTGTCTAAAAATGTCAAAATAACAAAAGTCAAAAGATTTCATGGGTAAGCAAAATCTTGTCACTTTTTGTCTTCTTTAAAAAGTAAGGAAATTAAATTTGACGTTATAAAAGTAATGCACATTATCTTCATTATTTCATTGGTGGGTTTATTAGAGTCGCTGTCATTTGAACCTTTCAGGTTTTTCTTTGCTTAATTAATCTGCATACGTACGAAACCTAATCCATGTTCAATAACTACCCATACCTGAATTATTTGCAAAGTGAATGAATCACAATATATATTAACATTACTACATTAGTAATCAGTAGCACCTTGAACATATGGTCATATGGTAATAAACGTACATATACAAACTTGTAATTAACCTTTCGCATGAACTCCCTTAATTCTCTGTTAACTTTGACATGCTTTCACTTCTAAATTTTGATTAAAAAAAATTTGAGAAGAAAATGAAAGGTTATGTTTTCAATTAATTTAAGAATAAAACATAAAGTTAAATTTGATCCATTTGAACTCAAAATGGATGCATCACCTAAGAAAAATATATTGAGAAAATCAGAATAGATCGATAATTTTTTATATGATGAAGAATTAATTAATTTAATACTGTACGTATATCGTGTTCCGTATGGCTATTGATTTAATTTTCTTTAAAAAGGCATAAATATGTTGGGCATGCAAAAAATGGCATACTGTTAGAGTACATCCGTTATCAGTCCCACAATTATTATCTCAATTTCAAGTTCAGTTTTTGAGGATTAAAATTTTAAATTATAAAATAATTTTTCACATTAGTTCTAAGTTAATCAACCTAAATGTGTCTATTTATAATTACATGGACCTATTAAATTAAATAGGTGCATTTTTTGTACTAATATTCCTTGAGTTTAAAAGAATGATATATCAGTTCTTATATCTAAAAGCACGACATCTAATTAATATATCTTAGTGAATTGACTGTTGGTACATGAATTGATTTAAGTAGTTAATAATTTAAAATTTTAATTATCAATGATAATTGATAGGTGCGGCAATTTTTGCATTAATGGTAAGATATCTATGTCCTTCGTTTTTCAAGTTTCAGAATGCATATAATCATAATCACATTAATTTAATCATGAGTTGTTGTGATTTTCTACATACTAATTTAATACTTAACTTAATTGTATTTTGAATATAAGAATTAAATGAAAGCATTTGTACCTCAACTCATGCATGCATCAATAATACTAATGATCATATTGACTGTTTGATTAAAACTTTTCAAATTCTGATGTTAATCGATAATCTCTATCAGTTCACTTAGGTTATGTTTATTTAAAAAAAATATGTTTGAGATTAGACTATTTATCTAAATTTAACATTACTTCGGACTACTTAATTATTTGACGAATGACTACTAGTCCCTAAATGTGAGACTATTAGTCCCTTAATGTGAGACTATTAGTCTCATAAAATCATTTGATAGCTTAAAATAGGAGGACTATTAATTCTATATTTATTACTCATAAATATATAGCTTTAGCAATGACAAAAACTAATTCATTGGACTATTAATCTCATATCATGGGATAAAATAGTCATAAGTAGTGTTAAATTAAGATAAATATATAGTTCAATCTAAAACATGTTTTTTGCAAACAAACATGACCTTATTTGTGTTTGAGTATATATATAATCTAACAAACTTACACTCAATATAAAATAAAATTTTAGTATTATTATTACCTAAATTAATATGAAATGTTGGAAATTGATATACTTGAGCAATTACTAATATTTTTATCTAAATTGTTATGACATCTATAAATTGACATGACATGACATGACATTTATTCTACCTTCTTTAATTTTTTCCTTGCACTTTCCGGATTAATTCCTTACCGGTAATGACTGTTTTGTTTTCTTTTTTAATTTTCTTGGAGTAGCAAAATAATATTCCGGTCAAAATAGTGACTTCATAACAAGTAATGACATGTGAAACGTACGAGTAATAGTTGCTTAATCTAAGGATAACAAATTAACAATGAAAACGGAAAAGTCCTGCAAATTTAATCAAAACAATTCGATCAAATCATCACAAAAGAACTCAAATTTAAGTTGTTTCTTTAATTTTAAAGTTTTATCTAAATCCTTTCTCAAATCATTAATTTATTCGTGATTGCTATCACCTAATCTGTTACTCAATAAAAAAAATTTTAAAAAAAAAAACTCAAAATCATATGTATTATCAAATGCAAACCTAAAACTGACTACTAATTATTAAAATCAGATTTTCTTTAAAAAAAAAAATTTTTGTTGCTCCTCACTAATTTCAAATATACAATCTTTTATTGGGGTAATAATTCCAAATAGTTTTTTCCCGGAGGCTATCTCTTATTCATGATATTTTTTTCGATTATATAATCCTAGAATGCTATACAGAGCATGCTGACCGTTGTAGGGTTAGCGTGCTAGTGGGATTTAATTAATATGTATAAAGCTAAGTAACATTCTTCAAACTTTGACATCAGATTACTATATGAAAATTAAATTAAATTATTACTTATAAGAATATTCCTGTTACCTAACGCCCCAAAAAATAATAATAATGCATGTGGTCCTATATATCCAATTTAAGTCCACATTTTAGTGAGCTCCTGAACAATCATACATGCACCTGACTGGAAGGCAGCTATTTTTGAATTTACATACACTCCTCACTTTCCTCTTCTCTTTCCTTCTTTGTCGCTGTCTGTATATATATATATAGACAGCATATACATCTCCCAAAATTAACCTATCAACTCGCAAAACCCTGAGATCCCTCCATATCTCTTCCCTTTTCTCTCTAAAACAGGCAAACAAATTAAGTATACATATGGAAGTGATGATGCCGTCCCCAGTGGCCGGAGCAGAATTCAACTTCAACAGCACATGCACTTCTCCGATTGAGAGTGCCCCTAGTAGCCCACATGGCAGCTCCGGCAACTATTTCTTCAGCGCTCCTACTAGCCCCGCTAGCGCCTCCGTTTTTTACCGTCAAATTTCTTTCGCCTTCACAGCCGGCGGCAGATCTAGTCCGGCACCGCAAAATCCATGCGATTGGGAAGAAAACCCTGAAGAATTATTTACACATAGTAATAATTCTGAGGAGGATGAAGCTGACAGTACTACGGATTTCGCTTTCGATTTTAGTGGGCAGCTGGTGTCCACACCTTCTTTACCGGCCGATGAGCTCTTTGACTGTGGCAAGATCAAGCCATTGGAGCCGCCACCTAAGAAAATTCTTAGAAATGCGCTGTCGTTTCGTAAGAAGAAGAAATATTCTGATCCATGCACAGAAACAATTATAGAGACACGTAATGATACTAATGTATTTGAAGGAAGGGATCAACGTGGAAGAGACATAGTTCACGATTCTTCCCGTTCAACTAGAAGACAAAAAGGATCACAGTCTATATCTCCGTTACGGGATTCGAAAATGGTACCAGAGCCAGTACTTAATCATGAACGGAGTTCTAAACAGGTATCTCCGTCTTTAGTTACAAGTTCGAGTTCGAATTCGAGTTCTAGTTGGTATGGGAGATGGAAATTGACGGACTTATTGCTGTTTCATAGTGCATCTGAAGGTCATGCAACAAATAAGAAATATGATTTTTTCAGGAATAGTCAAACTGAGGATGAGAAGAATTCGGGTTTTAGGTCAAAGGATAAGAGTGGTTCGGTGTCGAACGGCGGCCGGAAAAAGGAGATGGTGTCGGCTCATGAGTGGCATTATAAGGTGAACCGGCAGGCAGCCGGGGAGATGAGGAGGAAGACTTTCCTGCCTTACAAGCAAAATCTCATGGGGTGCATGGATTTGGATGCCGTTGTTCGTGAGCCTTCCGGCAGAAGGATTAGTAATTCGCAAGTGATGATGCGCCAATATTGATTTCACATTTTTTTCAATTGTATGCTTTTGTTGACATCGCCGGATGGAGATACATAGGAACCAAATGGGCCATGCATGCATGCCCACTTGTGTTATAAAGTTTGTTCGTAGGGATATCATTCTACCTTACTAGCTATAATATTTCTTATATGATGTATTGCTCTTCATTAAGAATATAATTCTTTTAACCTTTTTTTTTTTCTTTTCATTTTAGTGTAATAAGTATTAGAGTTAATAGCATATCCAATCCCAAAATATGCACATTTTTTCACATTGTAACTGAAGTATAATTCCTTCCATCCCAGTTTCAAAAGTAACACGATCCTCCAAATACGAACCAAAAGTAACATGATCCTCTCAATACGCATCCTCGTCAAAATTCCAACGGAAAAAGACACCGGAGTGATCACATGTTCCCGCCACATAAATATATATGCAATTTTACCATATATTTTTAAGTTTGACGGTATAATAATATTTAAAAATATTTAAATCATCAATCTAATTCAAATTAAATACAAATTCATATTAAATAAATAAATTACAGAATAAATAAAGAAGATATCTAACCCTTTCTTCTTCATTCTACGCCCAGAAACCAGTCTTCTTAATCAATCTTCTCGACACATGCAATACTAGTTATCTATATTGACTGCAAGATCTATGTAATATGTCAAGGCATTCTATTCCTATACTCACTATCACTATCTATGGTGTTTTGATAATGTGAATATATGGCTTTAAATGGTTTAATTATTGAAAATATAATTTTCAAGAATTATATTTACATCTGCTCATATTGTAAACTAATGTACTACGTACGTATCATTATCAAGTTAATTAAATTTACTAGCAACACGACCAATAACGACGTAGATGAAGTTAATTGAATGGTCAAATGCTATCTTCTACGTACCCTCATTCGAGAGTCTGCATAAACTATTTGTTGTACTGGTTTTGTCTACAAATTAATGTAAAAAAAATTCCTCTCTATAAAAGTCGCAAGATTTCATGCGTAAGCAAAATCTTGTCACCTTTTTGTCAACTTTTTGTTTTAAAAGAAGGGAAATCAAATTTGACATTATAAATGTACTACACATTACTTCCATTATTTCATTGGTGGGTTTAGTAGATTAACTGTCATTCGAAACTTTCAGGTTTTGCTTTGTTTAATATGCAGACGTACTAAACCTAATCCATGTCTAATAATTAACTACCCAGACCTCAATTATTTGCAAAGTGAATGAATAAAATAATAACATTGGTAAACATTAGCACCTTAATCATGCACATATATGGTCATATAGTATTTTAATACAACAACTACTAGTACTCTACTACACACACATATATATACATATATATATGTACAAACTTTTAATTAACCCTTTGTCAGGTGCTCACTACTACATCTAACATTAGCACCTTAATCATGCATATATGGTCATATAGTATATCTCAGGTGCTCACTAATTTATTCTCTATGACATGCTTTCCAATTCTAAATTTTGAAAAAGAAGAAGAAGAAGAGTTATGTTTTTAATTAATTTAAGGATAAACATAATGTTATATGTGATCCATTTGAACTCAAAATGGATACATCACCTACGAAAAATAATAATCAGAAATTCACAATAATCGATATATATATATAGAAATTAAAGTGTAAGAATAAAACACAATGTTATATGTGATCCATTTGAACTCAAAATGGATACATCACCTACGAAAAAAAAAACAATCAGAAATTCACAATAATCGATATATATATATAGAAATTAAAGTGTAAGCCTTCATATAAAAATGATAAAGTGTTCAGTATGGGCTATTGATTTATTTTTCTTAAAAAAAGGAATGAAAACATGTTAATTGGGCACGCAAAAAATGTAACTACAGGTTGTACAACCCTGACATATATTTTTAAATGTCATATTGCTATAGCACATTAGTTATCCGTCCCACAGTGATGATCTCAATTTCAAGTTCACTTTTGAGCATTAAAATTTTAAATTATAAAACAATTTAACATTTTCGTAAGATAATCAACATAAATGTGTTAATAATTAAATTAATGGACCTGTTAAATAGGTGTATTTTTTGTACTAATATTCTTGTGTTTTAAAAGAATATATATTTTGTATACATATGTTTACTTGCCACAATCTTTTAGGTTTACTTACAAATAAAATTTCATGACGAGTTAAAAAGTTTTTCTAAATATGTTGAATCGGCGTACAATAAATTAAATTTATATAATAAATAAAATATGAAACATTTAGGTGAATGAAATATTATTTGGGAAACTATTTCACTTTATTTGCCCGAGATCAAATATTGTTTGATATTTCAACCCCATGACTGAATTCTCCCCACAAGAGAAGACATAAATGTCTAAAATGCATGGTAGGAAATTGAACCATCAACATAAACAGATAGATTTGGAGTAAGCATAGGGTATCCACCACCTCGTTGTGCCTTTGCATGTGGCCAAGACATTGACAAGTACTATCATGATTGAGTTAAAGCCTTGTACAACTTAATTAATTGTTGTCTTGTGCCACCAAAAATACTAATGTTAATTTTGTTATTTCAATGTAAAAATTAAAATGATAGATATATCTAACTATATTTGATGTGTTGATATTTCCCACAAATAAGGTCGAACCTTGTACTTTTGGGATTTGAATGAAAGATGTAGACAATATTGCATATGTGAGGTTGCAAATCTGTATCGAATATAGTCATTTAAGTGGCTGGCTAGGAATTATCGAGTTTCTTATTTTTTTTTTCTCAAAGGGTCGTATGTGTTTACACATGGCACTAACAAATGTTTAGAACTCAATTTGACCTAAAAACTTAAATAATTAGGTCTCGAGTCTATTCATGTATATTAATCTTTATCTCTTTTATTCTTTTTTCGATGTGAAACTCCAATTTACTTGTAATATTCCAACACATGTACATGTATAGCATATTTAATCATATTAATGTCATTTCACCAAAAATAAATGTTCTTAATAATATAAAATAACTATACATAACACACAATCCACACATATATCTCTACCTTTAAAACAACAACTATCCACATGCATTAAAACCTAAAGAAATGACCAGAAGCTAAAAATTCAAACAACAGAGCAGTAAAGGTTATCCCAAAAACAAAACAAATAGAAAATGACATGAAGCATTTATTCTACCTTTTCTATTTCCTTGTACTTTCCGGAAATGACTTTTTTTATTTTCTTGGAGCAGCAAAATAATATTCCTGTCAAAATTAATAGTGACTCCGTAAAATATAATGACTCCAAAATAGAAAGATCTAATTAATTAAACACGTGACACGAGTAATAGTTGCTTAATCTAAATATAGCAATGAAAACGGAAATCATAGCAAATAGCAACTACTCACTCAATACAATCAATGAAAGCATCACAAAAGAGCTCAAATTTAAAATGTTTCTTTTTAAAGTTTTATCTTAATCCTTTCTCATGATCCAAGTCATCAATTTATTCGTTGCTATCACCTAATTTATTACTCAATTTAAAATTTAAAATCTTATGTATTATTAAATAGAAACCTTTAAGACTTATTGTTAATTACTAGATAGATTCAGATTCAAAATCATATAAATCTATTACTATTACTAAGATATAAGTGTAAATACAATACAATTATTAACATTCTTATATTAGGTCATGTTATAAGTTACAGAAAAATATTACATGTGTATAATATAGAGTTGTATCTCTTTACATTTTTCTGTATCAATTCGGTCAAGTAAATACAAGTATGGATCTGCTATATAAATGTAACTTTTTTTTATTTTTTATTTTTTTTTATAACTAGACTTGATATAATAAGAGCCTTCCGGTCAAACTGATAGCCTTTTGCCGTATATCACATAGACATACGTAACTTAGTTATTGAATAAATTAGATTTACGTTATACATTTGAGACTTTGATTGGAGTATTTAGACATACGTAACTTAATTATTGAATAAGTTAGATTTACGTTATACATTTGAGACTTTGATTGGAGTATTTAGACATACGTAACTTAGTTATTGAATATGTTAGATTTACGTTATACATTTGAGACTTTGATTGGAGTATTTCCCCCCCCCCCCCCCCACCCCCCCCCCCCCCCCCACCCCCACCCCCCACCCCCACCCCTCCTATTATATACTCCTATTATGCTATTGCATAGAGTCGCATAAATTATGCTTGTGTGGGGTTAGTGTACATCCTAGTGGGGTTTAATTTAATATTCATAGAATTGAGTAACATTCTTCAGAATTGTCATTGGATTATTATATGCAAATAAAATCATGCTTAAATGCATTTTAGTTTAAATACACTTTAAACCTTTAAGTTTTTCATTTTTTATAATTTAAACTCTAATGTTTTAACTTTAAAACATTGAACCCAAGTGTCTTTAAATTTTTATAAATTAAATCTTGTGGCCATTTACGAGTAATAATTGATCCGAATAAAAGTATTTTGGGTAATTTTACTTCAAAATATCTTTGAAAACACAAAAAAAATATAGACACGTGATTAGTGTGCAATGATGAAAAAAATTGGAAAAAATTAATCCAATATAAAAGATATATACCTTCAAAAGACTTAATTTCTTAGATTGATAGAAAACCTTAAATATCTTTAAAAAGCACAGAAAATTCTAGTCGCGTGATTAGTGTGTGACGAAGAAGAAAAAAAATCGAAGCCAATATAAATGATATAGACCCTTAAAAGACTTAATTACCATTTATTTTGAGTTACACGACTTATTCCGATAAGAAATATTTAATTTGATAGTCAAAAAGTATTATTTATAAAAATATAGAAACCTTAAGGTTTAATATCTCAAAATTAAAATATTAAAATTTAAAATATAAAAATCGAAAAACTATAAATTTTAAAGTATATTTCAGCCATAAAACTAATAATAATACTCCTATCACCTAACGCCCACAAAAATAATAATGCATGTGGTCCTATATATCCAATTAAGTCCACATTTGAGTGTGCTCCTAAAGTAAAACAATCATACATTATGCAAGTGATTGGAAGGCGGCTATTTTTAAATTACAAATACACCTCAATTTCCTATTCTCTTTCCTTCTTTGTCGCTGTTTATATATTTTTCTATATATATATATATATATATATATATATATATATATATAGTGTATATACATGTCCCAAAATTAACTTATCAACAAACAAAAGCCTAAGATCCCTCCATATCTCTTCCCTTCTCTCTCCAAAACAAATATACATATGGAAGTAATGATGCCGACGCCGGCCGGAGCAGAATTCAACTTCAACAGCACATGCACTTCTCCGATCGGAAGTGCCCCTAGTAGCCCACATGGCGGCTCCGGCAACTATTTCTTCAGTGCTCCTACCAGCCCCACTAGCGCCTCCGTCTTCTACCGTCAAATTTCTTTTGCCTTCACGGCCGCCGACTGCACTAGTCCGGCTCCGCAAAATCCATGTGATTGGGAAGAAAATCTTGAAAACCCTGAAAATTGTGGAGAATTATTTACACACAGTAATAATTCTGAGGAAGATGAAACTGACAGTACTACGGATTTTGCTTTCGATTTCAGCGGACAGCTAGAACCCACACCTTCTCTGCCGGCCGATGAGCTCTTTGACGGAGGCAAGATCAAGCCTTTGGAGCCGCAACCCAAGAAGATTCTTAGAAATGCGTTATCGTTTCGTAAGAAGAAGAAGTATTCTGATCCGTGCACAAAAACAATTACAGAATCACATAATCATACTAACAATATATTTGAAGGAAGGGATCAACGTGGAAGAGAAAGAGTATACGATTCTTCTATTTCAACTAGAAGACAAAAGGGGTCAAAGTCTTTATCTCCTCTACGGGATTCTAACACGGTATCAGAGTCGGTACTTAATAATGAACAGAGTTCTAAACAGACGTCTCCGTCTTTAATTACAAGTTCGAGTTCGAGTTCAAGTT
Organism: Aralia elata; assembly: GCA_034770075.1. Taxonomy (NCBI): domain Eukaryota; kingdom Viridiplantae; phylum Streptophyta; class Magnoliopsida; order Apiales; family Araliaceae; genus Aralia; species Aralia elata. The sequence goes on along the minus strand of CM068388.1, from coordinate 95,327,298 downwards.
CTAGTTGGTATGGGAAATGGAAATTGACGGACTTATTGCTATTTCGTAGCGCATCTGAAGGTCATGCAACAAACAAGAAATATGATTTTTTCAGGAAAAGTCAACCTGAGGATGTGAAGAATTCGAGTTTTAGGTCAAAGGATAAAAGTGGCTCGGTCTCGAACGGCGGCGGGAAAAAGGAGATGGTGTCGGCTTATGAGTGGCATTATAAGGTGAACCGGCCGGCAGCCGGGGAGATGAGGAGGAAGACTTTCTTGCCTTACAAGCAAAATCTCATGGGGTGCATGGATTTGGATGCTGTTGTTCGTGATCCTTCCGGCAGAAGGATTAGTAATTCACAAGTGATGATGCGCTAATATTGATTTCACATTTTTCATTTGTATGTTTTTGTTGACATCGCCGGAGGGAGATACATAGGAACCAAATGGGCCATGCATGCATGCCCACTTGTGTGATAAAGTTTAATTGTTGGGATATGATTGTACTATAATTAATATTTATGATTGAGAATATATGATGTATTGCTCTTAGAATATGTTCTTTCACTTTTCTTTTTTTTACATTAGTGTAATAATTAAATATTAAATAAAGTTTGGTATTACACTAGCGTGTACAACCAACTTTTATTATTATAAATACTAAATAGACTAAATATTAGATCGACGAAGTCGAATTTAATATGTTATATTATATATTATTATTAGTGGATAAAACTTATCTACTTCATTTATTTGTACTTTTAGCAACCACTAACTCATAAAGGAACATGACCTATTGAGGGATATGAAAGTTAAATTAAAATTAAGGCTCACAAATTAAGTAAAACTAGTAGCTAATGACTTTCTCTGATAACCAATAATATTGAATAGACAATTAATGTGCTAGCTGATAATATGGCTCGATATATGACTTGTTATTAACATGTCATATTTTTATTGGAGAAATTTATCTTTTTGGACAAAAACTTGCATAAGCCCTATTATTTGTTTTATAACATTTAATTTAATCCTCTTGTAGTCATTATTGGTAAAGTAGGGGCATGGCAAGTTGAGTAGTAACAAAGTGGGTGGCTGGTTTAATTTGTCTGTTGTGATCAAATTGAAAAAAGTAGGATACCAACAACGAAATTAAGTATCACTTAATTATTTTAATTTTTATTATATTCTATATTACTAGTATTAGTTTGATTTGGATATTCTATTCGCAACATTTGACTTATGCACGCACATACAAACGGGCACATAGTAGTTTAAACTTTAAATTGAGAAATTTTTAATTGTTTATTTAATTTGAGTCACATGTTGAATTGGATGGACATTATTTATTGATTGTTTTAGAATTGTCAAATTCAGTGGATTAGTCTTTGTCTGTTTGTAAAGGAGGAAAGAGAAGGGAAGGAGAAGGAGATATACTTGTTTAATTGATATTTGAGAGAGAAAGAAAATGACAGGAATAGATGTATGCATATCCCTTATCACATTTATTTTGATTTTCTGGATGAGGCAGGAGAAATTTAATTAATAAAAATATAAATAAATGCACTTTAACAGGAATAAGAATAAGAAAAGCTGTGGTTATGAAACCCCATTTTTTTTTTTATTAATTAATTGACACCCTCTTCCTGGGGCGGATCTAGGAATTATTCCCAGCAGAAGCGGATTTTAATTTGGCGGGGGTTTGGGGACTGCGCCCCCGAGCTAATTTTTTTAGATAATTTTATGTTTTCGGATGATTACATATGTAAAATAAGAGTTAATTTAGTTACATAAAACTATAACCCATAAAAATATGTACTCAAAGATATTGAAATTCAACTAGAAATTCTGACCGCAAACAAAGAGATCATCCTTTTGTAACTAATGGAATTTTTTCTTTTGTTGCACCAAGTTTAACTTTTTTATTAATCTGTCCCCTTGAGTTTACTAATTTATAAATTTTGTTCCCTTGAGTTTAAAAAAAAAAAAGTGTGAGATCCGCCAGTGCTGCCTATGCTGCCCTCTTAGTAGATCCGCGCCAGTGCCCTCTTCATTATTATTATATGAGCTTTAACTATTTTTACATTCTTTATTGATTGCAAAAGGATAATCAACATGTTGCATAATAAATAGATTATTTCTTTTTAAACTATTTTATTTAATCCTTTTAATTTATTCTAAGACAAACTTGTATACCACTATGTGAAATATAGACTTATGTTGCGAGAAAAATTAACATTTTTAGATACAAATTCCCCCTCACCACCACAATATAATTTTATTGTGGTTGCAGTGCTAATTTGTTATGGCAAAACAACTCAAAATAACATAACTATTTTATACAACAATTATATAATTTTAGCACTTTTATTAATAGTAATTTTGACATTTTACCATTCTATATTATTTAAATTGACGTCTTTATACGCTATTGTTGTACTCGTTATAATTGACTTTTTTCTTTTATATGTGTGTGTGCATATTCAATTTCTTCTAATTATGATTTTGTCTTAGTTTTAAAATATATTGAACCCAACAGAAATAAAAAAAAATCATAATTATATTAGAATGAAAGATTAGATGTTAAAAAACAAAGAAAAAAATGTAAAAGATATTCACCACGGTTATGACTTATGAGTAAAATTTTAATTATCATCCAATAGAAACAATGGATGAACCTCTTTGGGCCGCTTAACCTGCTGAATACTATTGTGTAGTTGGGCTTAAAGAAAAGGTACTACAATATTTTCATTTTTGTGGTTATTTTTTTATTTTATTTTTATTTGTGAAGTAAGCCTTATATTACATATCAATGTATCATAAGACGGAAAAATCATTATATTACACATCAATTTTACAAACTCTCGACTGTAAAATCCATAAAATTAGGATGCTAAAATTATTTTTTTTTTAAATTGGAAAATAGTTTATTGCCCAAGTCGACGGTCATTATCTCCAAAAATAAAAAAAAATAAAATAAAAAATTACAAACTCTTGAGGCAATGTATCCCATATGAATTGGGACGTTAGTTAAATTTTTATTTTTATTTTTAATTCAGAAATTTTGAACAAAATATGACAGACTTAGGTGAGAGTCCATTAGAGTATCATCTATATTATTAAAAAAGAGGAGAAAAATAACTAACTCTCTTGAAACTGTGTAACATTTTAATTTCTCTTATAAAAGTTTTTTTTCTCTTCTAACTCCTTATCATCTCCTAATTTATCTTCAATATAACTGCACACACATAACGTATGCCAGGAACACCATACTGATAACTTGGTAACAAGATCAATCAAACAGGAGCCCATATTTTGATTTATAATGAGATTGGGTTTCTGTTAGATTTTTTAATGTACTAAACTACTAATTACTTTATTATTTTTATAAGTGTGGATTTAAAGAATGATTTGGGGATATGAGTATCAATAAACCCTAGGCCCAACAAAAGAAAACCCAAATGAAGGATGTGTATGATGAGTAAATTCCCTTTCTTCTTTACAGCAGTTGTTTACGTTTTACTTAATATATTAATTATACAATATATATATCAACAATTATCTGTTTAATATTAAATTTAAAGACAAATTATTATTAAAATTATGCCAAAATGAGTTCTAACATATTTTTATATTGGTAAAAAACAATTAACAAAAAATGGACTATCCTTTTCAAATGAAAAGGGTCGATATTATTTGTTTAATATTACCATTAAGAAATATAAATACATATAAAGGCTTGGGGAATCTGATTTCTTTACTGAAGGACCAATTCACCAGCAGGCTGAGTTTGTTGACTTGTGCTATAGTCAAATGTGTTTAGTTTATCATTAGAAAGTGGAATGAATATACTATAGTTTAATTATTTTTTATTCATTTTGTCACGTTTTATTTTAATTATTTTTCTATTTTAGGAAGAAAAATACCACATTATATATAAATAAAATAAAAAAGAAGTAAGTTTGTTTCAACAAGAAAGTATTAACTCGGAAACTATCATAGATAATAGATTGAAAATACGTCTGTTTGAGAGATTAGAGTATGAAACAGTACTGTTAGTATGATATAAAGATTACTCCCTTTCCATTATTATGAGATTGAATTAGTTAACATCCAAAAACAAGTAATAAGAAAACTAATATAGTTCAAGAATAAGGTAAAATATCATAAACATAAACATAAATTAAAATAACACATTTATCATACTGAATAATAATAATAATAATAGTTAAAAAATGAAATACCAACAAAGAAGAAATGCTTAGAGATCACCCAATTATATTTTCTCTAATAAAAAAATTATACTATATACGATATTATTAAGTTTAAATTAGCTTCTTTAATTCTTAATTAGTGAAGAAGTTATCATCTTTGCAGGAATGCTAAAATAAAATTATTGCCATATGAAAAGAGCATCATCAAAGTTGAATACTAGCTAGCTCCCGTCAGATTTTAGCGGTTGACTTTCAAACTTTATTTGTAGTGCTCCAATATGGTCAGCATTAAATTAATTTCAGTCAAAAAAAAAAAACAATAATTGCATCATTTTTTTATAAGAAAAAAAAAACAAAATTATACTCGAGCTCACAAAGTACAGAATCAGAAGCAACATTATGAAATGAGCTCATCATCGTCTCTCTTTTAAATTTGAGATAATTCATATTCAGAAGTAACTATTGGACTGACAACATTTAATATATATATATATATATATATGTTCACGGAAAAGTCATTCTCATCATTAATATTCCTCAAATTTTAAATTTCAAAAACAGTGTGCAATTAGAAAATGCAAGCTAAAGTAAAAAAGAAAAAAGAAAAAAGCTAAAACCAGGAATTATTAATTTACCACACGCTCTTGATTTTTAACCGAGTTATGTTTATTTATTATTGTGTCACTCATTTTTATTTCTCACTTAAGGAATAATACCCCGATATCAAGCTATGTTAGCTCTCCACTCCCAAATTATTGAATATAATATTCAACACATGTCTTACCTTATTACGTACGTTTTCACATAATTCGATATTTAATTAGTTAATTAGTTAATTGGTCTTACCTTAATAACGTACATTTAACTTAATATTTGATTAATTATTCAGTTGAATGGTTAATGCATAATTCAACACGTGATCTCAATATTGTAAAACAATACAATTCAACAATTCGAGTTGTTAAATGGTAAATACACTAATTTAAAAATATTGAGTGATTGTTCTTCTTTAACCATTATTAATTATCAACCCTGAAATCCGAAATGAAAACAAAGTGGCAGTTCAAATTTCAATAGCCAAATCTCCAAACCCACCACTCTAAATCCACAATTGGGTTCTAATCCCGTCCCCTTCATTCCTAAAATGTACCCTAACTTCTAATGATTAAACTTGAAATTAGATAACTATTAACTAATACATTTTACTTACCAAACGGGTTAAAAGCTCGATTTACTCAAATATTTTAAATAATACTTAAAATTTCAAACATAATACTAAATTTGATCGGTTTTAATTTTAAGTTGTACGGATCGATCCATTCAAATATTTTAAATAATACTAGAGATCTCAAACATAATACTAAATTTGACCGGTTTCAATTTTCACTCAAATATTTTAAATAATTTCCGATCCCGTAGAGAATTTTACAAGTGATTTAATTCCAATGAGAGTAATTTCAACATTATGGAAGATAAAAAGTTCCTTACATTTTAAGCCAAGAGAAGGAAAGTTTAAAAAGGCGGCTCCCCACCCTTCATTTCTTCCACCTCCTTCCTCCTCATTTCCCTTTTGTCTCTTCTTGCTTCTCTCTATATATTTCTCAAAAATTTCAATTTACAGAGTCCCAGAATGCAAATGGAAGTGATGATACCGTCACCGGCAGCAGGTGGTGGTGAATTCAACTTCAACAGTGCATCCACTTCACCCTACGTGAGTGCCCCTTCAAGCCCACAACGTTTCGGCAACTACTTCTTCAGTGCTCCCACCAGCCCCACACGGGCCACCACCTTCCACCGTGATTTCAACGACCAATTTTCTCTCTCCGCCAACACCACCCCCAACAATGGCCAGTCATCAAATTGGGAAGAAAAACCCGGAACCCAAAAAACAAAAGACACCCAATTCGATTACGAAACCGAATTCGCCTTTGATTTTAGTGGACATTTGGACAAGGACCAAATTTCTCTCTCCGCCGACGAGCTATTCGACTGTGGCAAAATCAAGCCATTAAAGCCACAGCCAAGCTTGCAAAATACCAAAATTAGAGCTCGTGAATCTCCAAAATCAACACCCATACAAAATATTGATGAAGCAAATGAAAGCTTAAGCTCGAAACAGAGATCCTCTGTAAATTCAAATTCGGGTTCAATTTGGTATAGAAAATGGAAGCTCAAGGATCTGTTACTGTTTCGAAGTGCTTCGGAGGGTGACAAGGAAAAATATGGCATGTTGAAGAAAAGTGAGAATGAAAATGCGAAGAACTGGAGTTTCCGATCGACGGATAGTAGTGGTGGTGGTTCGGTGTCCAGTCGGCGGCTGGGAAAGGGGCAGGTATCGGCGCACGAGTGGCATTATACGGTGAACAGGGCTGCGGCGGAAGAGATGAGGAGGAAGACTTTCTTGCCGTACAAGCGTGGTTTATTGGGGTGCTTGGGGTTCCGTATTCCTGGTGTTCATCAACTTTCTACTAGGGGATTTAGTTCATCAGGGAATAGGGATGCGTGAATGATGATTATTCAGATTGATTTATCTCTTAATTCTTCTGTATCTCTTTTTCATCAAAAGTGAATGAATTTCTATGGTTTCATATTTGGTTCTCTTCATCATTTGAAATTCAATGTTACTTACTACTTGATAGTTGTTGCTTCCATTCCAAAATTGATATTCCAAGCAACAACTATCAAATAGAGAGGTGCATATCAAATTTGTGCTTCAACATTAATTACTCCAATTATAAAACACAATAGTCAAACTTAACTACCATTTATTTATGGCCATTCGTAAATTTGAGTGGGATTTTATTGATTTATTTTGAAATTCATGAGATAAACTTGTATTTATATCAATTTATTACTAATGTAACAGACATGTTTCAAATTTACGGTGTATTCGTGAGTATCTCTCTTATTTTGATCTAATAAATTATTTTTTATTTTTGTGAAGTTTGTTTTTCTTTTTGTAGAACTTATTTTTTCCATGAGATAACTGATTTCTTTCTCTTTTGTGAGGAGATTTTATTATCATCTCTTAGGAGATTTTACTTTCTCCATTTGAGAGATTTTGTTTTTTCCGTTTTGGAGATTTTTTTTTGTTCGTGAGACTTTTTCGAGTGCATGAGTTGTTGAATATGGATTGTTCAAATTTGAATGTCGCGCTTTCATTGTAACTTGTTTTTTCTGTTGCTCGTGCTAAAGAACAAATCCAATTCTATTATTATTTTGAGGATATGACTGTATTTCAAGAGTTTATTTGGTGTCCACTAACGTTGTTACTACAACTGACCATTGAGTCTTCTTTTTTTTTGTAATTCTTTCATCTTTTGTAACAGATTACTGTTTTAATATATTTCAATCTTTTAAACTGTTTGATTTAAAAAAAAATCTTATTTAGATTTTTTTATAGTCCATTTAAGAAATTTAAAATTAATATGAGTTCATCTAATTTTAGTTAATTGACTTCAAAATATTGGTAGTTATTTTTAAGAGCACTCGTAATACAAAATATGTTGTATTCAAAATTTACACGAATTATTAAATTTCAGTATTTCGCGAATTAATTTGGAAAATTCAAAATAAGATCATTTTTATCATGTAACAAAGATGATACTCATTATCGGATTTATAGCTGGGTTTCTCTCTGGATTTAGTGATCAAGAAAATGATGACTATATATTTCAAAAGAAAAAGATTGTGATTCTGTGGGGGTTATGCTATAATTAAGCAATAGTGTTGTTGTAATAAAAAGAAGGAACTACCAACTTCATAAATCATACCCCACCATATGATTACTGGCTGAGCTAACTTTATTAAAAGCTATTTTTTGTGTTAATTATCAAGGACACCCACATTACCACAAATCAAGTCATCAATTCTATTCTTCTTCTTCTAGTAGTAGTAGTAGTAATCATGTCTAATTTTGCTTTGCTTTTCTATTCCTCTCTGTTTAGCCAACTTGGTTAAAAGAATAGGATTGGATTATATGGCCAATACAGGGAATGAAATCATGTACAGATGTACTACTATATATATATATATATATATATATATATATATATATATATATATATATATATAACATGTAATGCTCACCATATACATATAAAAAAATCACATTAAAGGATGTTGTCTTACGTACTATAGTTTGAGGGTGATAATACTATAATGCTTTGGGTAGTAGTACTAGTATTTGTTTAGGCTGCATGGCCACACTGCAATTCTGTTTTATGCTTCATAAATGTACTTTTATAGATTTATAAGGTATTATTATAGGCATTTCATTATTATAGCATCTCTGGTTCAATCTTAAAACAATCTTTCTTTTCTATAAAAAAAATATATATATTCTCCGGTCCCAAATTAAAACGGTAACTTAAAAACATCATGCATCTTAGATAAAGGTATAGTTGAGAGTATTTGAGATCGCTTATAAACAGTTAAATTTATTTATAATCAATTTTAAGAAGTAAAAAATATTTGATAATCTGATTTTAAAACGGCTTATAATCATTTTTTACATAAATAATCAGACACTTTAATTTGGAGATTTTAATTATTTGTTAAATCTAATAATCAGATTTAACCAAATATATTACGTATCTATCCTTATTTATTTTAATAATTTTATCTATTATCCATCTTTACTTCTCAAAATATTCTTTTTTAATAATTTATACTTAAAGCAGGTGATTAGTAAAAAAAAAATTATACCAAATATTTTTCACTTTTTACTAACATAAGTGTATTTTATTTACTAAATATAAATTAGTTTTCTAAAACTAATTATAATCAAAAATAGTAATTAAAATTAATAATTATATTTTTTAAGTAATCCCAAATATACATATAATGTAATTTAGATAGCAATGTTATGTGCTAAATTTTACCATTTCACAGTCTAGATAAACTTGAAACATGTCGGTAACAATATTTTTAGAAAAATGACTTTCGTTGTGGGGGAGAGGGTAGTACATAGTGAAATATAGCTACGTTTGAATTGAGAAAATAAAATAAAGGAAAAAATAAAATAAAAATAATATATTTGATGATTATTTTGAAGAATAAATTATTCAAATAAAATGAAAATTTATTTCATTTCTTTGTCTTTTTATTTCATGTGAAAAATGTGGAATAAAATGAATATACGTGATAATTTTGTCATTATATGACAACACTCGCAATCACCAACAACCAAACATTCACTTAAAATACCTTAAAATCATTTCATTCCGTTTTCCATTTCATTCCTTCAATTCAAACGCAACATAAGGGAATGAAATAGAGAAAGGACTGAAATAAAAATAGTGTATTTGATGATCATTTTAGAGAATAAATCATTCTAATAGAATAAAAATTCATTTCATCCCTTTGTTTTTTTATTCCATGTGGAGAAGGTAGAATAAAATCTATTCCAATAGAATAGTTATATGTGATAATTTTATCATTATATAACAACATTCACCACCATCAACAACCAACACATACATTTAAAATATCTTAAAATTATTTCATTTTATTCTCTATTACATTCCTTCGATCCAAACACATTCACCGAGCCATTATTTTCAACACCGGCCGGAATCTATGACTATGTTTGTGGCACTAAATTAACTAAAGTGAAAAATATGAATATTGAATATTGTCAACAAAGACTAACCATTATATGTATACACACACATTCACTACCAATTTGAGTCTCAGTAGTCAGTAGTAAACTGGTCTCCATTCATCTACTCAAACCATTAGCCATTCACATTTAAGTTTACTCCCTTTTTCATAATTTTATTTATCCAAATTTATTCCTTATTTGTTAGAAATATAGTAGCCACGGTATAATAGTACTTGATCAACAAGAATAAAAATAATAATATATTTAAGAATTTCACATTATTTTTGTAGTCCAAAAATTTAATATATTTTTGATTTTAGAATGGATAAAAAAGGAAAATATATTTATAATTTAAAAGGAAGGAAGTATTATTATGGGATGGTTGGAGTCCTAGCTTCAAGCCAACCTCATGGGATGGATTAGCAAATGAGATCACTTAAATGAATGAATTGCACGTGGAAGAAAAATGAAAAAAGAAAATGATTTCTAGAACGTGTATATTGTCAATGTAGCATAAGACCAAGTCTTAGAAATTGCATGTGCATTGTATCTTATACATGCAATGAAAATGTACAAGCATCACTTGGAGCTCATAATTCAACAAAAAGTTGCCAACAAAAACTAATAATAATAATATTATTGAAGAAATTGATTCCTACTAGATTATTATTATTATTATTATTATTATTATTATTATTATTATTATTATTATTATTATTTCATAATACAAGAGTTTTGCTCAAGATGCATGTAATTATCATCATTATGGTCAAAAACTCAAAATCAACCTTTTCAACATTTAGAAAATATTGCTAGAAAACTCCAAAAAATTAAATCTGTCAACAACTGCCTTAATAGTTTCCACAATTAGATGTCCTCCAATCAATATAGTAGCAATATTCTGCTACCAATTTTGGATTGTAGTAGAATGAAAATCTAGATCATAGTCACCAAACTCAATCAGTTATATGAAAACAATCTTCCTACTAAACTAAAGGAATCGTTTTTTCTCATGTCAAAAACCCCCAAAAAAAAAAGGAAAAAAAAAAAAAAAAAAAAGAAGGTAAGAGGACTATAGGAATCAAAACCAGCACAAACCCACGTATCCATGGCATGCAATTATGCAAAGGAATCAAAACCAGAACAAAGATCTAATTTTGATATTTGTGCACACATCATTTCGAAAAATATAAAATCCTTCAAGTACTATGAAACCACCATTTTATTTTCAGCAATGCTTTCAACCAACATGGATCATTTGACATGAAATTACACGCAGCTTCTAGCCAGAAATATATCACAAAATGGTGGTGATATTTGCGAGAATGAAGGACAATGCAACATAAAATATGATTATAAGCTGTCGAGGGAAGCAGAAGTACAACAGTTCAGCCAATTTGATAAAGAAAACATTCTTGCTACCAGATACCAGAGTAGTGCATTATGAAAGCTATTTGAACATGCTGAATGCTTCCCACTTAAATTGAGACTTTTGTTGATGCAGTTAAACTGTATATATCAGTGCCTATAAAGACCAAGCAATGATTTCTCTCTTTCTTCAACTCTCTTCCTTGCAGCCTCCCTCGTCTTAAGTGCAGCAGCTTCCTCTGCAGATATAGCCTTGGGCTTATCTTGTCTTTTCCTCTTGTTAATAGTGAGCGATGAAGGAGCACCTTTGACAGTTCTCGTAGGATTTAGAGATGCCGGGGGACCTTTTTGACTTTTAGCATCAGTTTTACTTTCAGAAGATGATAACGGCTTTTTCAATATGGACTTTTTTTTGATGGAATCTGAAGAACTATGAGATGCAGCGAGTGCCTCTTCCTGTGTCGTCACCCACTTGCCTGTTTCATTCCATGGAAAAAGAAAAATTCTGAGCAAGATGCCACCAAGAAGAATGATATAAAACTTAATAAATTGCAGGAATCAATACCTATAGCATCAGTGTAGTAGAACCCAGAGTTTGGATCGTAGTGACAGCCGTTACTTTGATTGTAGTAATAACCTGAAGTGCTGTCAAACTCCCACTCTGTCATCATTCAAAGCTGAATCAGCTGAAACAGCATATAATAAACCAAGAAAGAGTCTTTAATTGATTAATGTGCACTCAAGGTTGTATTATAACTACTCTCAATAAAAAAGATCTGTACCGGCCCAAACTAAGACAAGTTTCAAGTTCAAGCAGCGTTCTAAAATCGCTACGCAGACATAGGTGGCAAAGGGAGCCTAGGAATTTTCCTCTTTTTCGTATATAACTGAATTCATTGTTTTCAAATGAATTTGTTATCAATTAGGTCAACAATTGGGGTCTGGTGACATACTACAATGAGAACATCAACATCTCCAAAAAAGATTCTCAAGAATGCTGTTGAATTGCTTCCAATGAAAAATCAAGGGCAATTCAGATCATTAAGAACACGGCATATGCAGTTGCTTGAATTCAGTTTTCTAGAAAGTAGAAATTGGTTCAGGTCATAATTAAACAGTACTGTTTCTTGAAATCATGCTTAGCTACTAAAAGATTTCAGAGTTGTACAAGATCATTGAGAAATACTTTCAAAATCCAACTATAGCACTAAGAAATTTTCAACTCAAACCATAATTAAGAACACGGAAGGGAACTGAAAAGCATCGACTGAAACAATAATCTCCTAGGTAACAACCCTTATGCTGATTCAGGGATGAATTTCCTAGCAAGGCACATGATCAATCATCATGATGCTTCCTCTACCATGAGCTTGCAGGATTGAATGAACAGAAGTTGCTAAGACTCGGTTACATCATATTATATATATATATATATATATATATATTGCTTACTCATGTTAAAAAAAACTTGTGCTAGTAGTAGTATATATTATTTAAAAGAATTCTCACCTGCAGACATTGCAGATCCTTTAGCAGTCCCTTGACCATCTTCCTGAGAAATTAATGCGTGTGCATTAGAATCTCTGGCCTCTCGGAAAGTTGATATGTCCTTCTGATAGCTGCGCTGAGCTTTCTGAAACTCAATTAAATGGAAATATATAAGAATAGAGAATTAATGCATTGAATTCTGTATACCATGAAAAATACTCCAATCATGTACTGATGCATGTGCTTGATCAATTTAAACTGATAATAGGATTAACAAATACTATGCACAGTGCTAAGGTGAGAGCTGAAAATTCAGGTCTGCTAGCGAATCAGCTAATCAGCTTACCATTGCCCAACCAAAGTCTAGCCTCAGTGTTCTGCCTGAAAGTCTCTCTGTGTCAAATAATACCTTCCTAGATGCAGGATACTTAAGAGGTGGGTTGGTCAATCCATTTTTGCCATTGGAGAGGTACTTAGCAGCCAAATATGAGCCCAGGGCTTTTTCTTTTCCTTTCTTTGGAAATATCCATAGCCACTTCATTAGAAGGGCTGACTTGGTTGAAGTCCACCTCCTTCATTAAGGTGATTGATAAAATCTAGACCATGTTACTATTGAGTTAATCCTATTGATTTCTTTATAATCCTAAAAGCAGCTTTAAGGTTATAACAAAGATAAGTAAGGACTCTCTCTGGCGCTAACATTATACCACTGTTAATAAGATCAATTCTATTCTAAAAATGAACTAATTCAGTAAATTCTAAACCTAAGGAATTCACAGAATAGCCAATACTGTTGAATAGAATGTTTTCCATTCATTTCCCAAATTATTTATCAGTTTAACTATGTTCCCTTTCATGATTTACTTTCCCCTACTCATTATTATTTGAAAGTTGCCAATAAATACCACAGGATATCATATTACAAAATATTAATGTGTAATTATTTAAATCCCATGAAACAGATTGAAACTAACAGCTTTTGCAATTTGGTATTCTTTACTGATGGTAAGGTGGATAGCTCCCAAATGGCTATATAAACATAAAGAAATTAAAATCAATATGCAAAGTTTTACGAGATACATAAGCAGCTGACAATAAAGAGAGAATTAGAATAAATCATTAAATCAAAATGTAGTCCACATTAAACCATGTCATTAACATTAGACTGATAGGAATTCACTTCAAGCTACCTAGCAAGTGTCTGGTCTTGTCTGTCAGCTACAAATAGCTGCCTCTGATTGTGCCTAAGCAGCAACGGCTTGAATGCCATACTGCATGAGGGTTAGTTGCTCTAAAAATTTCCTGAAACATAACATCAGATTCTTTGAGCCCTAGTTTTGGAATCGCGCACAACCTATAGCTCACTAATAAAAAGTGGATTAGGTTTGCACTGCCGCATAAGCAATGGTATGATAGCATTGATTTAGGGACTTTTAGGAGTAGGACAATATAGGATTATTAGAAATACGAAACGAATACTACTATCTATACTTTCTGCAGTAACTCATAAATCTTTGATCAGAGAGAGAAGAAATATGAAGTTGGCTCACTTCCCTCAACTTTTAATGGTAATATAATAAATGTACAAGGATGTAAAGTACCACTTAAGCCAAAAGGTGGGTTTGCTTTAAGAGGAGCTAGTTCTGTAACTTACGATATAATATAAAAACCATTATTTTCCCCAAGTGCAGAAACTCAAGGGAATATCCTATTCCTGCTATATTGCAACTACATCAATCACAAATGGGGACCGTCTATTACAACGTTCTGATGTTCAGACTACATTTTCAACTGGGAGAAGTCAAGTGGCTGCCAAATAAGAAATACACCACATATGCTAGTTCAAACCATGCTCCGCCAACCTGACAAACCCCCAAAAGAAAAAATAAAATAAAATAAAGATGTACCATAGGAAACTTTTGGGCTACCTTAAGAACTTATAAGAATGGTTAACCTTCATGATCTTTTTTCTTTCTTCATCTTCTTTTTTTCTTTTTTTCTTTTTTGGTTTAACCTTCAAGTCAGTGTTTTTATGTCAGTACAACCAACCAGAAGCCTCTTTGTACATGAACTTTGGAAATCCAATCCTTTACGGTCTTCAAACATTGCTATTTGTTAAATCACAATAATTTGACCAGCATAAGAAGTGATGTCAACTAGGTGGTAAGTAGATTAGGTTTAATGAGAACTCCTTACCGCTTCAATCTGTTCAAGGGTACGAGCAGCTTCCTTCTCTTCTTTGTCCTTGGCAGCTTTTTCCTGTCTCATGGTTGCAATCTTCTTGGTAACAGCATCTTTGTGACGTTGACCAAGCTCATGGTTTCTAATGCTGGTAGGATTGTTGGATATAAAGATTTTGCAGAAATCACACCATTTGTTACCCTGACTAACCCAGTACTGAAAAGGGAGATAATAGGCAAACCAATCAGATATTAGAATAAAAAGTTATTTCAAATGTCTATAGCTATTACAGAAATTGAAGTTTAGCAGATTAGCGGCCTATGCTAGAAATATATACTCTATGGAAGCAGGAATTTGTTAAACAAAACACGTAAAGTGATTAAAAAGCAGCCACAAAAGAGTCAGAAATTGCATGCTGATAAGTGATATAAATATTAGAGTTGGGGCCTAGGGGGCCATTAAGGAAATAACTACATTAAATCACATTAACTTAGCGAGAACAAAATAATAGAAAGAAAATGTAACCACTAAAAATTTATAATACAGAAAAATATGTCTAATTATGAAACATAAGCTCACACACATAGAGATCATGCAAATACTTGGCAACATTTGTTGAAGAAAGGAAGGGGAGGTGGGTTGATCTAATAGTAGATTAGACTCTGTGCAGTAAAATAATGAGAAAACAAATAGATGGATCCACCTTGTAAGACGAATGAACCATCTGAAAGGTACAATATATGGCGTTGTATGGATCAAAAGTTTTCGAAAAACAAATCAAAAATAAAAAAGAAACTTAGAAAGTTGCACATAAACCAACATCGTAAACATATGTTTTGTTTGGTCCCCTCTAAATCAAGAGTAGAAGACACAAAGAGGTGCAACATAATACCCCTCATTTTAAGAAAACAATGACATAGGCATATAATGTAAAGTTCTGTTTTTTCTCAAAAACAATGATATAATGGTGATGCTATCATCAGTTAAAACTTAGGCACATAAGTTTTGAAACATCCAAGAACTGAAATAAAACTAATCTGGAAAGGAGGGACTAATCTATTACTATTAATCTATCAATCCAATAAAACTCCATCTTTCCCATAATTCATTTCTCTTTTAATCTATCAATCCAATAAACTCCTGTCTTTCCCATAATTCACGAGAAATGATTACAAATAGAGTAGCACTGTAGCAGCTACCAGCTAAGAATTTTCATTTGCCCACTCAAAAATGAATAAAGGATTGTAAACTTCTTATAATCCGTTACAATTTGTGCATCATTTGAAGGTGAACATAAAAGCCAACATCATAACAGATCCCATGGAAATAACTGAGTAATATGCCGCCTAAAAGCAATGAAGAAATGAAGCCCAAACAATCCCTTGTTTTTGTTCTATTATAATTATTACGGGGAGTTCTTTTCTTTTCTTTTCTTTTTTAAGTACAAATTAATACACAAATATAAACAAAATTTGCATAACCACGAGCAATCTATCATACAAAACATAAATGTTGCAGATGAAAATTTGAGCTTCGAAGAGAGATATTACAATGAGATAGAGATGGTTACCTCAGTCATGGCTGCAAACAGGGTATTTTACTGCAAAAATTGGATCTTCACTACACAAGACTTCAAATTTCGGGTCGATGAATGGCTAGCTTTACCTCTTTCTATTTGAAACTACGCAATTTGAATAAAAATAACCCCTATCTATTCGTAGAAAACCCTAACTTTCTCTCTCCTCCGAATTTCTCAGCTGGACCAGAATTTGAAACACGATCGCCTTATAACTAATTGGGCCTTTTCCTAAATTGAGTCGAATTTGAGTTGACTAGCGAGTTGACTCAGTTTGATACTCTTAATACGGTGCCGTATAATAAGAAACCATTTCATCATCCTCCCAAAATGGTTCAGAGTTAACAATTGAGAGCAATCAAAATCCGTTCAATCTCTTCCGTAAAGAAGAAGAATCAAGAAAATGGATCAATCGTTCTTGATGATGCTGTCAAATCTCCTCCACCTCCAAAACCACCTTGACCCCACCGCCTCTCTCCTCACCTCCACCACCGCCACCTCCTCCTCCCCAACCTCCCTCCTAACCTCCACCTCCGCCGCCCCCCTCCTCTTCTTCACCATCGCCTCAGTCCTCTCCTACCTCACCGCCACCGCCACCGCCCCTTCTTCCCAATCCGAAGAAAACAAACAAAACCCAAAAGACCCATCTTCATCTTCTGCCAATTCCACCTCTCAATTTTCTATCTCCGCTTTCAGAGCCCTCTCAACCGAACACATATGGACCATGGAAGCCCCTCTCAGGGACGCTCAATGGCGATCCCTTTACGGCCTGTCTTACCCAGTCTTCACCACCGTTGTTGAAAAACTCAAACCCTACATTGCCCAGTCAAATCTCTCTCTCCCCTCCGATTATGCCGTCGCAATGGTCCTCTCCCGTCTCTCTCTTGGCCTCTCCTCTAAAACCCTAGCCACCCGTTACTCTCTAGAACCCTACCTGATCTCCAAAATCACCAACATGGTCACCCGCCTCCTCGCCACCAAGCTCTACCCTGAATTCATCAAAATCCCAGTCTCGCGACGCCGCCTTCACGAAACCACCCAGGCTTTTGAAGAATTAACGTCCCTCCCC
Source organism: Aralia elata (assembly GCA_034770075.1). NCBI lineage: Eukaryota > Viridiplantae > Streptophyta > Magnoliopsida > Apiales > Araliaceae > Aralia > Aralia elata. Next base: position 95,309,822 of record CM068388.1, on the reverse strand, counting down.
AATATTTGTGGGGCAATTGATAGCACTCCGGTTCAAATTCGGTCCAAAAATCTTCCTGGTACATTCACTTCTAAACAAGGGTTTCCCTCAGTTCTTTTACAGGTTGTTGCTGATCATAAAAAGATTTTCTGGGATGTTTGTGTAAAAGCCCCTGGTGGGTTCGATGATTCCACGCATTTAAGAGATAGTTTATTGTATAATAGATTGATCTCTGGGGATATTGTGTGGGATAAGGTTATAAATGTGAGGGGACAGAATTTGAGGCCTTATATTGTTGGGGATTGGTGTTATCCTCTGTTGTCGTTTTTGTTGACACCGTTTTCTTGGAATAGAACTGGGAGTCCTTCACAGAATGCCTTTGACGAGGCCTTGATGAAGGGGAGGAAGAATGTGGTGGAAGCTATTGGATTGCTTAAGGGGAGGTGGAAGATTTTACAGGACTTGAATGTGGATCTCAACCATGCGCCTCAGACGATTGTTGCATGTTGTGTATTGCATAATTTGTGTCAGATTGCTAGGGAGCCTGAGCCCGAGCTGTGGAAGGAACCAGAAGAGAGTGCACCGGCTCCCAGAATATTGGAAAATGAGAAGTCTTATTTCTATTTTGGGGAAAGCTTGAGGCAGGCATTGGCTGATGATTTATACCAAAGGCTTTCATCAAGATGAGGCATAATTCTCGAGGAGGAACTCGAGAAGAGGTATTCCGCCTGTACTTCTATGTAAGGATACTTCTCCTTGTCAATCTAACTTGCTTTAGAGGACAACTGACTTTTATCTTTACTAATAACTATCAGAATTAGGTTGTGTTGTACTTGTATTTAATTGTGATGAATATCTCTTGTAATCTATGACACAAGCTCAAATGTTTTGGAATTTAATGCAATGTAGTCAATAGTCATCAATGGGAGAAAGTGTCATTGCTCATCCATCTTCTGTACTTTATGATATTTTTCCGTTTGCCAGTTCTCACTGCATGTGTAGTGTGATTGAAACTCTATTCTACCCTCAACTGAAAAGAATAAATAAGAAAAGAAAGCATTTGATTGCAGGTGGTTATAAACATATATGTGCAGAACCTATTCTAAAAGGGTGTAGGAAATGTTATATGTAATTTACTTAAAATGAGATTAGTGTCTAGGAAAAGTCAGCACAAAGAGTAATACTTTTTATATGTTTTTATTAGATTATTTTATTTATTTTTTGAATTTCTTATGCATTCATTTACTAATTTAGTTTACACCACTCAACCTTTCTTGGAAAGGTGCAGACCCCATTTGGCAAATTAATCCCTGGAAGTGGTTTTTTTTTAGATATATTGTGCGGTGGTTTTCCTTTGTAAAAGATTCCATTGTGTTGTGTTGCTTGGCCTTAAACTATTCATTAAGTTTCTGGTAGCCCCATTGCCTCCCCCCCCCCCCCCCATGGCTCTCGCTGGACAGCTTAATTTCCTTACCCATTGTATCTTTCTAGTGTCTAGTCTATATATCTGACTAAAAAGAAGATGAGGTATTTGTTTGGGTGAGTCCTTCCTGATTGCTTCCACCTTGCAAGGTTGTGTTGCAGGTTCGAGTCTCATGAGTTGGATGCCAAATGTCAAGAACCTTAAGCAGGGTTTACAGAATCGGAAGAACACACAAGTATGGGAGGAGGACTAATTTGGGTTTTGTTCAACTTATCATGTCATTGTTGAACACGTTAAGTATGATAATTTGGTAAAGACTAAATAAGTTTCCAACCCTTGAGATCAAAGTGAGGGACCCCAAATTTTAAGACTTTAAACTAGCTTCTGTCTTCTATTTAAATGGTATCCTTATTTGATGATCTCTTCTGGTTCTACTTGAGTAAAACGCAGGAGCTCACTTCTGTCATCAACAGCAACATGGAGATGATCACGCCTTTGGTGGGACAGGAGTAGTTCATTTGGTGTTCTTTCAAGCAAAAATTCTATGCGGAAATGACAATTGGACATGAGCTTGTTACAATTTTACCTATTTGAATTTTTACCCCCCATTAAAATGAGGTGTCAAAATACAAATAGGTGAAATTGTAAAGAGCACATGTCCAATTATCATGTCCGCATAGAAGAGCTCTCTTTCAAGTCATCATCTTTGCCTTTGGCACATAAATAGTCATGTAGATTTTTCCTTTCATCATCATCTTTGCCTTTGGCACATAAATAGTCATGTAGATTTTTCCTTCTAACAAATCTGGTTTAGCTACAAATGTTGATGAAACTGACAAGTCTTCTCTTGAGATATGTAAAAAGCTAAATAAGCACAATCTGGTTTAGTCATCTGCTAGATGGAAAAAAGGGCTCTTTTTCTAAATTTTCAAAGCAGGACCTTATATTGTTTTCTTGGAATTGGTCTGTGACACCTCTGCAGAAATGCATTTGACGAGGCTTTGGTGAAGGGAAGAGGGTGGAAAAGCTATTGGGTTGCTTAAATGGAGGTGGAGTTTTTTGCATGATTGAGTGGATCTTAATCATGCCTACGTGATTATGTGGAGTTTTCCTAAGTCAGAGAGTTCATTGAGTTGCAATTAGGTTCCCATGGCCTTATTTCTCCCATGTTCTGAGTGTTATATTATAGCGTTTTCCCTAATATCTTTCTGATGCCTACTCTAATTAAGAAGAAGATGATATACGTGTTCTGGTTGGGTCATTTCAAGTTGCTTTGTACCTTGCAAGCGGTCATGTTGCAGGCTGTTAAGTTGATAAAAGTACTGTTTAGGACCTCTATTGGCTTTACGACTTTCAGACTGTCTTCTGCCTTCTATTTAACTGATTGTCTGACCTAGAAATCTGAATTGAATTGAATTGAATTGAATTGATGATTCCATCAGCTGTTCCTTGAGAAAACACAGGCATATAGTTGTATCATTATATACAGGGGAGTACTATTTCCTCTTTTGATATTTTTACATAATTCTCTCTCACACGAAGGTGGGACTCACTTTATGCTCATGTGAGAGAAAATTATATGAAAATATCAAAAATACATGTCGAAATATCAGTTTTCTATATATGTAACAGGAAATATTGTTTTTCCACTTTGCATTAAGTAATACTTATTTACTTTAAAATTAACTATAAAAATAAATAACAGTAACAATAAATAACGTGAGGGACAAAAGATGAGATAGAAGATTTAGACTCCGGTGAAAGTTGTCAAATATTAAACTAATCAGATAGGCGGAAAGTATATATATAAGAAACGTATTATAAATATAAAACGAATACATGTATTCAATATTCTCTCAAACTGTAATTATTCGAAATTAATTTAAAAGTAATATCAAAAGAAAGCTAAAACACTTCAAAAGTAATAGTAATTCCATTATTGTTCAAGCAAGACATAATTCAATTAAAAAAGAAATATTAAGGATCTAGCAGCTAATAGCTAGCACTGCCTCTTCCCATGCATGCATGCCGGTACGTACGTATTAGCTCCGCTCCCTCAAAATTTCCAACGAAAAAGTGGCATTACGGCGAACTTCATCAGCCCAACGTTGCAATGGAATCCATTTCGCTCACCGCAGGCAAAGTAGTACGGCTGCCACCTCTTCAGCACGAACTCGAATCCTTTTCCTCCTCCCTGTGTCACTTCTGCCACCTTCTTCGCTCTTCTCAGGTCACAGTTTACGAAGCTCCGATAATTTCTTAGCAAATACACACTGTGAGGAAATGTTGTATTGCTTGGTGGATCAAACTTAAACACTGCAACGTCCATGCACACAAAAATAATAATAATTAATAAATAAATCCTTAATTTTTTCGATAATAAAAAGAAATGCTGAAATGTATAAGTTGTCATAGAATCTATTTGCAATATATAACAGTTGTCCACTAACAAAAGAAAATAATACATGGGTCCAATACACACCGTAGAACCCACATACTCTTTTATCTGTTACTCATAACAATATGATTAATTAGTGAATATATAGTGATGAGAATTTATACCTAGAGTGTCATTTAGGTAAAAGGGAGCATTTTTGATAGCCCAGTCAGTGTAGTTAAAGCCAAAGTGCCATTTTTGGTCCCCTCCGACGATGATCCTGTTGGAATTCTGAGAAGCATTCGGATAATTCCCCGGCCAGCCGGCCGTGAAGTTGTAGCCATAATTCCAATTCTGTGTAGTGAAGTTCTTGCTGGCCTCACCAACAGCCAACAATGTAGCAGAGACAAATAGCAGGATAGCTAGATGAGTATATCTAAAAGCCATTTTTAGTCTGATACTCTTACTTCTAAACAAAAAGGAATTAACTTGAGAAATAGATAGTAAGACTAGATGGTGTGGAAATGAAAGAATGAGCTTATGGGTATATATAGGAACAAATTAATAGGAGAAGGAATAAGTCAAAAATGCAAGTTAGCCTAACATGTCAACCATTTCTTTTAGTTGGGTTGGTATGACGAGAAAAAATGATGCACAACTTTTTCAATATATACCTATATTCATTTTTTTTTCCCAGTAAGCCGCATGGTCTTCGCTTATTCAAATTTTTTCATTGCTTAGTTTAGGGCTCTAGCTATATGATAAGTTAACCGAATAATTAGGACTTAATAAAATGCGTCATTGGTATATATTGAGACACTTAATCATGCAGTTCACAAAGTAATTAATTACTCCTTCATTTCCTTTTTATCTGTCTTCTTCAAAGAGTGAAATTTATTCTAAACTTTTTATGTTGTTTTTATATTTTAATAAAGTATTGACGACTTAATTTGTCATACTATCATTACATTAAATAATAATTTGTTTTTTTTTCATCTTTTTAATGAATTTTAGAAGGACAATATTGACATTTACATCCTATTTGATCAATCAAATAATTAAATCATTAATTATATTTCTTAATTCGTGTATTTTCACTTAAAATGTCAATAAAAAGGGAATGGAGGGAGTAACTTGTTTGGGAAAGTTCCCCGTGAAGAAAAAAAAGCACTTGCAGAAGTTAAGATCCAATGGGTTGTTACTTGTCAGGAGTTTTTCAAATGATCCGCTGCTATTAATTTTGTGGCTTGACTACTTGCGTTAAGAGCATTAATTTGCAAGACTTAGTGAGTCAACCATATGGATACTTTAACTTATTTTTTTTAGTCAAAAATGGCAGAAAGATATCACAATAGAAAATTAAGTTTGTAAGTTTGCAATTTAAACTGAACAGAGGGACGGAAAGTGCATAAAGAACGTCTAGAAAAGATAATGGAGTTGATGTGGTGATGACCTTGTAATACCATCATATGCACCTGTTCTCTCTCTCTCTCTATATATATATATATATAGATAGATAGATAGATAGATATATATATATATATATATAGAGAGAGAGAGAGAGAACATTAGTTTTTATATATACTGGTGGTGAACAAATTAAGAATTATTTTTAACCTCCCGATCATGTTTTTCTTAATTAGATTCATGAAACTCGATCCCTCCGCTTTTATTTTAATGATAGAAATAGTTTCATTTGACTTTTTAAAAAATTGTTATAAAATTTTGAAATTTAAAAGTAATATAATTTTAATTAATACAATCATAGTTACAATAAATTATCCAAAAAAAATGTACTGCTGATTACGAGGAAAAAAAATCAATACTTTTTACTTAAATTATATTAATTTATAGTTTTATAATTTCATAAAATGACTTTAAAAGGTACTCTAAAGATATGAAAAGAAGGAAGTATATGGTGGCTATTAAGGTTTTCTTTAAAAGAAATTATGTTGACAAATAATGAGTACTTACTAATTTCTCTCTTTCCACTAACAGCTTTAGAACTGTGCACATATGAAATATATACTGATTAAAATATGTAAAATTATCTCCTCAATTTTATTTACTTATGATGTTTTCGTGCATGAATTTAGGTATTAATCAAAATTTTACCTCAATATACAATTAGTAATGTAAAATTGTACTTTTTGAGTTAGTTTTGATCTATTAATTGTCCCTTAAAAAGTATTATTTGGCTCTAACAATTGAATTTGAGAAATAAATTTGCTAATTTGTCAAAACTGAGACAGAAACATCACATGAACATAAACATATTACAATTCTAATTTAAGCCGCACCAACTGCTAAGATTCCGGCAGTTACAAATGGTAGCATAATTAAGTAGCTGAACATATTTGGAAGCCATCTTAACTAATTAATTAATTCACTCAAAATGGAACTTGATAGAAACTAATTATACTAGTAAATTTGATTGTGTGGATTGAAAAAGAATGAGTAATGGGTGTTTATATAAGAGCATTACAAGTCTAAAAGACATGCATGCAGATATTAATTAAAGAGAGAATTGAAATGCAAGTTGGCCAAATGTTTCGTCAACCTTTTAATGATCTAAAACTTTTTTTTTTTATCTATTTATCTATATATGATCTATCTATCTATCAATATACATATATATATATATATATGTATTCATTTCATCTCCTCTTGAGTCCACATTGGATTAGTATATTTTTCAACTTGCAGCCGGAATGGTTTACACTGAGTCGATCATTGGGTGCACGTATTGGTTGTGTTTAATTAATGGGTTGTTACCGGTAAGAATTTTAACAAGTCTTGTTTAGTTTAATGGGACCGGATTTGACAAAATAGTACACAAGTGAGGAATGAAATTAATTAGATGAAGGTCAACTACTGATTTTCATTTTTCAACAAGTTCCAAGTCTACGTTGCTGTTTGAACTGAAAATCCTATATACATATATATATATAGGTGTATCCGAAGGTTGGCTAGCTGCAAAAGATTACATACGTACCAAATGACATAATGATGACACTTTAATGGCCTATCAATATACTATATGAAGTTTAAATTTTACTGCCATGTTTACAAATTAAAATACTGACACAGATAATTATATAGATAGATCAGAAAAGGAAAACTTGAAAGTTGGACGAGACTTTCGAGACGGACAGAGCAATATAATGCTCAAAAAATAATCAAATATTAAAGAGTAATGACATCATCCGTGATCAGAAAAAGAAAATGTTACAAGGCTTTCTTACAAAATTACTGCTTGTATAAATTTTAAACAACTTCATTCTAATAACCATCACCATTTAATTTGTCCTGCACGTCAATAGTTTAGTCCGATTTTAAGTTTTTGACTCTTTTCAATCCATACCCCAAAGTATAACAAGACAAAAATTGAGTCATTTTTGTTAGTCTTGAATAGATTTTGTAATTTAAATTATTTTTTAACCCATTGGCTCAAAGGTTTTTTTTATTTTTTTTCTATTTTTGCGTGTCATAAATTTATAAACCAAGTACATTGTATCTTATTTTTTTATTTCAATGCATCTGTTTAGTTACTCATAACTCTATTTTCGCCAACCAAACAAGTCGTGTATATTCAAGATGCATACACATGCTCTCTTATTTTTTAATGTAAACCAAACTAATCTATTTAAGTTAGTCAAGTGCATGAATTCATTAAATTATTTTATTTAAAAAATTAATGCATATAAACTCATGTTTTGCACGAGTTATCAAGCTTGTTTCTTTTTAATCTATAACACTCTTACGTGATTGTTTTTAATTGCTAAAAATCTAAACTAATTCAATATGCGTTAAAAATTTTAAAAAAAAGTTAAATGAAACAAATTTTTAAAAGGTTGGAGTATACAAATCATAACTTATATGAAGTTAGCAACTGAAATAACTATCATACATTCCACATACATGGACTCCTTTCTAGTTTCTAACAATCCAATCTGTGCCAACCAACTTATGGCCTTTCTATTGGAGGTTTTTACTCAACCCATGAAGCACTTCAAATTATTTGCATAATAAAATTATAACTATTTTCCACAAGAACTATATAATAATTGTTACTAGTAATGAAGTTGTCATTTTTGATAACAATATGACCTGCAGTTGTTATTGCTAGTAACAACTTTAAAATAAGAAATAAAAATCTGCAAGGATAATATATAATCTCAGGAGGACTACACTAGTGTAACCAATTTGAGAAACTCTTTGATCTCTAGCTAGCTAGCTATGTGGTATCAACTGGGGGAGGCTTTTGCAAGTGACATATGAACTATGAAATAGTAGTGCAATTGTGCCATTTCCCTCCATATAAAATAGAACATCATCATCAACATTAAAAACTAGGTAAAGTAGATATCCATATTCATGAACCTCCATTATGTAGAAAAAGAACAGAAGACTAGTCCAGCATCATACACAAAAATGTTTTATCCCAAAAAAAAAACATACAACCTCCATTAAGAAGATAAAAAAGTACAAACAGACAGTCCAAGCAACATACACAAAAACTTTCGACCCCAAAAAAAAATACACAAAAATGTTCAGATGATTGAATAACAATCCATTAGCGTTGCTGTAAATTGCGACAGCTACGCTAACTAATATCAACCATAAAAAGTTTCGCAAGTACCCAGGCCTAAGGCTTGGCGGTTGTCTTTGCTGGGAGATTTTGTTCCCTCCTTTACCTTTAGCTCTTTAAGAGCAGGGGGGAGTAAACTGAAAAGAACAAAACATGGGAAAAAATAAGGACTATGTAAGGATTTAATTAGCAAGATCAATGCCCAAATTGAACACTTGGTATGTGATTTTTTTATATCTCTTGGGCATTAATAGAAAAAACTATCACAGCAAGCAATTTTGCCCTATAAGGTGCTTTATCCGTTTTTAGTGTTTAAAAACTCTCAGGTCATTGCTCGTCAGTTTTAAAGTTCTCGTTCACACTTGCCCCCATTGATTCTTAAGGATACAACAGGACAGAGATTGTTGATACCTGACAGCCTCCCAGCTAATCGGTGCCTGTAGTCCAAAATAACCTGAGTGTGATAACTCTGTCTAAAATTGACCCAGGAGATGAAATCTGAAGTAATGTTCATTTTAGATACGGAACCAAGTTCAGAACCAATTAAGGAACCCACTCTAAACACCAAAAAGACCATACTTTAAAAGGTATTCAAGATACCTTTGTGAAATAAATAAATTAATGAAGTACCTTGTTAGCATATCACTTCTCAACTGATTTAAACATATTGGCAAATGCTTTTTTCTCACGCTCGCGTCTGTCAGCAATCTGCGCATTTCCATTATGTAAACCCCAGTTTAGAATGAGCAATTATTAGCACCAACAGTTCCAAACTAGAAATGGTATACAGACCTTCTTATTCACAGCAGCGAGCTCCTTCTTTATTCCAACTGAAAGACGTCATTATTTCAATTCAGCACAACAATCATGTTTCTTAAACATAGGGGAACCAAATTTTCCATGTAAACGAAGTTTGCTAGTTACTATGTTAAAGAGATATGTTGAGAGCCACACTAAAGGAAGACCAAGACAACATAAGTTTGCAGCCCTAATATATGTAATTACAATCCAGTTATGATAATAAAAGAATTTAGTTCATTAAAGTTGAGCTAATGCATTGTCAGAAACTGTGCTAACCATCTTTTGGCTCCAACTCCAGTGCTTTTTTGAAGCTTTCAACTGCAGCATCTATATCATTGAGTGCCATGTGCACCTGATAGATATGTAAATCATAATAAGTAGGGCCCTAATTTTTTTTAGTGAACATTGTAAGCAGAAGAAAACTGCCTGGGGGCATGAGGAATTGAAAGATGCAGAAATACGAGACAGTTTAAAGCAAATATAATTTAGAAAAGTGTATCCGTAAGATCAAAGAACATAACATGAAGTACTTAATAGCACATCTGAACTGAGTGTGAATGCACATCATATGCAAATTAACAGCAAATTTCTCGAAATGATTAGCATAGGGTCATAGGCATATCATAAGAATAATATGAGTAAAAGGTATATGAGATCGACCTAAGATAAGTTATCTTAGGTCACTTCCAATACATCATCATTTGATCATCAACTTAATAATCTGATCGTACAGATGTAACAAGCATGCAAAAATATGAGATTATGCAAAATTTCGTTTGATTTGAGGCATTAGAATATCATTTTTATAATAGTGTAAATAATATGTATATAAGTATATATTTCGACAGCTCAGATTTTAGTAACTTCTATTGTTATAAAGTTGTTGATCTGTACCTTCAAATCAAACAAAATTTTACATAATCTCATATTTCTACATGCTCATTATATCCGTACGGTCAAATTATTAAGTTAATCAAAAGATGATGTATTAAAAGTGACCTAAGGTAACTTATCTTAGGTCAATCTAAGTTGTCTTTTACTATATATATATATATACACACACACACATATATATAGAGAGAGAGAGAGCGAGAGCACAGGGATAAGGAAAAAACAGAAATATAGCAAAACCTCATGTGCAGACAAGAAAACAAAACACCTATCACTAAAATTTCTTTAGATTACATAACCAGATGAATCAGAAAAGGGGAAAAAAGGTGCATAGCAGCTAAGTTCTAATTAATGGTGTCACCAACCTGACCTTGCCGAAACAAAGCCTTCACATTGTTCTCGCCATCACGGATTGCAAAGTCAGTGTCCAAGAGTGCTCCCTTCAAGTCTCCTAATTTCAATTTACAAGCCTAGAGAAGGATGACCAAACTACTGGTTAACTCCAGCAAAACTCTGCTGAAAAGTGGTACGTACAAAATAGTTTTACCGGGAAATAGATGAAAAATCCATGCGAGCTGCACATATGATGATAATTGTCCCACAACAGACAAGTTACAGGGGCCAATGAATGGATTACACATGCATATATGATAATAACATGATATAGTTAACAAAAATAAAATATAGAAATAAATTAGCGTTTTCGATAACAATCTAAAGCTGATTATGTAAACAGTTAATAATAGCAATCTAATCACCAAATTTCAGATGATTAATATCTGATGGCTTCTTTTCCAAATATGTGTTCAGGCTAGCCAAGATAGCCAATTGTACCAAACATAAAAGACAAAAGACTAATGTGCTAAAGACCAGCAAAGAATGCCTGGGAATGTGGAGAGGAGAGTGAGTTATAGTAAACAAGTAAAGGATGCAAAGGTGTCATCAAAATAAGAGATACCAATTTTTTAAATGGACCGTGCTAACATTCACCCTTGCAAAAGTATTTTTATGGTAAACTAGACTTTTCCTGTTACTCGTTCTCTAGTTAATATCTAAGCATAAATCTCACATGGAATACCATACCATTAAGATGATATACAAGTCGTTCCGGTGGTGTCTATGGTTGGAGAGCTTGAATTTTATAAAATACAAATAAGCAATAAAAAGAAACTTACAGAACTGTTCGTAAATATCTGTGACTTCATCTTTCTCAAGCACGAACTTTTCTCTGCACTTTGGAGGAGGCAAGTAATAGAATTAGTCATGGTTCAGATGGCACTGAAGCATGGAGAATAGGTATTCACATTCAATGAAGTATAATGTATGTATAGACATTGTCATGTAAAACAGATGGTCCACCTTCATCAATCCCTTCCTTCTCCCAGCAGACATCCAAAAAACGCAAGGCCTTCCTGTACTTTTTGAGCGCCATCTTGTAATCTAGCTTCTGAAAACAGAAATTATTAGGATCCACAGAGACGAAATAGGAAAAAGGAACATGGTGTTTGGGTCAAACAAAAAATCCAAAAGAGAATGCAACACTAGCAACTTCACTGAAAGCATAGCTGGTGTCTTTCAATCTTCAGGGAATACAGAGGATGTGCATATTGCCAAATTAAGTACCAAGTAATGTTATGAATAACTATACTGTGAGATTTTACAGTTAAATATTGATGTGGGTCAAGCAAAAGTAGCTTTGACAGTATAGCCATCTCGTGGAAACTCTCTCTCGATCCAAACATAAAAATATGAATTTTTCTGGAACAATTTGAAACATTGAGAAATCCCAAAACTAATACAATAATAACATTTACAATTGATTACCCTGAAGTGATCATTTCCAAAACCTTTAACAGAGTCTACAGCACTCATCCACCATGACAGCTCACTAGGATTGTTGTCAAGATCGGCTGGCCAATCTGGATACATGTCACCATCGTTGAAAAAATTTGCAAGCCCCTCATCTACACCCTCAGGAATTTCTCCGCAATCCGCAATTATAATGTCAAGCAAAGGCAAATCATTTTCTCCCGTAGAAACATGCTCAATGGCACGAACAACTCCCATGCCTTTAACTACTTTTCCAAATACAACATGCTTTCCATCTAGATGAGAAGTGCGAGTTGTAGAAATGAAAAACTGGGACCCGTTTGTGTTAGGGGCCGAGTTGGCCATAGACAACATTCCCTTCCTTTCATGTTTTAGTTCAAAATTCTCGTCTTCAAATGTCAATCCATAGATGGATTCTCCCCCAGAACCATCGCCAGCAGAAATATCACCACCTTGAACCATAAAGCTTTTAATAACACGATGAAAACAGACTCCCTGAAATGATTAAGAAACTTAAAGGTTTAGATTTTGTGAATTAGACTAAGCTTCATAGGCTCGTGTACAGAAGAAGTATCAAAGTAAGGTATTGGCTTGATCATGAAATAGTAGTTTGAATGATTTTCAACTAATTCAGCAAAAAAAGATCTGGACAAAGAGTATTTTATTGAATTAAGGGCAAAAGGGTATTAGAATTGATACAAACTTCTCAAGCTATAGAATTTGGCCAGAAATTTTTATTTTATTTTTTTGTTGGGGGGGGGGGGGGGGGTTGTAAAATAACATTAATCAAATCTTTGGAACTAACTAAACATAAAAGGAGAAAAGAAGAAAAGAAGAAGAATCTAAACCAAGGAATTCACAATGCCTTAAAGAAACACTAGCATAGTAAATGTCTAAACGGGCAAAGGTGGAAACAATCACCCCCAAAAAATATTCCAAAAAGAGAAAGATAAGGCTACTAAATCTCAAGAATTAGAATATGAAAAGAACATTATTTAACATATTTTCATTGATGTTCATAACAACAGAAGGCAGCACAAATTAATTAAATTTCAGAATAACAAAAAAAAGAATAACAAAAAAAATGAATTTTGATCTCTCAGATACCAATTGTTACTTTCAGTAATGCTAAATGAATCTTGAATGTTAGGAATATTACAAAAAAAGGGACCCAGAAAAATAAAAGGCTAGATAGAGACCAAATAATAAGAATATGAATCATTCTCATCAGAAAAATGTTTACTACATACAGATATATACATATATATATATATAGCAAAACACAATTTTATAGCACAACTAAAGAAACTAAGATACCTTGTAATGGAGGGGAGCAGAAGTGTTGGGGCCAATGCCTTTCTCGCCGGTGCAGAGAGCCCTAAAATTCTCGGCGGTTTTGGGAACGATATCGTTATATAGTTCAACAATTATCCTTCCTTCAAGCTCCCCTCCAATGCTTATATCCAAATAGCACTTTGTTCTCCCCATCTCTGACTCTCTCTTTCGGTCTCTCTATATCTGTATATGTATATTTGTATATATATATATATAGGGAATGGGCAGAAAGAAGATAAATTAAATTGGGTTTGAGGGTGCTTCTTCCTCCTTCTCAGTTCTCCTGGTTATTCAAAGTTATACTGTATTGTCTCACTTCCCTCACTCTTTGCACCCAAAAAAAGCTCGTGTCTTTAATTCTGCATAATTTATCTTCACTACCCCATGTTACTAAATTACGCCCCGTGCACAATGTCCCACACCCATCGCCCCGGCCCCCCACACCCCCACTCCCAACCCGGACCGAACCCCCCCCCCTCAAACCCCGCATTCCCCACTTTTCTTAGATAACCCCTCTGTCTCTTTTTATTCTTTTTTTTTTTACCTCTTTTTGTCAACCATTGCTGGAAAATATGATACCTTAATAAAGAACAAAGTAATTGGATTTTTTTTAGTGTCTTCACCTTAACCTTTCAATTGTATCTTATTTTTAAAATTTTTTAAACTTCAAAATTTTAGTTTCATAGTCATTACCGTAATTTTAAATACTCTTTTTTAGTAATTGCTTTTACTTGTAACTATCAAAATAAACTACCATTTATTTGTTTAACTTTCGTAAATAGTTTTAACTCCTATTCTTATTCAGTATTTTACAAATATTAACTTTTACCATACATAATTCCATAGTAATATTACACACATGTTAGTGTATGCCCAAATACTAATAATAATAAAAGAGAGAGTCTGAGTACCGATTGCGTTTTTTCTAATAATTCTATTGTAATAATTTTTCAAAATTTTTATTAGCAATGATCTAAAATATATTAATCAATAATTTGGTATATTGAAATATAGATACAATTTGGGTTCGACAACACCTAAATTTGCCCATCATTTATGTTACTTGAGTAAGATTTTTTTAAAAAAAATTTAAATATCACCCAACCCCTAATAAATGAATTTTTATGAGTAGGTTAGTAATATCTTTCCGTTCTGTTATTGAACTTACTATTATTGTTTTGGTTCACTTTGTGCAAGGACTTGTCGATGAAAAAGTGACTTTGAGACCTTCTAATATGAACAAGATTAAATTTATTTTTTATAAACCCACCCCCCCACCCCTCCCCCCCCCCCCCCCCCCCCCCCCCCACACCCCCTCCCCACTTTTCTTAGATACCCCTCTTGTCTCTTTTTTATTCTTTTTTTTACCTCATTGGTCAACCATTGCTGAAAAAAATGATACCTTAATAAAGAACAAAGTAATTGGATTTTTTTTAGTGTCTTACCTTAACCTTAACATTTCAATTGGGTTGAATGGCACTTATAACCCTCCAAGTTGTCACCAACTTTCAATGTCGTTCTTAAAGTACATTTTTCGTCAATTGGGTCCTTAAAGTGTCATTTTTTTGCGTTTTCGTTCCTTTTACCTGATTTGACCCAAACCCGACCCATTATGACCAAATTTGGACACAATCCGACCCAGTTTGACCCGACCCAATTTTACTAACTATTTTTTTAATAAAAAAACTAAAAAGTTTTAAAATTATTTTAAAAATAATTATTGTTTCAAAATTCTTTTAAAAATAATATTTTATTTTAAAATATTAAAAATAATTATTATTTGAACTTTTTTTAAAAATTATTATTATTTTAAAAATAATATTTTATTTTAAAATATTAAAGATAATGAATAATTAAACAAGATAAATTTCTTTAATTATACTTTTAATATTTTAAAATAAAATATTATTTTTAGAATAATTTTAAAATAATAATTATTTTTTATATTTTAAAATAAAATATTATTTTTAGAAAGTTTTAAAAATAATCATTATTTTTAAGAAAAGAAATTAGAAACTTTTATTTTTTTCAAAAATGAGTAAAATTTCATAAAATATAGATTCAAAAAAATTAAAGGTTAAATTTTTTTAATTCTTAATTATTTTTTATGAAAATTTACACATTTTTTAAAAAATAAATATTTCTAGTTTTTGTTTTATGAAAATAAAGTTTTTTTATTTATTTTTTTTGAATCTATATTTTATGAAACTTTACTCATTTGTAAAAAAAATTAAAAAGTTCTATTTTTTCTGAAAATAAAGTTTAATTTTTTGTTTTAGTTTTTTGAATCTATATTTTATGTAACTTTACTCATTTTTTTAAAAAAATGATAAATTTTCTAAATTGTTTTCCTGAAAATAATAATAAATTTTTAAACTTTTTAAATTTTTTTTTAAAAACAATTGAATCAATTTTTTATTTATCTTTTACTACTTTTTGTATTTTACATAAAAAATTTAAATATATTTAAATAATAATTTTAAAAACTTTACTCATTTTTGAACGTATATTTTTTTGAATCTATATTTTATGAAATTTTACTCATTTTTTGAAAAAAAAAAAAAATAAAAGTTTCTAATTTCTTTTCTTAAAAATAATAATTATTTTTAAAACTTTCTAAAAATAATATTTTATTTTAAAATATAAAAAATAATTATTATTTTAAAATTATTCTAAAAATAATATTTTATTTTAAAATATTAAAAGTATAATTAAAGAAATTTATCTTGTTTAATTATTCATTATTTTTAATATTTTAAAATAAAATATTATTTTTAAAATAATAATAATTTTAAAAAAAAGTTCAAATAATAATTATTTTTAATATTTTAAAATAAAATATTATTTTTAAAAGAATTTTGAAACAATAATTATTTTTAAAATAATTTTAAAACTTTTTCATTTTTTTTATAAAAAAAATAGTTAGTAAAATTGGGTCGGGTCAAACTGGGTCGGATTGTGTCCAAATTTGGTCAAAATAGGTCGGGTTTGGGTCAAATCAGGCAAAAGGAACGGAAGCGCAAAAAAATGGCACTTTAAGGACCCAATTGACGAAAAATGTACTTTAGGGACGACATTGAAAGTGGGTGACAACTTGGAGGGTCATAAGTGTCATTCAGCCATTTCAATTGTATCTTATTTTTTAAACTTCAAAATTTTAATTTCATGGTCCGTAATTTAAATACTTTTTTTTAGTAACTGCTTTTGCTTATAACTGTCAAAATAAATTATCATTTATTTGTTTAACTTCCGTAAATAATTTTAACTCCTATTCTTATTCAGTATTTTACAAATTTTAATTTTTACTATACATAATTCCATAGTAATATTACACACAAGTTAGTATGTGCCCAAATACTAATAATAATAAAAGAGAGAGAGTCTAAATCCTGATTACGTTTTCTCTAATAATTCTATTATAATAAATTTTCAAAATTTTTATTAGCAATGATATAAAATATATTAATCAATAATTTGCTATATTGAAATATAGATGCAATTTGGGTTCGGCAACACCTAAATTTGCCCATCATTTATGTTAGTTGGGTAAGATTTTTTTAAAAAAATTAAATATCACCCAACCCCTAATAAGTAAATTTTACATGAGTAGGTTAGTAATGTCTTTCCCGCTCCGTTGTTAAACTTACTATTATTATTTTGGTTCACTTTGCGTAAGATCCCGTTGATGAAAAAGTGACTTTGAGACCTTATATAAACAAAGATTGAATTTATTTTTTATAACCCCAAATATGCTCATGCTCGCTAAAATTATACTGCTACGTTTGAATTGGTAGAATAGGAGGGAGAATGGAATGACTCATTCCTATGGAATAAAAAAAATTGTGTTTGGTTGCGATTGGAATGAAAAAAATTGTGTTTGGTTCCTTGAGGGAGGGGGCATATGGAATAACTCATTCCAACTAGAATGGAATGAATCATTCCACTCTTCATTCCATTCCTTCAATTCAAACGTAGCATAAGAGTACTTTAATGTTTATATAGAAACTTAAATAAGTTGTTACGAATATTACATATTAAAATTTTACGAATGAACTTGTATATTTTTTGATGCTCTAATTTCATTTTATTTTCTTCACCAAAAAGAGAATATTGGGATGAACAATCTACATAAATGTCAAAGAGTGTCGCAGGCTGTCTGGCGTTTTGTATATATGTCACTACACAAAGCACAACACATTGGGTGAAAATAAAATAAAATACTAAATAATGAAATCTTTGGGTACGTCAATGGAAAGATTGTCCAGTACAATACTCTACGGATGAGTAATATTATATTCACACTTGCATACGAGTTTGTAGTGTGATGAGGGCAAAAGGGTCTTTCAAAGCATTTTCATGGGTCACACTCTCACACAACTTTATTGTATACCAATTAGGAGACACTTGTTGGCTTCAAATTTTAATCAAGTTATTTTTTATTTTTTTTAAGAAAAAAACAGTGGTTAGTATTACAATTGGAGCTTCCACATTATATATATATATATATATAAATAAATAAATGCCGTACTATATTGTTTGGTTTTAATCACTAAAAGTTAAGAATAAAATTGTTAAGTACTTGGTTGATAATGTTAATGAATTCATAAGGGGACAATTTACAGACCAGGAAAAGTCTGAATGGTCGATTCGATACGCTATGTGGGGATATTGACAAATATTACCTAACTAGAGATTTTATTAGGAAGAGTGAAATGTTTCGTTAAATTTCCGAATTACATATATGGTTGAATTCGACAAAAGAAAAAAGTCGTATGAACAAAAAAATGAACTAGTTTATTACCAAATATGAGTAAACTTGCAGGATGAAAATACGAAAAAGGCATTCATCCATCCAGCAAATGGTCAAAACTTGAAATATCTCTAAAATCTCTCTATTGTTGGATTAGACTTTAGAGTAACTTTCTTTTCTTTTTTTATCATAGAACAAAATAATTTTATAAATAACATTAAATAAATAGATAAGATTGCATGCGTGGGTAGTTAGTTATACTCTTTTGGTCCTTTATTAAAGTATCCGTCTATTTTTTTATTTTTATTTTTGAGTTTCAATTAGGGACGAAGCTATTAGTAGACCGGAGGGGGACATGCCCCCCAAGTTTGAAAATTTTGTAAGGCCCACTTGTTCATTTATTATATATTCTATTGTTTGAGATCTTGACCTAGTAGGTGAAGATTAACTTTATTTATTTATGTTCACTACTTCAGTACACAATTTAAAGGTTAGCAGTCCCTGAATCCCATTATCTCAAACTCTCAGTGCTCTGTGGTCCCGCCTCCAGTCATCCCTGCGATTTCATTTTTAACCCAAAATTAAGTAAACTCTCTGTCTCTTTCTCTCTCTCACTCACACAATTAATTACACAAACACACAATGTTTAGATTTTGACTTACTACTGGTCATTTTTTTGTCCGCCCAAGGAAGGGGCAGACCCATCTGGTCATCTGTACCTCCATCAATCACTTTTTGCATCTTTTGATGTTCTTCAATAATTTTCTGCAAGTATTTTAATTTCTATTTTCATCTGTACTAACTGTCTTTTGCAATTCTGACGAAGCTTTGATATGTTCTAAAAGACTTTTTTTTGCTATATTTTGTTGTCTTTGTCAAAAATAAAAATTTTATTACTAAATTATCTTTGTTTTAATAAAAATATGTTTTGTAACGATAAAATTTTACTTTTTAATGATGAATATATATTATGTCCACCCCCAAGATCAGATCCGGCTTCTTCCCTGGTTTCAATCGAAACACTGATCGATCTAAAGTCATAGAAATTGTATAGAAAAGGCCAAGGAAAAAATATCATACACAATTAAATAATTGATTAAAAATATTGAGATGATAAAGAGAGAGAAAAAAAGAGGCACTAAAAAAAGATTAAAGATAACGCTAAACAAATATGTTCATGGTGGAGTTGTTGCAACTTGCAAGTAATTGCAACCACTTAAAATGGGTTAGTTTGGGTTTGACAATAACAAATAAAATGGACAGTACCAAAATAGAACTTGAGCTGAGCATAGTTGTTTGATTTTGACAGGGGAAGTGGGGTCGCCAAATTCTATTCAAATAAATGACTTAACTTATAAGTACTACTTAATATAATCAATTAAATTATCCTACCAAAGAGATTACCTACTTTTACCAATAATTTTATTAAGTAATCATGTTTCCTCGAATGTGGAGCCTTCCAACACTCGTGCGAGATCAAGATGGTTCGACTTCTACAGTCGGTGAACCAAATAAAAGTGCTCCCTTTGTGAGCCTAATTTGTTAAAGAAAATATTTAAATACAAAATAATATAATATTTTTTAATTTATCGTTATAATCGTATTATCATGTTTTTACATGAAACTATACATCTGAATAGTCAAACAAATTTGAATATATAAATCAAAAATATATTTTTAAATAAATTTTAAATGAGACCTTATTTTGTTAGAAGAAGAAGTACTCTCCCCGTCCTTAATACAAGTCGTTTTAGAGTTGTGCACAAGTATTAAAGAAATAATTATATAGCATTAAATATAATATCAATTGTCCATATTGTCCTTGTATTGAAAAAAAAGAGTCTTATTTATTGGGCAAAAAATAGTGAGAGAACCAAAGTTATATTTAATACTTGAGATAATATTAGAAACTAAACAATTAATGCTTATTTGAAATTCTCAAATGTCATAGATTAAGAGATAAAAACATTTCTCTAAAACGACTTATATTAAAGGACGGAAGGAATATTATTTTTAATATAATCTTCTTTCTTATAAAGTCGCGACTTTTTGAGCTTATTATTATTATTATTATTATTTATAATTTAGTTATATTTTATATAATTATTTTATTTAATTATTTAAATTTTTTGTAAAATTTTTATTTTACTTTACAAGATTTTAATTTAAACACGCAACACATACGCCATCGCGCATACAAAGATACAAAGGAGACAAAGGAGACAACTTTTAAAGCTCCCAGGGAAGGGCCCTCCCTCATTCTGATGTTAAAATGTAGGTCCAAATCCAATGGAAGTGGAGGAGTGTGAAATTGCCCAAATAGGCCAATATGAATCTACTATTCTATTATGCAATTATTCGAATTGTTTTTTGGAGTAAAATAAAAATGAAGTTTCAGATTTGCTATTTATGTCACCCTCAGCAGGCTAAAGTTTCATGCACCACCAAAAACTAAAAAGGATGGTTCAACTTCTCATTACTACTATTAGTCATGATAAAATAGATCAATACCACTTTATTGGTTTTCAATTTAAATAAATCCAAATTTCTTCACAAGTAGCAGATCATCTAACACACATATGCCACTTAATTGGGCCTTGATTACATCAATAATCCACTACATTACCAAATCGGATCAGAGTAAGTTGAAATTGTTTGTACCCTTTTTCAGATTCTTTATTTAGAAATTTAAAAGTAAAATTAATTTTATTTTTTAAAAAATAATATTAAAAAAAGAAGAGAGAAAAATATTTAAAAAGTACAATATGTTATAATTGATTTTAACAATATATTTGATATAATCAATGAGCTCTGGTTCTAGTAGTATCATTCTCATCTTCTAAAAAGGTTAAAGATTCAAATAATCTATTCCCTCCGTCTCAAATTAATTGCATTTCTAGGACTTTTTAAAGTTAAATTGACTATTTTTAAAACTAATA
Organism: Aralia elata; assembly: GCA_034770075.1. Classification (NCBI taxonomy): domain Eukaryota; kingdom Viridiplantae; phylum Streptophyta; class Magnoliopsida; order Apiales; family Araliaceae; genus Aralia; species Aralia elata. The sequence continues at coordinate 95,288,906 of CM068388.1, read as the reverse complement.
TTTTTACCATTTTTGCTAACATATAGATGAAGATATTATAACCAAAAGAAAGTATATACAATTTATTACTAATTTTAATTTTTATAATTTTATAAATATATTTATATATGCTTAATTATTAATTTTAAAAATATTCAATTTGACTTAAAAAAGTCCTAAAAAAATAATTAATTTGGGACAGAGTACCATTTATTGGAATTTGTAAATCTACCATTCTCTAATTGGTCCTACTTAGATTTTGTTGTTGTAGTCAAAGATTTTTTATTATTTAATATGGACCTGCTCAGATATGAATTTTTAGAGTTTTGGTTAGTACTGATAGCCGAAGCTGATTTCTTCACAAAGGGTAATTTTTCATAGTGAATTAATGATTTTTAAATTTAGGAAGATTTGAAAACCTTTTGTTTAAAAAATTTGTTTTGACACTAATGAGATAGCCAAATATGCTTGCCTACTGGATTTCTTATCAATCAAATGATTATTTGCTTTGAAAAAAAAATAATCTTGGAAGTACGTGGTTGCATCCTCTAATATCTCTCCTTATCCATTAAATATATATCTCATTCATTTTAATTATATTTTCTTTAAATTCAATAAATATTTTTTATAAGGAGATGTTTATCTAATACTCCCTCCGTCGCTTAATATAGGACGTTTTAGAGTTTCTCATTTGTCTTTAATTATTTGACGTTTGTTATAATCTAGGAAAATTGATCATAATTTTTCTAAAATTACCCCTCGTGGGAAAATGTGTGAGAGAGAGTATGAGATAATTATGATAAGATAAAGTTAAGGATATTATAGAAAATTGATATTATAGACAATTGATATTATAGTTAATGTTATACAATCATTATCTTAATTCTTATGCCCAAGTTTAAAACGTTATATATTAAGGGACGAATGGAGTAACAAGTAACATCTTATGTGCATGAGTTCCACCTCTAAATAGGGCCCAAGTTATTTATAGAATTCAAGCTGAAGTTAGTTTCTAAGGTGGGCAGCTAATAATTTCCAGACTCCAAGGCAAAGAGAGGGTCCATTAGAGCATTATTAATACATCTTTTGAGGCCATAGGTAGGCCTGTAATTTACTTCTTCTGCACAGCTTTAAGCTGGCCCAAGATTGATAACTTTGTGCAAATGCTTCCCAATTTAATGAAATGGATCATTTCCAATTTCCAATTTCCAATTTAATGAAATGGATCACCACAATGGTTTGTTTGTAAATAGCCCAAGATAATTAGTTAAATAAAAAAAATAAAGAAAAGAATTGTTGATCATATTCTGAGATGAGCTGAACTGAACTCAACCCTTTATCCTTTAAATAATTATTAGCTGTATCTGATTTTTATTTATTTATCATTATGACTCTTCTCTCTCACTTATAACACAATGAAAAATAGAACACTTCTAAAAATATATGAAAAATAGACTAATTTTGTGTTCTCTATACAACTTTAAATCCTACAGCTTAATTAGCAAAATAAAAAATAAAAAATAAAAAATAAAATCCTACAGCTTTCGATGCCCTATCCTATCATTATCATTATGACACAAAAGTAGGAATTAATTAATTAAGTTAACACAAATAGAAAGATAAAAAAGCATCCAAAGTGGTTCAGTGTATGTATCTAAATGAGCAATTGCTGATATGACTTTCCCAATCAAGCAATCAATCAGGAAAAAAAAAAACAAAAAATTATTTTCTAAAAATTTAAAAATATAAAGTGCTGATATGATCCCAACAAAAATAAAAGTGATGAGTTAGTCATATGCGGATGCTGACTTTTACATTTTTCTAAATTAAATATTTTAGAAAAGACATTATTAAACTAGAAAAAATGTAAAAAATTAGTCACGTAAAAACATTATATTTTCTCCCCTCCTTCTTGTTGTTCAAGCCAAAACGACTTTTTCATATTGAATCTGAGAGAGAAATGTGTTAAAGCGGTATTTAAGGAGAGCGCAGTCTCACTCTTCTCCTGATAGTCGAGTGCTTTCACTCGTTACTTAAGCCCTCGCTTAATTATAAGGTCAGATTCCGAGTCTCAATTTATATCGACTTTTCAATCTTATTCTGACCTTCTTAAATTTTTCCAAACAACCATTTCTACATTATTTCTCCTCCTGTCATTCATATTAGTACAACATAGAAGCTACATAAACAAGCTCCAAATGAAAATACTTCCAAAGTTTATAATTTATATAAGAAAATAATATAGTCATATTTTCAATTACATTTTCATATTCTAAAAAAGGCGATTTATACCGTTAGAGTAATATTTATATTGTTAGAATAAAAATATATTTAACGATACTTTTACACTGTTTCAACGACAATTTGAATTTTCAACAACATTTATTGATTTGATAGTATAATTATTAATTTGACGTTATCAATGACCCTAAAAATTTGTTGACATTACATTTTTGGATAATTTTTAATAATGTTCAATTTAACTCCTAACTTTGAATTTTGATGATTGACTTGAAAGTAAATTTTACTTCTTTTTTTTAAATTTAATTTAAATTGATTAATATCACCTTGGAGGGCTTACTTCTTTACATAAGAAAAATATATGTTTGAGTTTGACATCATTTCATTTCATTCCATTGGAATGGAAATGAGAAGGGGTTAGAATCGCAACGTAAGAATGTGAAACAATGATGTTGTCAAATTTATTGTTTTTTGAGTGGAATTCTTGCGAAGGAGTTTGTTTCTCAGTAATGTCACTCAACAATTGTAGACACTAATTAAAATGACAAAAATAACCCTCCAAGTGCCAACAAGTAATAGTAGTACTAGCATTCTAGATACAAAAGATTCCATGTGAATAGAGGAAAAAGAAAAGAAAACAATGGGAGGAGGGTGGATGAATGGTCACAAAAATTTAAATGTGATGAAGAATATGAAAATGAGGTTGTCAGTCACGTGGTTGATGCTTTGGATTGAAAAGGAGTGTCCTGTGTCTTCTTCCAAAGCCATTAATTTAGGGGTTGGTTTCTTTCTTTGGTTTTCATCTTTGGATCCAATCAACTTGCCTCCAACACCTCTCTCTTTCTCTCTCTCTCTCTCAAACAAAATTTCAATGATTCATTCCGAGTTGAATCTTGTGAAAATCTTTAGGAAATTGTCCGCTTCTTTTTATAAAGTGTAGTATTACAGAAAGTTGTTATTTTTACGAGTAACTTATTTATTATTTCTGTAAGAGATTCCGTAAAACTATCGTTCTTATTTTTAAAAATATTAATTCTCTGTGATAATAATATACTAGAATTATATAATATGGTCGACGAGATCTTAGTCTAGTGGTTAAAACTGAAATCAGGTTCATTCACTATGAAAATTTGTTTTTTTATGAAAAACTTATTTACAGGTTTATTTCTTCCTTCCCTGACAAATTTGATTCGGTTATTATATTGTAAAAGTAGTTACTCTCTCGGTTTCATATCAAGTGTCGTTTTAGCTTCATGCACATGAATTAAAAAAGTCATTTAATACTATCATTTAATAATTAAAATTTGTATAAAATTTCATCACTACTCCTTTATGAGAAATTGAAAACTATTAATACAAAGAAAAAAAAAGTTGAAATGATGAGAGAAGTTAAGAGTAATATTGAAAAATAAATAATTTATTCTTTTAAAAAGTTATAAATGATAAATAAATTGAAATAAATTTTTTTTTTTTAAAAATCACTTATTATGGAATACGGAGAGAAATGTAGTATATGGTTGATTGAGATACTACCATCTATTGGATTCTTGACTTACAGTATCCTCGAATGGATATATATTCTCTTTATTAGATGCTTGGCACCTGGCCTATCTCTTCCTCCAATAAATTTCAATTTTCTTTTCATGCTCCTTTTTTCTAGAATTGACTAAACTTATTTAACCAGATAATCATATCCTGACACGTGTACCAAATATTCCTTACTGCCACCGGAAGAAGGATTAAGGTTTTAGAGGAATCTAATACCCTTTGACTGTTCACCTGCGAGAATAATTGATTTCAACCAAACAAAAGAGGACCAAACCTATACCCTTCTTTCTTTCTTTTTTCTTTTTCGTTTTAGTTTGATGCACATGAATTAAGAAAATCATTTAATACTATCATTTAATACTATCATTTAATAATAAAAATTTGTATGAAATTCTATCACTACCTCTTTATAGCCTTTATAGGAAGTTGAAAACTACTAATACAAGGGAGAAAATTTTTTAGGACAATAAAAGAAGTTATGGGTGATATAAAAAAATAAATAATTTATTTTTCTAAAAAGTTGTAAACGACAAATAAATTAGAATAATTTTTTTCTCTAAAAAGTTAATTATTATGAAACGGAAGTATTAGTTGGAGGGCATTACTGGAATAAAATTACAGATTCTCAGACAAGAAAGATTAAGAGGGAGAGAAAATGAAGTACAAGTTATTTGATAGAATAATTAAATTAAGGGAGGGAGAGAGATTCTCTGAAAGTAAGGAATCTAATCTATGTAAAAGCTTGTCTTTTCTTAGTTGGAAAAGAAGCATCTTATTACCCCTAATACACTATTCTGTATTGAGACTTGGGACACAGTTGGGCCCATGCATACCTGATAGAAGTATACCCCCCTCAAAAATTATTCTCTATCTCTATCTTATTTCTTCTGATTGTTTATTAAGTAGTAGTACCTTTTTATTTAATACCAAAAAGCTCTCAATTAAAATCTATATAACAAAATATAAATGATTTTGAATTTTTCGCTTATCTAATAAATCATCTGAGCTATTCAAAGTTTGGCATAAATCTGACTGTTCATTATTTTCTCCTTCTTTATTTCCTCTTCTTCTACATTTTTCTTCTTTTTCAAACTCTATCTTCAATATCTTCTTCTTCTATATTTTTTCTCTCCAATAAAAATCAGTGCTGGAGGCACGGGATTACCGCTAATATTAATATATTTCACAATCTATGGATAATAATAAGGAAAAAAAAGTCTCACACCGAAAATAAAATACAAACGTACGCAATAGTAAGAGTTGAATATGAAACTTAATGGTTCTAAGATTTTAGTCGGTTTAAGACCTCATTTATTATGACTTACCCTATTCAATTCACATACTATTTCACAGGCTTTTCTTTTTTTCTTTTTATATTCAAGAATAGATATAAAGAATGATTATTTTTACCAATTATTTTGCTATTTCTAATGAATATATTCTCAAATGAATGTGAATGTGAGATCAAGGCCAACCAACACTAAGAATCACGTGATAAAATTAACAACGTACTCCTTCCGTCTCATAATAAATGTTATAATTTGATTTTTATGGTCAAATTGATCATTTTTAGAATTGTTAATCAAAAATATTTATATAAAAATTTTAAATTTCGAAAATTGACACTAGTAGTAAATTCTCCGTAATTTATTATGATCATAATCATTTGACGTATATTTTAATTTTTTTTAAAATTTATTAATTTAAAAAATTGTCAATTTGACCATGAAAGTCAAATTAAAATTTTTATTATGAAACGGAGGAAGTAATTTATTAAAATAGCAATTTCCTTGATAATAACATAGACCATTATTGTTATTAATGACTAATCTTCTCCTAAATTACTTCAATTTCCTCAAACAATATGGCAATAAACCAACTAAATTTTATTTTATTTATTTTGTTATATATTTGGCCCTTTTTGTAGAACATATGACCCATTTCTTTTTATAGTTGACAACTTTTGCTTCTTTAATTATGAGTTTCATATTTTTTTATGAGAAAAAAATTGTATTTTACTTCTGGACAAAGAAAGTTCCACCTCAATTCTATTATATACTCGTGTAATTTCAATTTCTTTAAGAAGTAATTTTTGCTTAATTCCTTTGTCAGGGTTTGAAAAAACAAAAATAAAAAGATCACATCATCAGAACCAATATGGAGGGTCCCCAACAAGCCTAATGTGTGACACTAAATAGTAGGCAATAAATAATTGTATTGATTTGAAAGTTAGGAAATTGGATAGAAAGGCAGCTCTGGCTAAATTTGAGGATAATATAAACATTCTTAGAAACTTCATCAACTAATTAAAAAAATAGTAAAATTGTTAGGTGAGCCAACAGAGTGGTTGAAGCAATTGGGTACGGTTTCATATTAAGTGTCACTTTAAAAAAAAAATTTAATTTTTAATTAATTGTCGTTTTCAAATTTTTAAGAATTTTTTTTCTTTATGTTTCTAAATTATTCTTAAAATATCTCCTCTTTTCAAGTGCAATATTCCTATTTTACTTCAACCTTTACTTTAACAGTACTTACGTTCCCATTTTTTTTCCTTTCTCAAAATTCTAAAGGTCGCTCAGAATTCTAAAGTTCTCTGATAGATTCTTTGTATCATCTCTTTTCATCTATATTTTTTACAAAAATTCCAAGACAAATAAATAATAACTGCATGACAATGAGAAAAATAACTTTTCTTTTGATCTAAATGAGAAATCAAACCATGAGGGCAATATAAAAAAATAACAAATCAATTCAAAAGTAGAGGTAAGATTTTAAAATTTTAAATTTTTTAAAAAAGAGTAAATTTAAACTTTATTTTTATGGAGAAGGAAGGTAGGATGATCAGAAAAGGAGAAATATTAAAGTGACTTTGTTCAAGTTGAAGAAAAAAATTCATGGAGAAGATCAAAGGTTTGGATGGTGGAGTTAATAGCAAATGAACTCTTACTGATTACTCCTACAAAAAATAAAAACAAAAGGGGGTAATTTAGTAATTTAATTTTAATTTTACACTTGACAATGGAGGATCATTGCTTTCCTTAAAAAGTGAGCTTTGACCTCCAACGACACTTAACACGGAACCAAGAGAGTATTAATAGTTTTAATTATTATAATAATTTATTATTATAATATATTTCACTCGATATACCTATAACCCAAAAAGCAATTTTTTTTGTATGACAAAATATTCACCTATTGACAATTTTAACCCCTTTCTCTTTCTGCTTTAATATCCTTGTCCCTGTAGTTGGGATAAAGATAATATACTTGAGCAATTGAAGGTAATGGATAAGAATTTTCTCGCAATTGTAACTTATAAGTTTTGAATACCTAATCCCTTTTCTTGGTAATTTCCACCATTTGTATGCATTCAGACCTTTTACTTGGTAATTTCCAACATTTTGAATACCCCATTTTGATTGACTCTGATAAACTTGCTATAGCTTGATCGAGTTTAAATGGACACGGGAGATGAGACGTCCCTTATAATAATAATGTTTTAAAAAAATTAATATAAAACATATTTTTATACACAACATAACAGAAAGTGTATTTAATTATACAAAACGTCGTTATATTTTGTATGATAGACCATATAAGTATATGCGGTGTCTTTCACCTCTCTTTTTACATTTCTTTAATCTTTTTTTCTTAAAGAGTAGCTCATGGTTTTTTTAAAATGTTACTCCCTCTGTCTCAAATTAATTGCTCAGTTTTGACTTTTTTAAGTCAAATTGATTATTTTAGAATTAATAATTAAGCATATATAAATATATTTTTAAAATTATAAAAATTGGGGTTAGTAATAAATTGTATATACTTTCTTTTGGTTATAATCTCTTAACCTATATTTTAGCATAAATAATAAAAAGATTAGTTTTAAAAATGATCAATTTGACTTTAAAAAGTCAAAACTGAGCAATTAATTTGGGACGAAGGGAGTAAATCGTTAAATTGAATATTTACTTCTTTAATAGTTATAAAAAGATTAAGTTATTCAAATTTATTCTCTAAAAAAATATATGGTATTGTCGTAAAAAAAGACTACTAACAAAATCATGTTTTTTATGTAAGATACTTGCTTCATAAAAATATGAATATTAAAATGAATTCAAGAGGCGTTATTAAGTTTCTATTTAATGCTCCCTAGTCCCTACTGTTTAAAGACTATTATTATAATATAATAAAGAGACCTATATGCTAGTAACTATGAATCTCAGCTGGATTTTTCTCAACATTATACCAAAAAATTATGTTTTACAAAGGCTATTTTTATTATTGCAACAAAATGATGTTGTCGCATCAAATATATATTTATGACCTTTCAGAAGAAAAATAATTTATATAACAATTAATTTTTTTTATGTCACATATAATTGTAATTAATGTAAAAGATAAGATAAAATAATAATATTTAACTCTCTTATTAACTCCATCTTATTTCATATATTCATATACATCATTAGTATTATATAACAATATTCTTTTTATAATTGTTCTAATAATACTTAATAGTTTAAGCTGAGATATTTATTACTATGTCAATATTATTTTTGCTTTTACAATATTAATCATCTTTACAAAGACTAAAGGGTATTATAGTCATTCAGCAAATAAGAGTTTTGATTCTTTTTTCAGGGAGTGAGTGGCCATTGGAGCTTGGAAGATAAAAGATGCGACTGCCCGTAGCTGGCTGATATACACCCGATATGTGTGTATATATATAGCCTGTATGTTGAGACCCGGCGTTGTTAAACAGAATCTTCACGTTTCAATCCCCATTTTCCCGATTCTCTCTCTATTGGATCCTTTACAACAAAGCCCACATTTTCTCTCCCTCGATTTTTTTCATACCTCACCTTTCTTCACTCCTCCTATTTATACACATACACATCCATAGATCTTCACTATTTGTGCTTTCTATGGTTCTAAGCTCCGATTATAATCTATCCAAGATCTGAATTGAGAAGATTTTGAATAGTGTGTGAACGATCGGAAAAATGGTTTTAAATCCGCATGAACTGAGCTTAAATATTAAGCCAACTTATATTCCTAAAACAATCAATGAATTTCTGGGGGAAGTGATGACGATCCGTAACGTATCGGAGAAGGTTTTGAAGCTAGATGGTTTCATTAAGAAATTAGAAGAAGAAATGAGAAAGATCGATGCTTTTAAACGAGAGCTTCCTCTTAGCGTGGTTCTAATCAATGATGGTTCGTTTTTAATCTTATCTAATTTTATCATCATACATCTGAGCTGGGTTTTACGTTTTTCAATCTATGGATAGATAATTTGGGAGATGGGTTATTGATTTCGGTTGATTTTCATTACTGGGTGTTTTTTTTTTGTTTTGGATGAATTTGACTACTCTTGGATGTTGGCTCTTGAGCTTTTGATGATTTCGAGATGTTTATGTGTTTGGGGTCAAAGTAAATATAATTCTGTAGATGGGTTTTGCTTTTTGATGATTTTCTATTTAATGTGTTTATTTACTTTAAGATATAGCTAGTTAATTTGTTCATCTTTGGGTGATGTTGTATTCTTGTTGCAGCAATTGTTTCCTTGAAGGAGGAGCTAATTCAGTGTAGGAAAACAAATGTTGAGCCAGTATTGGAAGAATTTATGCCATTAAAGAAGAGTTTTGATGAAGCTGAAAAGGATGAGGTTAGGAAGGAAAAGGAGAGTAGAGACAAGAAGAGTTGGATGAGCTCTGTGCAGCTTTGGAACAATACAGATAATCAAAGTTCTGAATTCAATTACAATCGAAAACCAAATTTACTAGTGGAAATTAATAAGGTATAACATGAAATGCTTTTTCCTTTTTCACCTGAATTTTATCTTTGTATATAGATATAATATAGATATACTGATTGGATTTATAAATGTTTTGGTGATAGAAATCTGAGCAGGAAAATGGTAGTGCAATGGCAGACAATTTATATCCATCCCGTAAAAGTAGGACGGAAGGAAGAACATTCATGCCATTTAAGGGATACTCGGATTTTCCTGTGGTGGCAGCTGTGAAGGAGATTAAGGAGGAACTACCAGTTGCTAGGCTTTCCCTTCTCACCCCTGGAACTAGTAGTCCGAGGGAAGAATTGGGGTCTAGTGTTTTGAGTCCAAAAACCAGTAGTAGTAGAACAGTTTCTTCTTCTGGTCCTAATGTTCAATCAAACTTAAGGATTAGCACCCAGCTACCACAGCAGCAGACATCTAGGAAACAAAGACGGTGCTGGTCTCAGGAGTTGCATAGACGCTTTGTCAGTGCCCTGCAACAACTTGGAGGTTCTCAAGGTTAGTTGAGACTGAATAACGTTTAAATGAAAATTTGACACACAACTTTATCAATCTTTTAACTCGGTAGGAAAACTTGGAAAGCAAATTGAGCAGAAATTAGGGGAATCTTATAATTTGTTATATTGAAATTATTTGGTTTATGAAGAGTCTAGATCTTGGTTTATCCATGATGGGAGGGTTCCTATAATGTTTTTGATGGTCAACTCAACTGTCCTACCAATTTCATAAAGTTTAAAATTGGATGTAAAATCTATGCTCTCTATTCTTCCTCTTTATGTTAAAATATCCAAAGCTTATGTACAACAGAATTAATTGGAGAAGTAGGAAGAGAGCAGAAAACATGGAGACACAATATCAAAGACTAACGCCCTTCATTTGTCTAAATTGATCTTGTTCATCGTTTTGCAGCAGCCACTCCTAAGCAGATTAGAGAGCTTATGCAGGTTGATGGTCTTACAAATGATGAAGTCAAGAGCCATTTGCAAGTGGGGTTTGAACTTTCATCTTATCCCATTTATATTGATGTGAAGTTTTATTATGGCATGATGCTAATGGCTTTCTTTGATTCCAGAAATACCGGCTTCATACTCGTAAAAACCCAGCTGCTCTTACTGCCACCCCTACAACTCAATCTGCCCTTGCTTTGGGAGTCTTGTGGAAAGATCAGTATGGTGAATCCTCAAAGCAGAGTCGTTCACAGAATGGTTCTCCCCAGGGTCCGCTCCAGTTAGCTGAAACCACTCTAGGAACTTCTACTACAGGGGGTGATAGCATGGAAGATGAAGAAGATGAAAGATCCGAGAGCTATAACTGGAAAACTCGGATTCAAACTTCTGGAAAAGTTGATGTATAAATATATATCCACCATAAATTTTGCAGATATAAAGTATACATGGGAGGATTAAAGGACTTGACAATAATACACTTTACAAATGAAGGATCTTCAAATAGGCTGTGAAATTTTGCAGAATTAGTTTTCTGTTCCACCTGTCTTGGATTTAGTTGTTTCATGGTTTGAGTATAAAGAGCTTAAGTTGCAGTCCATTTGTGCTGAGAATGGAAAAACCGGATGAGTTTTACTAAACTGAGATGATTCTATATACCTAATAATTTCTTTTGAGAATTCTTTGGCTTTTCTTTACTTTTCTTGGAAATGGGAGTTCAGAATTGGCAGATAGATTGATGGACTTTCTTGGGTCCCTTAAATTATTTTTTCAGTGTGTTTGGCAGATTGGGTTGGAAAGAAAAAGAAAGGATTTGAACAATTTCGTCGATAATTCTTGTTTTTTTTCCTCTACTTTTCTTGATAATTTGGGTTCAGAATTCCTTTTTTGGGTGCAAGCTATGGTTCAGAAAAGGTGGCCAAGTTGATGTTACTTTTCAAATTTAAGTCCCCAGACTGTGTTTGTCTGACTAGAGTCTTAAGGTTTTACATAATGAAAATGAAATGAAATTGGATAAGTGAGAAAGGAAGAAATGGTTGCCCTTTACCATTCCTTTTCCTTTCCTTTCCCTTCCCATCTACCAAACACAATCTTACTATTCCTTGTTTTCTTCTCTCTCTTGAAGTTTTCTTCAAAACACAAAGATTCTTGAAAAATTGTTTAAGTCAAACATTAGCAGCCCACCACAGGTCCACAAGAAAAACTCCATTCTTTCCTCTTTTCTATTCTGTTTTGTCCATTTAACATGCTTGACTGCCAAGTTGTTGTGGTTTTTTCTTCTTAAAAAAATGGTCACACTTTTGAGATCCTATTCTCTTCTATCTTTCCATACATGTGAAAGAATTCTGTCCATTCTTTTTCACATGTATCCCTGTAGCAGTGAGTGTGATCTGTAAACAAAGAACCATTCTACAAAATGATCCTACTTTAACTTATTCAAAAGGTGTGAAGAAGCATGGTTTCAACAAAATGATTATTCAATGTTTTAATTTTGTTTGCTTGGAAATGATTAGTCAATGTCTTAGTTGTTCAGCAACAGTATTTTATTAGTACAAGATGATAACAGAAGATTTTTAAAGTTTAAACTAGTATTCCTTTTGTCATAAGAAAAGAGTCCAATTTATAAAAAAAATAAAATTATAAATATTAATGATGTAATTTTGTTCGTGAATCCTAAACTCTAAGTTAGTATAGTACTGGGAACGTGATAATTAAATTATGATAATAAATTTAAAAATATTATGTTTTTTATACTATTAACACTAAAAAGAGAACTTCTATATATTTTATATATATATATATATTTGTGCGTGTGTAAATGACTCTTTTGATTAATCATATAGTTAGGGTGTATTTTACTATAATTTTATTCTTCTGTCTTTTGGATGAGATTAATCTCAACATCAATCAGTCATTAGGTAGACAAGTTTATCTTACCTTGAAAAACAGAGGATTTGACATCATCCTGCCAGCTAGAGGACTAAAGTTTGATTATTTCTTTCATCAGTATAATAATAATAATAATAATAATAATAATAATAATAATAATAATAATAATAATAATAAAGGGCTGTTGGGGATAATATAATTACAACTAAAGACCACTCTGGTCTTTGTCTAAATTGTAGAATCGCTTGATAGGGAATAAAAGAAAGAATGGTTCAAAGTCTGAAGAATGCTAGATTCTTGATCTTATTCAATCTCACTAAAACCCTTCTTTTCCTGACAATTGCCTAGTAGCCTACATCTAATTCCTTCTTTGACCACTCCACTAAAATTATTATAATGATAATTAAGCGGCGTCCAAAATAGGTCTTTAACAGGTCAATTTGTTTTAAATTACATAAACATTTTGTTCCGATAATGCCAAAAAAATATTCACGTTGACATTGCAAATATATTTAGCGATAGTTTTACACTTGGTTGAACGACAATTCATATTTTTAACGATACTTATTATTCTAATATTATCACTAACCTTTTTTTTAAGACAGTTGATAATTTTATAATAATATTTATGTTATTACAGTAAATATATATTTAACAATATTTTTATATTTATTTTAATAATTGTTTAAATTTTTAACAATATTTATTATTTTGTTAATATAATTATCATGACATTAGCAATGACTTTTTTTAACACCTAATTAATTTGTCATATCCCACTTCAAATTAAAACACAATCTGTTGGTGGTATGTTTATCCAATGTCCATGACAAAACAGTCTCTTTCACAAGCAAAATAATGGAGAAGAGAATCTTGCAGACAAGATATCATGTGTGAGCCCACATGGATATGGCCATTTTCTAAGAAAAGGATTGAGATAAAAATGATGGAAAGCTCTTCGTAATTTAATTACCTTTCTTTCTAATTTCTCAATTGTCTAATTAGGGAGAGCAAGTAACCGTGTTCATAATAGTAATCGCACCGCAGTAGTAAAAAAATTGTATAATCGTAGATGCAGTGATGTGATTTTTGTTTTTAGTAATCATACATTTGTGGATGCGGTTACGAATACTTTATATAACTGGTATCGCACAATATATATAAATTTTACATTATTTTTATTTTTATATATAATAAATATGAACTAACTTTCAATTATCTACTTTATCTAAATAAAAAATCTTGCATTAATAGTTACAATGTTGTAAAATTGATAATACCAAAGAGGTTACTGTAATAATTAGGTACTATCATGAGGATAATTAGGAAGCCTAGGGAGCTTGGGGGTTTAAAATTTTTTTTTTCCACCGTTACACCTAATAGCTAGTGCATGAACTTAATTTTGACATTAATAGGATTAATCAGGCTACCAAATGAAACAATGAGAATAATTTTCATCCAGACTAATTATTATTGTATAGATCATAATTAAACTATAGCCATTGCAAGCCCCCAAGTTAAGTAACATTTCTAATTATTTTAATATACTTTCATTTATATGTTCACGAAGGTATTGAATTTTTGTTTTTAGTTTGGTTTTTTGACATGATTATGCAACATTTTATTTGTTATTACGTTGAATAAAAATCTAATTTCTCTATTTTATTACATAATTTTATATCTTTATAGTAGTGTTAATAATTTATTTATGATGTATGTGATAATTATTTATTTCTACTTAAAAATAGTTTTATAATTATATCTACGTCACAATTACACCGCAACCGTAAATAACTGCAATCATAAATAACCGTATAGTTAACACATTGCGATTGCAATTATGCTCAACCCTATGTCTAATGGTTTTAAATTCAACAAATCGTATTGTTTTTGCCTTTTTGGTAGTGGAGATAAGGTATAGACTATAGAATATATGGAGCAGCTAAGCACATTGTCTCTTCCCATGGCAGGTTAAACCGAAGACTTTGTCCAAGACTGAATTGAGAGCCACACCTATAAATACATATTAGACTATTAGTGGGAAAATTATTATTGAAAAGGTTTATGGAGAGAGGTATTCGGTAAGAAGGAACTTTCAATCAATTGACATTTAAAGGAAAATCCTTCCCCTACCATCTATTTTATACTTCATCGACAAAAATAGTTTTATTTGTTATTTCATCCGTCTCAAAATAAAAGTCTTTATTAATATTTTAGGTAATTTTAAATTAAATATCTCCTTACATTAAATAATTTATTTTTTTAATAATAATCTACCTATAATTTCCTTAATATTAATTGTTATATTTCTATTCTCTATACATATTTATAGAACATTACTAGTCATATGCAGAAAACTATGTAACTAAATGAGAATTTAAATATGAACAATTTTATCATTTTATCATTTTTCTTAATATGCACAAAATGTCAATTCGAACTCTTATCCTAGAATGAAGGGAGTAGTATTTAATTTTACAAAAAATTAAATTAATTTATTTTATTAATCATAATATAAAAAGATATAATATTCTTAAATTCGATATCATAAATTTCTTATTTTGCCACTATTGTTGTATGTATCGACAATAAGACTGACGAGAAAGGCTACTTGCCCACAGTCAAGGCCTAACAAGAGATGGCCTAATGGGCCACACAACTTTAACCCATTTAAACAAATTCTTGATGTCAACTTTTGATTGGGCCTTACAATTATCCACTAAGACTCCAAGATTTGTGTTCATATTCTCTTTACAGGGCCTTTGCACTCCCATTGACCAAAAACCATAATTCAATTATATACTCATTTAATCTCCTAATTGCAATGCCTTTGACGTACATATTACTATTGCATGATAAAGTAATACAATAAATTATCTATGATATACTCTTTTCCTTCTAAAATATTAAATTATATAAGTGAAATTAATTTAAGAAATTTTTAAATTTAACGGTGATATATATTTATTTATACAATGATAGAAATCATAAATTATCTAAAAGTTATTATTAATTATGAATTTTATTACTTTATAATATTTGATGAATATTTTTTTTATTTAAATTTAAAAATATTTTAAGTTAACTTTTAAACCTCAATAATAATATTAAATTCCTAACCCTAAGGTTATCTTATAAACAAAGTGAGGCTAATTTATGGTTGCCATAACAACGGTCATATGTAAGAAGGTAGTTAATGAAAATCCTGTCGCCCGTTATTTGGGCGCGAAACGTGGATTCAATACCAGTAATACAGTTACTAAACTTGAGGAGAAATATACCAACTTCCCCGCTCCAACAACACATCTCCACCATGAAACAGAGAAAAAGATGAGAGAGAAATTTAGGAGAAAGAGAGAGATTGGACAAGAAAGAAGAAATCCCAGATTAATTATTGATTGAGAAAGTGTAAAAATAATTAGAAAGATTCAACAATATGGCACAGGCATGCCCAGAGGAAAAGATTAAAGAAAAACCAGATAAATTGGAGATAAAGAATGGTAAAAAGAAGGAGATTACAAGCACCAGTAGTACTAGTACTAGTAGTAATACTGGTGTTCCTTTTAAATTCAATGTTCAGGCACCAGAATTCGTGCCGAGTTCATATACCCAGATGCCCATTTCTGGGTATTTTTATCCATGCTTTCACTATATTGCTGGGAATGATGGGGCTGATTGGCTTTATGTTGGTGATCAAGATTCCCTACAATTGGTTTCGTCTCCAACTTCTATGATCCCCAACTGTTCAAAAGATGTCCTCACTGATGAACTCAAGCAAAAGATCATTAAGCAGGTTTCCTTTAATTTTCCACTATTTTCTTTTTGGTTTTTGGTTTCCTTTTAATTTTTTTATTTTTTTTTGTGTGGGTGGGGGGTGGGGTGACTGAGGGCACCCAAAGAACTGTACACAAGGCAATATCTGGTGGGATTGTCACAGAATGTGATGATATTGAGTGGTGTAACGTTCCGATCACGTACATCTCTGTGTGGCCTAGGTTGTAAATCTATGCGATTAAGGCTTCACACCATATCAACAAGATGGCCAGGTGCGAGTCCAAATGGATATTTTTTCTTAGAGCTTAAAGGCCTAAACATTAGGCTGTGTGGGTACCCTTGCATTTCTTTTGATTAAATTTGTTGATACTAGGAACTTGTCACCATTTTAAAATAATTTTAGGACTGATGGAATACGTTAGATCAATGCTTTAAAATTGAGTCCCCTTTTTCGAGTAGGCCTCACAATTTGTCCCAACAGCCCCTCTTATCATAACATTGTGTTCTGATATTAATTTTTAGTATCCATGGTTAATATTCTCTTATATTTGGATTCTGCTTTCATTTATGATCAAAGGATGTTTATTCTTCTATGGCATATCATCAGACTCTCCATATAGCTTTACTACTGTTTTCCTAACTTCCCATATCTTCATATATATGCTGATACAAGATGCTCACTTTCTTAGTTGGGATCTATATTGAATCTTTTTGTGAAAGTTGGTTAATAAATTAAACTACAAAACCTTCCTTTTGATTGTCCAAATTTCCGAAAGGGATTTGTCTATGTGCTTTGTCTTAGTTCACAATTTCTATGTTCATAGTTCCCGTACAAGGACATCTTTTGTAGAAGTTCTGTTTGGACTTTAGTGTGAAGATTCAGCACTTATATTAATATGTACCATTTGTATAATTTTATTGAACCTTTGAGCCTCTGAGGTGATCTATGCAGCTGTTTCATCTGGCTAACAGTCTCCTGGGGCTCTCATCCTTTGTGGAAAACCAGCTGCCAAGTATTTGCTGCTGCTAATCAAATGCAAAAATACTTGTTCCCAGTTAGTTGCTTTATTTATATAGAAATTACAAACACTTTCTTTGTTATTTTTATCACCATTAATTCTTGAAACTTCCAACTGAGGGGAATAAATATTTGCTTAACATATCTGTAATTATACAAGCATCTCCATTTGTCTCTCTTCTGCTAACATAACTTCCTTGGAGAACAGACATTTTACATTCAGGCATTATATTCATGTACTGAGGGTTGTATGTTTAACAGGCCGAATACCAGTTCAGTGCCATGAGCTTGCTTGCAAATGAGTCCTTGATTAAACACATTAACAAGGACCCTGAAGGTTATGGTGAGAATCATAATAAATTATGATACGGAGTCTATGCCAATATTTCTATTGTACTGTTTATATGATTTCATTCATGAATAATGGCACTGTAACAGTTCCAATATCTTTTATTGCATCTACTAAGAAGATCAAGTCCCTCATTAGCAATAACCAATTGCTTGCCCAAGCTTTACGCTCCTCTACAAAGCTTGTGAGTTCCTTGCTTCATATGTTGTAGTATTTTCCTAGAGCAAAGACAAACAGAGATAAATGATTGGCTAACCTTTGAACTCTGATTTGATGTCTTTTTCCTGTAGGTTGTAAGCAATGATGGAAAAAAGGTTAAACGGAAACACCCTTTCACTGAAAAAGACAAAGAGGACTTGCAGGTTATTTTTTTAATTTCTTTGTTGGTCACAAGTTCTTAGATTGTTTCAATGTAATGAAGAGTATTCATGTACGTCATGCAGGCCCGTACCATTGTTGTAGAGAATCTGCCTGATGACCACTCTCATCAAAATCTTGAGAAAATCTTCAATGTGGTTGGAAGGTTTGACATCTTCCCCGCTTGTTAAATTTTATTTTTGCATTCTCACATGTCAAGAAGATCTTCATGTGGATACTAATAAACTGTCATGCACAGTGTGAAAACTATCCGAATATGCCATCCTCCGGATGCCAATTCTTCCCGTTCGAAAGGGAACATTATTATCAGTAATAAGGTATGAAGAACAGTTCAAATATTACATACATCTTTATCTCTGAAGTAGCAAGAAGACTGGTCCAAGAAGTTCTAATAGCTCCTTTTCTTTTTCCCTTCTTTTTGATGTTCTTATTGTATAACCTCTTCTGTCTTCTTTTCTTGGGAAGCTCCATGCACTCGTGGAGTATGAGACTACTGAAGTAGCAGAGAAAGCAGTATGTTACCATTCGGAATCCTAAATTCTAAATCTTCTCTTCCTTTTTATGTTCTTTTTTTCCCTTTGCCAATATAATGCACCAGCACTGAGAGTTGTTTAACTTCAACAGATTGAGAAGTTAAATGATGAAAGGAACTGGAGAAAGGGCCTCAGAGTAACGTTGCTGCTGAGACGCTCAGTATGTTTAACTAGGATGAACTTATATATAGTTTCGATAAAATCTGTTTCTCTATGTTTCTGCTGCTAGATGGAAATTGATGAAAAAATTTCATTATCAACATCTGTAGCCAAAATCTGTATTGAAGAGCAGGAAGTCGGACTTTGATGGGTATTTTGATGATTGTGATGATGATGAGGTACCAGGTCTTGGATTATCAGAAGATTCCTCTCAGCCTAATGACTCTGTCGAAAGTAATGTAAGAATCTTAGTTTTTAGCATTTCTTTGTAGAACGTCTGTTATATCTCTTTAACTAAATTTTACTAGTCTTGTTTGATGCAAAAATAATACTATGATGATACTCATGTAGAGATTCTTCATATTATAAGTAATGAGGGCTCATTGCAATTTGTAAACCTACATAATATTATTCTATGAGAAGTTTCAACTTTCAACAACAAAATGATTACATAATTCACCAAAACAAATAGTGCCAAGTTTCTAGTTCTAAAGGGTTAATTGCTGTATAATCTTGCTATGAATATTTTGTAGGCTGAAGAGAGTTCATCAGGAGCAAAGAAAGGATGGGCTCGGGGCCGAGCTGGGAAGTCAAGATTGCGTACTCAGAGTCACAATGGGCGTGGCTTGCTTTCGCCATCTCCACAATTGAGCTGCTCCGCCCAGTGTGAAGGATCATCTACCAAGCATGTCACAAAAGGACCGAGAATGCCAGATGGAACCAGGGGATTCACCATGGGACGGGGGAAGCCAATCTTTTCAGCCGGTCCAATGGAGTGACAGATGGTGCTCAGTTTTGTTTCAAAATACCAGTCACTAGAGAGTAGTAGTATCTATATTTTATACCGAGTGTTTGTAAGTGGAAACGTTGTTATGTAGCTAATAATCGAAATTTGAAACTGGTGGGCTTATTTAGTGATCTTATCAACAAACTAATATGTATAGAATTCTTTGAAAGAAGAAACCATGAGCATATTTCATGGCTAGCTGTTTGATCTCATATTCTCAATATATTCTTGGATGTTCCTTCATTTGGCAGGATTTCGACCTCTTTGTACTATGAAATCTCACCTGATTGTGTCATAATTTTTATTTTTTGTTTTCAATTTTATTTTTCTGATTTGAAATCAAATATGTTCTCAAGCTTTATCTATTAAACCCAATAATCAGAATATTAGGTTGTTGTCATTATGCTTTTTAAATGAACTATATCAGAAAACCAGATCTTCTATTAGGCATATTGCATAGTGCTGATTAAACTTTCTAGTGGTTAGTGTGCCTTAAGATAGCACGCGTATTTCCACTTCCTTTTTGATGAGTAGAATTATAATCTTGAAGATCACTTGTTCAGTGTTCATTGCATCCTCATTACATGATTATATATATTGTCAATTTCTTAAGGTTCTTTTAGCACGTGTTTTATTTTTTATTTTATTTTTTTAGTACTTTTAAAAATATAGAGTAGTGACTTATGACCTCAATGGGAGGTACTTTTGAATGTTAAACTAAGTAGAGGAGTACACTAGGAATGTAAAGAGATCATTGTTTGAAAACTACCATCTCTTGTTATGAATTTTTTATTTTTATCTTTTGTTTTAATGTTTTTTGGCCAACGGTAAGAACTTCAATTTATCAATGACAAAATACATGAGAAATTATAAGAGCAAATATTAAAGAATAACAGGGACATTAACCAACAATACCCAACTTTACAAAATGCCAATACAAGCAAGAACTTGCAGTAGCCTCAGAACATAGCATTCACTTTTGAGACTCACACTTGACATTTAAACCCTTTTCTAAGCATATTAAGGTTTGCATAAGGTACACTTACTATGTAGTTTGCATAAGATTAATTACTTTTTGACCAAGTGTTACCTAGTTGTGATTCATGTTAACATTTCAGTGCAAATTTTCATAAAAAACCATAAAAGCCACTGTTTGTAGGGTTCAATATTTCATCTTCTGTAAGATCTCCTTCCAACTTTGGCAAAATTAGTAGAAAAACAATTAATTTTTATCAAAGATAAATGAATGTAATCATGGAGCACTTAAAAATTGGTTACTTGCAGCATGCATGGCGGCTGGCCATGGCCATTAGGGCCATTAGGTCCATTAGGTTATCACAAACATAGTGGCATTGCCACTCACTAAGTCCTACCAATGAATTCAGTTAAATATTCCTCCCATTTCGCGTATAAATTGCCACAGTGCGCGTCAAATAACTCATCAACTTCTGCATTTCTATAACAAAGTTGTCTCATCTTCAAGAACTATGGCTCATAAAATCTTCCACTGTCTTGTTATTCCAATCCTTCTGGCAATCCTTACAAATGCTCAACTTGATTACGATTTCTATGAGAGATCATGCCCTAACTTGCCTATGATTGTTAGGTTTAATGTTTGGGAAGCTTTCAGGAATGACACAAGAATTGCTGCATCCTTGCTTCGGCTGCAGTTTCATGATTGTTTTATTAATGTAAATTCTCTGCAAACTCCCTGCAATTTTAGCCATTTTATAAACCCTCTTTAGTACTATCCCTTTATTTTAGTTTGAGTTTTATAGTTTGCACTTTCTTATGAAAACTAGTACCTCTTAGTCCTCCAAAAACTGTCACTTTTATCATTTATTTATGTCTGAAAATGATTGTAAAATAGACTCGAGGTTATTTATTTATTTAAGTTTGATTGAAAATGATTGTTATTTATGTCCAACTTGTGATATGCAAGTCTACATATCATTTCAATTTCAATGACAAAATTTGCATAACCATATATTGCATCTAATGGTGTTGTGTGGTTCTTGATTTGTCACAGGGTTGTGATGCTTCTGTTCTTCTTGATGACACCAGAGATTTTAAAGGGGAGAAGAACGCTTTGCCCAACCGAAACTCGATCAGAGGATTTGAAGTGATCGACAACATCAAAGCAGACCTCGAAAGAGCTTGCCCCCTAACCGTTTCCTGTGTTGACATATTAGCTCTTGCAGCTAGAGAAGCTGTCATTATGGTAAATCAATATGCCTGCCCTGCCTCCATTGTCTTAGTCTTACTTTTTCGGCTTTTATTTACTTTGTCAATTTTTTTTTTACATAAGCTAGCATAGAATCAAAATGGCTGAGAAATTATGAGCTTGTTCTTTTTGATTGCTTATTGTGTGCTCTCTCTTTTTTTCCACAATATTTAGGCAGGAGGACCTTATTGGCCTCTCTCACTAGGCTGCAGAGACGGATTAACAGCGAGTAAGAAAGCGGCGAATAATAATTTACCATCACCTATAGAGCCTCTGGATAAAATCATTGCCAAGTTTGCATCAAATGGTCTTGACTTGAAGGATGTTGTGGTCCTCTCTGGTACTTGTCCATCAGCTTTTTACTTTTACCTAAATTTAGATGGTTGATAACAATAATTTTACTGTTAGAACAAGTATACATTTAACGACACTTTTACACTTATTTCAGCTAGATTTCAAACTTTTAGCAGTAGTTATTGCTCTGGCAGCAAAATTATATAAGTCCCTGTTTTAACTAATATTGTTATGTATAGGAGCACACACTATAGGTTATGCTCAATGCTTCACATTCAAGAGGAGGCTATTTGATTTCAAGAACTCCGGCAAGCCTGATCCCACTCTTCATCCATCTTTGCTATCAAATTTGCAAGTAAGTTGTCCCAACGTAGATGGATCAAACACCAAGCTTAATCCTCTAGATTCCTCAACTACTTACATGTTCGATAACGCTTATTACAAGAACCTTGTGAACAATTATGGCCTACTTGAATCTGATCAAGCCTTGATGGGGAACCCGAAAACTGCAGCAATGGTGAATGACTATAGTATGTACCCTCATCTTTTTGAAAGAGATTTTGCAGCATCCATGGTGAAGCTTAGCAACATTGGAGTGATTACAGGGCAAGCTGGGCAAATTAGGAAGAAATGTGGTTCTGTAAACTGAGATTCTGCTTGTAATGAAGCATTATTAATAGTGTGGGTGTTTAAATGAATGATATGCTACATATAATATATATATATATATATATATATGTGTGTGTGTATATATAGGGTTAGAATTATAATAACCCGTCTCACATTGAAACATTTAAATTCTAAATAAACTAAACGGTTTATAAGTCCTCAAACTTGTCAAACAAATCATAATTTTTGAATCGACCTGTAGTAGACAAAGATGACTAAAATGAATCTTGAATATTTGATGCCATGTAGTTTTCCTTCGTAAATCTTAAAAAGTTATTCTTACAGGAAAATAACTTGCTAATTTGAAAATTAAGCTTTGATGTGCATTGACCATAAACCAATATTTCATTAACTAATCACAATTCCTTAAAAGAGTGTCATGCCAAACAATAGAAAATATGAAAAATATTTTCTTAATTTTTTTTTTTTTGAAATAAACATGAGTGAAGCTGTAACAAATATCAACAAGTGTATGCCCTAACAATATTCCTTGCTAAAAAAATGAAGCAACTGTTTCCAGATTTACTATCTTTGCTGTATATCGAAGATATTATGGCAGATCACTTTGGATAACATAAATTTTCAACTATTTTCCATGTAAATTCAACCTCACACATGATAAAAAAATAATTAAATATATAAAAAAAAGGAAAAGCTGGTGTATCTGAGCCTCACATCTGACCAAACTTTTGTACTACTTCCGCAGATCTCTCTCTCTATCTCTCTCCAATTATATAATTTTACATATACACAGTACATATATAGTAAGATTCTCCATGCACCCTTCTCAGTGCTTGACACCTTGCTTTTCTTGTATTATCGTCGTCATCGTCATCATCATCCTATAAGGAGTTCATTTGACTTCGATATTGGAAATTTAAATTACTTTGTTTCTTCTTGTTAGATTTTCTTAAGAGAGAACTAACATTGGGTAACTCTTTTTCTTTGATTTCTTGTTAAACTAGATTCAAAAGATTAATATCACTTATTAGTATCCTAATTAATCACTAAATCAAAACAACAGTTTATTCAAATGGATGGTTAATGTATATCTTATTTTTATTGGAAGCATTGAATCTGATTGTCACTTTTGCTTCACTGGTATTGGACACTAGTAACATTACCACTATCATAGACTTTACCATCATCATTATTATTGAACAACAAAAATAATCAAGAAGAACATAAAGTTTGAACTTTTTGACTTCTTAATAAAGCTGTCTTATCTGTAGAGTACAACGCGTAAAAAAAAAAAACTTTGATATATCCAGTAATATATCAATAATTAAGCACATAAAAAAACAAAAATAACATGCTGACTATAAAGAATATAATTGGATACATCTTGCAGTAAGTCTAGGCGGATCGGCCAATTGTACCGGAAAATTGGACCGGTCCCCTAGTTTACCCATGTTCCTTTAGCTTTTTTTTTTTTTGGTATATATCCAAACATATTTATATTAGCATACAACCATTTTTTTGATATATATCCAAATTACACCTAATTTTTTTGGATTTTTTTTATTTTTTTTTTATAAATCCCTAGTATAAATATGTTTGGATATATACCAAAAAAAAAAAAAAAGGCCAAGGGAACATGGAAATATCCAATTTCCATGTTCAAAAACCATGTCCATGTAGAAGCACTCTACATCTTGAAAGCATTTAGCAATGTAATCAATGTTCAGAATTTTTTAAGTTACATTTTGTGAATTAAAAAATTAAAGTATTTTAATCTACAACATTAATATATTCTGTGTTTTCAAGAAAAAGGATATATTAACATAAAATATGAATAATTAATTCTTAGGATATCACATCATGATTTGATGCATTTTTTGTGATGAAATTATATTTGGTACATATTCCCAAATAATTCCATGTTTTCATATTTTGACTAGATTCCAGTTATTTAAGCAAAAGAAAGTTGGTGGTCTCTTTTCATATATGTAGTAGCCACAGGCCATTGCGAGTTGAGTTAGAATCTCAAACATCATCTAATCCTTTATTTTTCTGATGGTTGAAATTAGTTTATGCAAGTCTACTTGTTATGCACAAACCATTCCTGAAACAAGACTCCTTCCTACATACATAGTTAATACTATGGCATCCACAAGAAAAATATCACTTTTACTTCTTTTTCTAATTTGTACAGCCCTAGCTAGGGCATTTGAACCCAACCCAACCTAACCTAACCCAACCCAGTCCTATTACTATTTTCAATGGCAATGGCACTTGGTTCTAACATATTGACCCCAGAATAACTACAAATACTAGTTTAAAGGGTATTTTAAAGAGAGAAAAATTAGTATTAAAAAAAAGAAAAAAATAAATATATGTATGAGGTCACCATTGATATAACCAGCATTTCAACCAACCTGCAATGAATAGGGAAGATAGAGTAATGATATGAATGACCCAATGACAAGTACCAGTAATAATATCAACAGAATAATTTCATAATTTCTGTTTCAAAAAAAAAGTAATTTATTGATAAGTTTGTTTTCACATCTCATGAATTGAAACTATACACATGGCTCTGTTTGGCAAGCCTTGGAGTTTTAAATTTCATTTCCACTTATTAATTGCTTGGCTGCTTGCAACTTAATGCAGAAAAACAACAGTAAGTGATTTTAAACTCAAGAATAGAAAATATAGAAAGGAATGACCTTAGATGGAAACAATTCTGAAAATTACATAACAGCTCCTTACCACTTACAAGCCATCCATCCACCTACTTGTCAGTATTCAGTATTCACACAATCCCAAAACTCAACATATTTTTGTGGTCCAACACTAATAAGAATAATAGATATAGAGAGAGAATATGTGCGTGTACATATATATATATATAGAGAGAGAGAGAGAAAAAGCAGAGAATCAAAATTACTACCACCAATTACCAAGATTAACTCTCAAAGCAGAGAGATTGCAGCAGTTCTGCACAGTCCCTCCCCTGCACCTCTATTTCTATCTAAAGTCCCTTTTCTTCTACCATTTTTAAATTACCTGAAAGTAGTTTTCTACACTTTCTTGCAGTACCAGAAAATGTAGCAAAATTGGTATTTGTCAAAAGGTCCCCCCTTTTTCCCCCCTCAATTCTTTTTTCTTGGGTTTTGCCCAAACACACTCCATAATCGTTTCTCTCCTCTACTTTCTGCTAATAGTACAATTTTCCCTTTCCCATTTGCTCTTTTTTCAACCCCTCTTTCTTCTTCATTATTTACCTTCACATTGTTTTAATTTGTTAAAGAATTAACAATTTCTTGAAATATATCTCTCTCTCTCTCACACCCCAAAACTTAGATGTATTTTTTGGTTTCTCAGGAGCAAAGCTTTACCAGTAAAAAATTCAAGAAAATCCCACTTCTTATTTACATTCACCTTTACAAATCTTTGGTTCTTTTTTTATTTCCTATTTCACCAATCTAAAAGCATAAGAATCTCTTAAACCCAAAAACCTCAAAAAGATTCGATTTTTCACAAATTTACAGTCTTTCCTTTTCTGGGCGTCACTCAAAAATGTCTGCTACACCAACACTAGACCCAGAACAACAGCAACCACCGCCATTAGCAATGACCCAACAAGCCTACACATCTCATTCGGGTCATGGGTCGGTCGGATCCGTCATTGGGGTTCTTGCAGTGATTGCCATATTGGGTGCACTGGCTGTTATGGTCGGCAGGCTTTGTTCGGGTCGAAGGATCATGGGTCATGGCCAGTACGATTTTGAAACTTGGGTCGAAGCCAAATGCGCGACTTGTCTGGATGGCCGGGTCGACCCAACTCCGCCCCGGGTGGTTCCGCTGCCGGAGGCCGTGCCGGCCGGCGGTCAGACAGAAACAGCAAGTGAAGAGAGGAAGGAGGAAGAGATAGCTCAACACAATCCACACGAGAGAGCCGACTCTTGAAATTTGGTAATTCATACACTTTGCACAATGTGATGTGAAATTGGGTGTTTTTTTTTGTTGTTGTTAATTTAATCTAATTCATAATGTTTTTGGTTAATTCTTGAATTATGCTACGTTTTTGTTTTCTTTTTCTCTTTTTGTCCTTTTCTTTTAAGTCTATCAAACGGAATCTAGCAATGATAGTTTATAGGAGTATGAGAAATTGTTGTTTTTTCACAAAAAAAAATAATAATTTTATAAGAATGTATTAATATTTTTATAAGAATGTATCATAGATGTGAATTCTATTTACTATTTAGGCGAAGAAAAGGGGAAATGAAATATGCTTTTATTTTTCTTGTAAAAAAAAGTGTTACGTCTGAGTTAAATAAGTTGTATTTAAAATAAATTATTATTAGACGGACAAGATTTTCGAAGTGTATTGAACTTCCAAATGTAAACATTGAGCAAAAAGTACTATTTAGGTAATTTTTATTCTATAATTATTCATGATAAATTGTTAGCTTAATAGTTATAACATGATAATAATAAAATTACAATGGGACACTTGAAATTATTGCTTCAATTTATATTACTATTCATGAAAAAAACAATTCTTTTTATCAAATATAAGTATATAACAAGTCAAGAGGAGATGGATTAATTTGATTGGTCATTCCAATGGTAATTTAGTTATTAACTTCTAATTCTCAAATACAATTACATAATTATAATAATACATATTCAAATCCAATGAATATAATTATAATTTGATATCTATATATACACATGTATGAATCTCATAATAAAATAAAAGAAAAATCATAAAAAACATTAATGTCATATATACGAGGACAAATCTAAAACATACATCTCTTAAATAGTATATCTTTATTAAAAGTACATCGTTTTGGAGATTCTTTTAAAAAATAAAATAATATTAAAAGAGAGTGGTTCTACTTGCTTTCCTTTTATTTATAAAAATGCCACCCGCGACTCCATTTATTTTTTAAAAAAATCTCCAAAACGACGTAGTTTTAATAAATATATGATATTTAAGAGGTATATTTTAGATTCATCCTTCATATATATATATATATATATATATATATATATATATATATATATATATATATCTCTAAAAGAGGAACTTATAATTAAATTAATTTGATTAATAAAAAATATATGAGAAAAATAATCTGTGTTTTGCACGGGTTATAAGCTTATAGAACATAATTTAACAAACGAGCCTTTTTTATTTTTTAGTTAAATAGAAGAATATATTTTATATAGGTGTTCAAAACTTCAAGTTGCTAACGTGGACATGCAGCTCCCCGCCCGAGTTACGGTCCCAACAAGAAAGGCCCGTCAAAGGCAGTACTAGGCTTTTAATTACGAGAAAAACCATTTGAGCCCAAAAACTTTGAGCAGAGGAAATTTGCCGTTCCTATTTAATTCATGATTTTTTTTAAGAAATTGATATTAACAGAGTAAAAATGTTGAGCACAGAACAATTAATTTTAATTGGACAAATATATCCTTAGTAGTTATCTTAATCAATCAAAATTTTTTAAATTCACTTTTTATCACTCAAACAAACGCTAAAACTTGTTGAACGTACGGAGGGAGGAAGGTGGACGTGAGTTATGGAGAAGAACTTGACAAGAAAAGTAACGGTGGCAGGTCTAGCTAAGTGGATTCGGGACCATTACATAAGGGGTGGTGGAGAGTGGTGATATATTACGTTATTGTTGATAGACGAAGAGATTATTTTAATGAACTTCTTAGAGATTTGCTTGAAAGAAAAGATATAATTGAGATTTTTATTTCGATTTAAGTTTTCGAGGAAGTTAGGCCAACTTTGACGTGGTAGACAATTTAAGATGAAATTAAAATTAAAGCCTTGCTCCTATCTGTATTGGTACTCTATTGAATATGAACTTTTCCACCAAAAGATTGAAATTCCAGTTGGAATAATTCTTTGAAATAAACAATCATTACCCACAGTTTGACAGAGAGAAGAGATAGAGAAAATGAGTTCGTAGTGTGTATTTTCTTATTTTGTTTACACTCTAATTCACTAATAATCTTAATAATTATCAAGGGTAAAGTTGTCCAAACAAGTTAAATTGCCCCGTGCCCAACAATTCTGTCTTGTTAATATCAATTTTCTCTTCTTTATTTTTGGACATTATGAATAATGTACATGATTTATGTATGAGTTTTTCTTCAATATTAGTTTTTAAATCAGAGTATGTTATAGTAATATAGATAGACATATGTTTGTAAAAGCAAAATTAAATGGCACCCACATCCAAATTTGGTCATTACATACACATAATTCAGTTTTTCTCAACCAGCCTAAAAAGAGGAATAATACCAGAGTAGTGTTTTTCTTTGAAATTTCATTGAAAAATTGCACCGAGTATACAATTCTAAATTATATACTCCTATATAAATATTTTAGTGTTTAATGGCTTTCTAAAAATGATTTTTGTAAAGTAGAGATTTTGATTGAAAATAATTGTGGCCAAAACGTAACGTACAAATTTATCTTTAAATTGTTGAATAAAAATTAAAAGCCCGTACACTCTCTACAATTGTCTTTTATTTATTCAAAAATACTTTTACAATTGAATAACCGACCGACTACTCTTTTTACTTTATTACTTGTGTCAAAAGTTATAAAATTTAAGTGCTTGTTTGGTGGAGCAAAGCACTGTGAGGTTCGTTTAAAAATAAATTCAGAGAATTACCGAATACTAAAATATTTTCATATTTAATTTCACCATCTCGCCAAACAAGCCATAAAATCCTGGGCCTTAGTCTTTCCCAACTAGAAGGGGGACACACATAGTTTATATTTGTAACTGACAACCTAATAGGTTCACAATTAATGGATCTGGAGCATTGAGCAGTTTGGACCTCTCTTCAAATATGGGCCTGAAGGCCTGTGTATATGTTGCAAAATTCCATTTTTTTCTTCCAACTCTCTAATATTTGATTATTAAAATTAAATAAATAAATAAAATTACTTATTATGTAGTAATATAATCTCTAAAAGTCAATCTAATAATGTTAATTTATCTTGAATTACTTGCAATTAATTAAACTTTTACTATAAATAAAAGTAAGTTAATTCGACAGGTAAAAAAGAACAAAAAGAATGATTAAATTCACTCAAATAAATTAATTAGTCTAAACTTCAAATACATTTTTAAGTACGTGTTGTTAAAAAGAAAATACATGATTCAATTATAAATTAGGAGTTTGTAATAAATTTATTTATTTAAATTAAATACTATAATAGTACTACAATTTATTGAAATTGATACTACTAATATTTTTGAAAAGTTTAATTGTGAATATGCATTGCTTTGGGCCAGTTAGAGGAGTTTTTATTAGGAGGTCCAGGTCTTTCAAAGACCTCCCTATATATTTTTGACACGTGTAATGAACCATACATAATTAATACAAACTGACCCCCACATGTTTGGACTATTGGTTAAAAATACAATTATTGTACACGTGTCGAAAATGTATAAACAGATTTTTTTTTAATTGAAAGACCTAGACCTCCTAATAAAAACTCCGGCTAGAGTTTTGCTCCAATGGAGTAACTAAGTTAGGTGTGTTGCCTCCCCCATCAACCAATCAAAATCTTCATTCATTTTGTCAAACTTAGCACCTAAAAAAAAGCTTCCTTTTCCTTGCACTCAATCAGTCCCCACTTCCACGCACGAATATACTATCGTACATAATTTTACATACCACATAAAATGCTAACGCGTCGACCTCGAATCTGGTTGACAAGTAGAGTTTAAATACAAACGCGATAAAAATTAAAGATAATTAATTATTTTTTTTCGTATTTAGACTCTTTTTTTATGTTAGTATCGATTATTGTAATAAATTAAAAAATAAAATTTCATTTATTATTGTTTTTCAAATTTTTTATATTGATAATTTTATAAAATGACTAACATTTCTAAATTTTGCACCGTACTTTGATAGTCTTTATTTTAAAGGATAAATTTGAAATAAAATTAATAAATTTTTCAAAAAAGAAACTTATTTTATGAAATAGAAATCTTAATAAAAACAAAAAAGGAGAAACATATGTGAATGATAATTAACATAAAATTATAATTGATAAAAAAAACAAAATATTAAAACAATAATTCTATGCCGACCGAGACTTAGCGATTGGTCTGACGATCGGTCTAAAATATTTTTTTTTTTGGACTGACTCTCAAATAATTTGTATGATTTATTGAAACAAAATTTTTTACAAAAAAATGACACTTAAATTATTTTTTTTAAAAAAATTTTTGTTTCAATAAATCATACAAATTATTTAGGAGACAGTCAAAAAAAATGTTTGGACCGATCTGGCCAGAGGTCACTAAGTCCCGATAGACATAGAAAGGCTCGTATTAAAATTCTTTTTTTATTTTTTTTCACAAATCTCCGTACGATATTATATTTAATATCGAAATAAATTTATTATTGTATTTAAAGTAGTAGCACTCATAATAAAAAAAATGAATACTCTAAAAAGAAAGCAAGCAAAAGATCCCTCGTGATTTGTGAACCTTATCCAGCAGTTCAAGGGCACTACCGTCATTCCAACTCACAAGCTCCACATCTACACAAAAAACACAGGGATATGCACGTAATCTCACATCTCATATTTAATCTTTCCCGTTGCACTGATTCAGAGAAAACAGAATAATAGTAGTAATAGATATTTGTCCGTCCACCCATTAAAACTATTCAAAAATCTCTCTCTCTCCTCACCATTGGAATAGATAATTACATACAGAGAGAAAAAGACTTGTATAAAAAAAAATTGTAGAGAGAGAAAGTGCAGGAATAAAGCACCAAACCCTCACGAGCTCCATCTTTTCTTCACTTTATTTTTATTTTTTTTAATCTCTCTGTATAATTATATATGTGTATGTATACATATCCTCATCAATTTCATCGTCTATGTTGAAGTGTCCCACTTCAAAACTCTAGAAAAAAAAGCTAAGAATCTGCTAACTGTTGTTGGGTTTGGGGTAAGTAAAGCTTCACGGGCTATACCTCAACTTTCGGTCTCTATCTCTATCTATCTATCTTCAACCAACAACAACTACAGTCTTCAATTTCTCAGCAAATCGGGTGATCAGCTTCGCGCCACGTTTTGCCGGGGTTTGTTCGATGATTGGGTGTATTTTGTTTTTGTTTTTTAGTATGTAAATGATGATGATGATAATGTAAATGAGAGATTGCTGAAATTTAGGTGTTTTGGGTTCTATAAATGGATCGATCGGCGATTACTGTGGGACCGGGTATGGACATGCCGATCATGCACGACAGTGATCGGTACGAGCTGGTTCGTGATATCGGGTCTGGTAATTTTGGGGTGGCGCGGTTGATGAGGGATAAGCAGAGTAACGAGCTTGTTGCCGTTAAGTATATCGAGAGAGGTGAGAAGGTTAGTCATCTAATTTACTGCGTATGTATTTCTGTTTTCATTTCCACAAAGTTTGAGCCTTTTCTTGGTCTTTTTGAAGTTCATTTGAGTTTAATTATTGGTTTTCTATTTGAGTTTAAAAATTGGTTTTCATTTTCAGTATGTTGGAATGTTGAGTTCGAATTGGGAATTAGTTCATTGATGAAAGGCTTAAGTTCTAATTCACTATAAATAAAGGTCGTAAGTAGGTTTAGTTTCTACGTTTGATGAGGTCAATCATTTAATAAGTGATGTTGTCAACCAATTTTTCTATAAATGTTGAGGTAATAGCAATATCAATCACGGAAGAGAGTGTAACAATATCTCAGCTGTAGTCTTTGAAGACCTTCTGGAATTTTAATGCTTTTAAGAATCCAACAGTAGATGCCAAGGAGTCATGGTTACCTGCAGCGAGCTAGCTTCATATCGCCTCAAAACATGAGTCATGAATGATGTAATCAGAAGCGTCCAGGGTAGCTAAATTTATGAATTGCTGCATTTTTTTGTTCTGGTTTAGCACTTATGGGCCACCTATTAACACTAATACACTATATGTATGTTTGAATTCAAAGTTCTTTGGAACCTTAATCTGTCATATAATTTCAACATGGATGCGCACATTTCTTCTTCAACAACCACCCAAAAAATAAAAAGAACAAAAAGAAGTTGTAAAAAAAAAAATAGCTTAGATAGTTATGTGTATAATGTCATATATTCCCACCATTTCAAAATATAGGATCATGTTTGACTTTTTGAAGTTAAGTTGAAACATTTTCTTTTTTGAAGTTAAGTTGAAACATTTTCAAAGTAAAATTAGTGTAATTTATTTAAACTCTGAAAATACTTTTTGGATAGTTTAGAATATTCACAATTATATTGACTAAAATTGAGTAAAACCATATTACTTTTGAATTGGAAATTTTGTTAAATTGACTTCAAAAAGTCCAAAAAATAAAATAAAAATCAAAGTTGATCTTAAAGCTATCCAAGTTATCTGCTATAAAGACATAGATCTTCACAATATCTCATATACCTAGTAAGAGCTACTCAAATCTTAGTTCAAACCCTCACCTAACACTCCTGCAGCCATTTTCACATAAATAGTTGATACTTGATTGCATACAACGGCTCTGTAAGAAGTAAATCATAAAACAGATTGGGAAATATATAAAACTCCATATATTTACATGTGACCATTACACTGGCATTAAGTGTGGAGTGAAGCTGACAGTCACTTTTATGAGTTTATCTGCCATAAAAGCGTTGATTATAATACTGATTTTAATTTGCTTCTATATGTAGAATGTTGCATATTTAGACCTATAGTACTTGGACCTTATGCCGTGACCTCCCATTTTGAGAATGGGATACATTGATTGATGCTATTGACACTTGAAAAGTTGTTTTAAACCTTCCAACTTTCTCATGATACTGGAAAAAATTTGACTGTATGTAGCAGTAGCATCATCAATTGTTTATTGACGCATTTATCATTTGGTTAAGTTTAAATTGTTGTTGTAACAGATTGATGAAAATGTTTCCCGTGAAATTATCAACCACAGATCACTAAGGCATCCCAATATTGTCAGATTTAGAGAGGTTTCTTCACTATAAAACTCTATTTATGTTCTTATTATTATTATTATTTTTTTAAATGAAATATCAAGGATGAGGCACTACGGGATAAACTTTTTGATGTAAAAATCATTTTCTAGGTCATTTTGACACCAACCCATTTGGCTATTGTAATGGAATATGCATCTGGAGGAGAACTTTTTGAGCGAATATGCAATGCAGGGCGGTTCAGCGAGGACGAGGTTTCTATCCAATGCATTAGTTTTAGTTGTCAATAATGTCTCATATTTGTTTATGGTGCATTTACTCTAGCTTATGCTACAGGCACGGTTCTTCTTCCAACAACTCATATCAGGAGTCAGCTACTGTCATGCAATGGTATGCAAAGAAGTTCTCTGCATTTACGGTATTACTTGATTTGCCATGAAATTCAAACTTAATGAGGCAATTAAATTAATTTTTTTTCTACTCCTACATGAAGCAAGTATGTCACCGCGACTTGAAATTGGAAAACACATTATTGGATGGTAGCCCAGCTCCTCGGTTGAAAATATGTGATTTTGGATATTCCAAGGTATGAATCCTATTTCAGTATAACTCTTGTACACCTATTCGATTATCGCATAGTGTGCTAGTTTGGGATTGTATGTATCTGAATGAGCTAATGGTGTGTTTTCTTTGGTAGTGTGTATCTCTGTCATATATTTCCATTTATTCATACGTAGTGAGGGGTCATTGGTCTGATATATATTTGTGTTTCACTTTTGTTCTTTCTTCATGTTCCTGAATTGTACGTCTCTTAAGTGGATTGTTTTTGGTTTCTTTATTTAGTCCTCGGTGCTGCATTCACAACCGAAGTCAACTGTCGGAACGCCAGCGTATATTGCTCCTGAAGTGTTACTAAAGAAAGAATATGATGGCAAGGTACATTAATTTTAATATACATGATTGACTTATCAAAGAAAAAATTAAAAATCTAATGTACATGAATGAATCTGTCACTTTTGGACCATTGATCAACTGGCTACATCTGAAATTATTATATCCAACATTTTCCAAGTTGTCTTTATTCGTTCTGCCCAGTCCTATGAGCTATACTCGAGTTTTTAAGGTTCCAGTATAAATTATGCACTAGACTGAATTCTCATATGGAAATGAAATATCTGTAAAGCTTGTCCCAAGAAAAGAAAGTGGAAGTTGAATCTTGTAATCCTTGAAGATGACAAAATGTTATTTTTATCTCCATACCTGCTTGCACTGTCTAAACTAAGCTATGCTAATTATTAATTTTCCAGAGGGATATCTTATCAAAAATAATATAAAATTGTTGGGTGGAGTTCAGCAACGGTATGTAGTGATAATGGTGTGTCAAATAAAGTAGATTTTTAAGGAAGCAAAAAGAGAAAACATCTATCAAATTGGTGAGAAGAATGGGGCACTTAGTTTAAGATTCAACTATATCATGTTTCTAGAGCGTGCTTTCATAGTGAAGGTCTACAGTTTCATGCTCGACATTGTCACAGGCAAAACACTTTAATTTGTTATTCTTTTGGATTATTATTAAAGCATAAATATCATGTGTATTTTGGTCCAATATTAATGCTTTGCTTTTGTATGGCATTACAATCTCAGATTGCTGATGTATGGTCATGCGGTGTAACATTGTATGTCATGCTGGTGGGTGCATATCCTTTTGAGGACCCTGAGGAACCTAAGAATTTTCGCAAGACAATACACGTAATTGTTCGCCTTGTTATCACTACTTGTGACTTCTTGCCAGAATTGGTGGACTCATGTAGTTTTTTTTTCATGCAGCGAATCTTGAACGTCCAGTACTCAATTCCAGATTATGTTCATATATCTGCCGAGTGCCGCCATCTGATCTCGAGGATCTTTGTAGCTGACCCTGCAAAGGTCAGTCACACTTTCTTGATACCTGTGTGTACTGGGACACTTTTTTTTTTTTTTGAAACATACTGGGAGACACTTAATGTCTCACCTTTACATAATTTGCTCAGGTATCACGTTCTTTGTTGTGGAAGGAAAAAAAATTCCTTTTTGTGTTCTTGTATTAAGTGAACTTATACTTGTATGTTTTTTCATTATGTGCATGTCTTTTCCTGTTCGTCTTCTATTGTCTTGTCTCTGTGGGTAGAATTTATCAATATATATGCGTTTATTTTGTATATCAAATTTCTTTCTGAAAGTCTTTTTTTTTTTGGTTTGGGGGGGGGGGGGGGTGTGGGTGGGGGGTTGTTGAGGGGAGAAGAGTCTGTTATTCATGATTTTGCTGAACTTTGACGGACTTTGTTAAGTGGCTTCAAGGAGAAATGTGTTGACAGAAACTGTTGATCTGCTTATAAGCCTTGATGCTATTATTCTTCTTGTTATTTTCCCTCATTTAAATGGATTGTAGGATAGGCTCACTGATTTTGTTCTCATTCCTCAAATCGAAACAGAGGATAACCATGCCCGAAATCAGAAACCATGAGTGGTTTCTTAAGAACCTACCAGCAGACCTCATGGACGAGAACACAATGAACCAGTTTGACGAATCTGATAAACCCACACAGAGCATTGATGAAATAATGCAGATAATTGCGGAGGCAACCATTCCGGCTGCTGGGTCCCACAATCTCAATCAGTATTTGACCGGTAGCCTGGACATTGATGATGACATGGAGGAGGACCTAGAGAGTGATCCAGACCTTGATTTAGACAGCAGTGGAGAAATAGTTTATGCAATTTGATTGTGAAGCGTGTTCTGGCAGATGGTGGGAAGTTGAGAGGACATACGGCATATATGATGTCAAAATTTATATATATCTGGTATTTGGGTCGTGTGAAAAATAGGGGAAGAAGTCCTTTTCCCCTGCACAGGAAAAAATTATAATTTGGAATTTGCACGCATCAGGGCAACTGTTTTGCCCACTTGTGTTCCTTTATCTGTACCACTTTCATTAACGTCTATGCTCTTGATGTTCTGTTGTTGCCACCTCCGATGGCATTTACTCAATTTGTACTCAAAATGTAACGTAACACTCCGTCACCTGATACTCTTTGTTTGTATAATTTCCTGGTCCTTTGTGTACTCTCTGTGCAAAATGCTAATAAAAACAAGGTATCTGTTACAGCTTAGTTCTTCACTGGAGTTTGCAGCACTTAATTATCTACTAGGAACATGATTTCAAAACTCCTTGCAAGTACTTTGTGGCCAGGGGGTTTAATTGTTGTATAGTGGTTGGGGTTTACTTGATGAACATTCAATATTTTGATGTGATAGGGTAAGGGAAACTCCTACGTAACTTTTTCGATTATGATTAGTGTTCATTTGCAGAATAGTGCATTTTGTGCGTTCTTTATGCAACAACAGATGCAATGACCAAGTGGTTAGAAAAGTGGTAAGGATGCCACCTACTTGAACAATAGCTGAGGGAATGAACTTCATCCTCCCTTCCACTTAGAAATAAAAAGATAATCGATATAATTTCTTAATAGTACCCAAAAAATAAAAATATTGGATATGTTTAATTTAAAGTACTAAACCAGTAAAGAATTCCCCACAACATGATGGTTGCCTCAACACCCAATACCATTCCTGCAAATGCTCATCCTTAAAATAAAGTATCAGGCAAAATTTTCAATTCTATCATTTACATTATTACAAACATAAGCTTTAGAAGTTGTAAGCACATCTTAACAAGCAAAAATGTTTTGTGCTAACTCGCAAAGTTGTTTCATTTTTGACAACACCCTGACATGTTTGTCACACATGTTTCCAGTATAAATCCCTCTGCTCATTCAAACTCAAAATCAAAATCTCCTCCTGTTGTGAGTTGGGAAAAGCACACCGTCACCTGCATCAGTCAGAAAATTTCAAGGATTAAAAACAATCCAATGATAATGAAGTAATATATAATATTATAATCCCTAGAATCATCAACTACTTTGATTTATAATTATAAGGTTATGAGTAAAATCATAAGGCCGAACAAAGGAAGAAAAAAATATCAAAAGTTTTATAATATATTGCAGAAACACAGCGTCACCTAGACCAGAAAATTTCAAGGATCAATAAAAATCCTGTAAT
Source organism: Aralia elata (assembly GCA_034770075.1). NCBI lineage: Eukaryota > Viridiplantae > Streptophyta > Magnoliopsida > Apiales > Araliaceae > Aralia > Aralia elata. The sequence continues at coordinate 95,251,266 of CM068388.1, read as the reverse complement.
AATCCTTAGAATCATGAAAAACTTTTACTTAAAAAAGTACAATCATAAAAGATGCTCTCATTTTTCTCCATTTATTTTTAACACGTAAATAACATAAATATTGACCAGCTATGGGTGGCCAATCGGCACAAGTTCTAAGATGAGTCCAGCTTATGGTAACAGACACTGCGGTTGAACCAAATTGAAATTCAAGCTGAACAACTTCGTTGAGTGATGTGAGGTGGCAAAAAACACCTATGCAGTAAAAAGGAAAATGGAGAAGGCTCTTCATAAGATTCTGGTACTTTTGCATTTATCTACTTATAAAACATGTCTAAACAGTAGTTTGTTAAGGTACATAGAACATTAGTCTAATGCATAAGTTTATCATTAAGAAGCCTATACAAATTTGATTTCATCTAGACAAACACAAGTCTAATCTCTTTTGAAAAATAGCATCAATTGTCAAGATCAGTATTAACATTAATATCAAAATTACTCCAGAAAATATACTTTTAAGTTATAATCTAAACTTAACAACACTGTCAGGGTGTTCACGAAGCATCTCTATGAGGAATGGACATTTGATACCTGCTCAAATATTTTTCTTCACAAACTAAACATCAGTTTGTTCCGGAAGACTTTCATTTGCGGGTACACTTGGTCCGGCTGTTTTCTTGGGCGTCCTGTACCATAGAACTGCAAACCATAGAGTCCTCAGTAATCCCCCATTGGCGAAGTGTGGAACTAAAATGCGGCCCCAATAAGGATAATATGGCCCAGGCAATTTAATCAATGTGAAGAAAATCGCAATAGCAATCAGATGCCAGGGGACTTCTGCATCCTGAAACCATTAAGATTATTGTAAAAATAAAGCTTATGCAGAATGAACTAAACCACATAATTTTAGGCCAATGATTAAAAGCATTGCAATGCATATGATTCTAGCGAATCTCTCAGGATTGTCAGCAAAAGAAACATATATGTTTTTGAAAAAAAAATGTTTGTTTTATTTAAATTATTTATTCAATTCCCAGAAGACTGATATTCATCTGATGAGGGCAAAAGGGTTGGCCATGAAACTGAATCATAATACTCTCCAGTCGAATTCTAACATCTCATAAAAATCATAAACCAAATATTTCCTGGTTTCTTGGAAAGGTGTCATATGCTGATAATGAGGATCAACATCTCTTCTATATATTATATGAACGCTCATAGAAGTACTTGACATGCTAATATGCTATGCTTGATTCACCTTGAGAAGCGGAGATAGTTCCAAGGCTGTCTCTTTTAGGATCCCAGCTAAAGCAACACCAACTAGTAGAGGAATAGGGACAAGAAACAGCTTCTTTTCATGAGCACAATAAGACATCTCACTCAGGGAGGAAACTGCTAGCACAGGTACACTCAAGTATTTGATTACTGCCAATGTCAGGTCAAGGATGAGTTGGATGAAACTTTCTACAGCTCTGTTCCAAGGAAAACTCTTAACCGGCTGTGGTGAACTATCCCAAACTTTTCTTGCCATCTTAAATAAATGGTCTAACTTTACTTTCATAGGTTCACCTGACTCTCCAGCCGTCACTTTCATAGCACATGAAATTTTTTGCCTTGTACTTCTATGCTCCCCGTTTATCTTGAAACTTAAGATGCAACCTTTTGTCCTAGGACACCATGACCACTTCTGCTGCAACAAAAGCAAATATGTTATTTGAATACACATATACACCAACATTTTAGAGAAATTCAAATACACTACAAGAATCTACAGATTTCCCCCTTAGCCAACATACAACTATCATTTTATCCATCCAATCACATGGCAGCTGCTTTTATATAAAACAGAACATTGCTGTTAAAAGCATATACTACAGGATACTCCCTCCGCTCTGAAAAAGAGTCCCATTTGCAAAATTTACAATTTTTAAGGAATCCTTGTGTTCCATGTTTAGCCCCTAGAGTGCTTAGTTAGTAGTGCTGGCATGAATGAAATTGTGATGAAGAACTTGAGGATATTGTGTATTAAACAAATGAGACTCTTTTCATTGAACCAAAAAATGGCAAATGAGACTTTTTTTGTGGAAGGGAGGGAGTAACAATTTACTCTAGCAACTCCACAATTCAGCTATATAAACACCTATTATGTTCATAAAAATCAATTTCCCACCCACCAGGAGACTTAGGCAGCAGCACCAAGTAAACATTTTTAAAAATTAACCAACATGTAGCTTTGAGCATAAAAAAAAATAACATTTCTTAATTTTCCCAGCTAACAAACACACCAAGAAAGAAAAGAAAATTCAAGAATATCCTCCAAATCAACATCTCTCTCAGATAGTAACAAAACCCATGTTTTAATCAAACCCATATGCACAATATATATATATAATTTTATACATATATATATATATATATATATATATATATATATATATGAGAACTTGAGAAGTTAGTAGTGACCTTAAATCCAGTGGCAGCAGGAGAACTAAGTCTAGCAGCCATAATAGTAGGAGAAGACTGGAGGTGCGTAGAAGCAGTCAACAAATGGGGAGGTGACATTTTTGAGATGCTTCAATAACGATTGACGAATGCCATGATTCTATTCTTTTGCATATTATTTAGAAATTTGAGTAATTGAGGGATAAGGTGTGTACAAAGTTGAAACCCTTCCGATATCTGCAAGAAATTTTAAGTTGGGGAAAAAGTTTCAGTTGTAGGGTTTAAGAGATAGATGTGACTTTATCCAATACTCTCGCGTACAATTTAAAGATATGTAAGCTGAAAGATCGAGTTTTTCTTTTTTTTCCTTATTATATATTCCCTCTTTCTCTATTTTCCACGCAAATTAAAAAAAAAAATAAAGACAAAAATAAAGTAGAAGAAAGATAATAAAAAAAAATTTAAGTTTATTTTTGGTGATCTTATAAAATTATATAGAGCGATAGTCTTTATATATACACACACTAATGGATCTCACTAAATAATATAGTTATTATCTTTTTTTTAGTTTAAAAAAATTACTTCCCCGTTCTTTTTTCTTGTCATTTTAGAGAGTAAAATTTATTTTTTTTTATTTGTCGTTTATAAATTTTTAAAAAATATTAATAATTTAATTTTTTATATTATCTCTATATTAAATACTAATATAATATAATTTGAATTCGTAGGAGTTCAGTGTTAGATATATATATCTAAATATATATTTGTAATTTAGAATTGATATAAAAATTGAGTATATAATATATATATATATATACACACACACACACACTTATTTGATGAACCAAACTTGAAAATCCGCAGAAAATTAATATGTCAAGATTAGTACTTAGTACTATGTCCTTAAGACAATTATACTCTCCTTACGGTGTTTAGAGTTAATAACACTTGTCTCTCAGGATACAATGACAACATATATTTATAGTAGCACTTCAAATAGTATACGTACCGAGCTAAATTAAAATGCTCTGAATTCTCTCAACTATGCTATGAATGTTTCTTAAGAAATGATGAAGTACTAAATGAATTGAATGAATGAAATGGCTGACTTCCTCATCTATCTATATGGTGAATTATGTGACTAGACATATCCCTTTGAAAAGGTTTGGTGCCTACAAAAAAGAACGGTTAATGGCTTAAAAGATGTAAAGCAAATCAGGTCATGGAAGCATCATGTCAGGCGCGCGCGTTCACGAGCACTGTTGCACTTGATAGAAGCATTGTTGCGCTAGTATCAAGTGCAACACTGTGATCGAAGCGCAGCTGCACTGACTCTTGCACTGATGTCAAGTGCAGCTGCTCTTGACTTGCTTCCTTGTTTTGCTTTTTCAAAATAAATAAAACTTGAATAGAACTAAATCAAAAAACTAATTAAATAATAATTAATTGCCACAAAAAAGATTTATATCTATTTATACAACGACCCACGACCCGTGCCCAAGCCTAACGACGCGCATGTGGTCAACTAAACCAAGCCTTAACTAGGTCCTCTTTTCTTCACAAAAGTGGGGTGTCCCTTGGGGCCCAAACCCAAAAGCAATCTTATTGTATATATGTCAACTTAATGATTAGTTCATAATCAATGTGAGACTCTTCCACAACTATTTATTTATACTCTTTAATGGGTGATATTTGAGAGTTAATTTTTCATTAATTACCCCATAAATTTGAGCTTCTTGATAATTGATTTTAATCTGTTCATGGAGTAGAACATATTGATATGTGGTTTCATATCAAATGATTAATAAAACCTATTTTAAATTGAGCTCAAATTCTAACATTCACAAATTCCATCAAAATTATCAGCAATCAACTTTTGCTTGTTATATTTGTTCATAAACAAATATATAAATTTAAGAGATTGAAAACCAGACTTTAAATTTGTAGCTTCCCCCTTGAGGTAACTCGGGACATTATACAGCATCGCAGGTTCAAGTTGTAAAAATAAGTATAGTAATTAATAAATTGAAAATCAAATAAACGGTGAAATAAGCATATGCATTTGATCACACACCATAAGTACCTGAAAGAAACGGTGAAATATCAGCCAAGAACGTTTTTATATATATATATATATATATATATATATATATATATATGTAGGTCAGTATCTTGAAAGTGGAATACGATAAGTTGATAAGTGATAACATCTTGAATTATTTATTTAATTTGCATCAACTCAGTTTGATTGATACGATATGCTTTCGACATTTACCTTGAGTTTAGGTGCATGGCAATTTGTTCCTATAATAAATGCAAATAAAAGACTAGGTTGTCATTTGAATAGATCATTATGTATTTGATGGTCTCAAAGGAATGTACAACCAATAAAAATCTGAGAGGAATGTAAGAAGTTTATAGGTGTTCCATAAATACACATGACAAACCTAGATATGGAATGACGACGACAAGTAATGGACCAGACAAACTCTCTCTCTCTCTCTCTCTCTCTCTCTCTCTATATATATATATATATATATATATATATATATAACTGAAGGCCTGAAACAATTAAGAGAAAATATCTGATATACCTCATAATTAAGAGCTCCTCAAATGTTGCTTCAGATCCTCACTTGACACTCCTGGAGTCATTTCCACATAAATAGTTGATTGCATACCCTGCACCTGCACGACTCTATAAGAAGTTACGTACGTGAGTAAGATATATATATAGGGAAATCTATAGAACTCGTGCAACCATTACCATTGGCATCAAGTGTGGAGTGAAGCTGACGGTCACTTTTAAATTCGCTGCATATCAGATAATCCTTGTTCAATCTCTGGCGCTGAAATTAACAGTAGAACCTCTTAAATCTATGAAAAAGGCGTGCACTGATAAGGCTCTGCGCGCGATTTGTAACGAAAATAAACAGTTAAAAAGGAAGAAGGAAACAGCAGGCAGTGATCAACTGCGTGGAAACTATCATGGCATGACCTGAAAGATCATAGTCTGGCAATAAATTCCATACAAGTAGTAGCCACAAGGAGATCAGCTACGTACCAGTTTAGTCAATCTTCTTCAGATATTTGATATCTCCAGGACTTGAGGTGACATATTATAGCTAGCTACTTCAAACTTTAAGCATACATAATATGATAATATTTCTTTTATCAAATTGATTACACTGGGTTAAGCATATATGAGAATGTTTTACCATGACGATGCCTGGTAACACCATAAGAATAAACACCTTCGGCTACTTCTGTATACAAATTTGCCAGCCTCCTTTGCTTTAATTTGCCCCACGTCCTGCAGGGATAACGGGTAAGACAGAAACTACAAGTGGTGTTATAAATATATTGCTAACAAAAGGCTATGGATAGGTTCATTTCAAACTTCAAACCTGCTCCACTGACACCAGATTTTGAATTTCGTGTAGAAAAACAAACCTGAAATTTCCGGTAACATCCTCTATCGTTACAAATGGAACGGATAGCCGCTTATTAAACTCTTGTCAAATTATTAAAAATATATATACAACTAGTTTTTGCATTAAAATTAATTTTTTAAAAAAATAAATATTAAAAAATCCAAGACATGACCATATGAACTAACATGATTTTGGGGGGAAAAAATGATGTATATTTTTTTATCATTAAATCTATTTTTTTTCTTTCTAATTTCTCTAAATCACATAAAGTTGGTATTATAAATATATTTATGTTATATATGAGTGTTATAAAAATAGTTATCACTATCACCAAACACCAGTGCAATATTACTTTTTTTTTCTTTTTTTTTTTTTAAAAATATATATGTAAAATAGTGAAAAAAGGGTATTAAGCTTCTTTCTTTTTTTTTTCCTATTCGAATTTTAAAATCATTCAAATGGTACTCCAATAGACAAGATGTTTGTTCAATTATATAGTGTGCAAATTGAGTTTGTAATAAGTCCCTTAAGTAGGCTTCTCAATAAACTTCAAACAATTTCACTACTAGGCACACCTCTTGTAAAGCAAATTTGGTAATCATTGTGATTCTATTATACACTCCTGTTATTTACACTTGCATATAATATACAAAAAAAAAAAGAAAAAAAAAAGAACAAATTTACACAGCTCCCAGAATTGTTAGCAAAAAGCTAACTAAAACTGTTTTGCTGGGCTTATCTATCCAAGGCAGAAAAACATGGATTATGAAAAACTCTATTTGGAGCGCTAAATCGCCGGCTCCCATCGACCCGTAAACTCAATGGTGAGCCTTGTAATCGTGGCATGAGCTCGGCCAACCGATTCCTTTCATCAGTGATTCTATTCTGTAAAGAAATCAAGAACATCTTAGCTACTGGCAGTTGAGTCAACAAACCGAATTCTGATAAAGGAAAAAGAATATACTAAAAAATTAACTTCTATATAGTTTAAATTTGATACATTGTGTATACATGAGCTGAATTAGAATCATGACACCTTGTCCAACATAAGTAAATTAATGATGTGTCATAATCCTAACACAGCTCGTGTGTACTTTGTCGGTATATGAACTTTAACTCATTTCTATAAACCTTAAGTTTGGCTTCTTGCAATTCCCTATCCAGTATATTAGCCCTATCCTTGAGCTGCCCAAGTGCTTCTTCGGCCTCAGAAAGGCTTATATCAGAGGCTGGTTTAGTTACTCCAGCAGCCTGTAATAAACGGAATCACTACTAGATTAAACTTGTGCTATATTCTTGTGGAATATGTTATACTAGGAAAGAACTATATTACCACCAACCTTTAAAATGCTGGTGCACAGGGCCAATAATTTGTGTGCTAATTGCATCCTCTCCTTTTCAGTTTCCTGTTGCAGATAAAGCATTAGCTCAAATACATGTAAGAATACAAAGAATTCCTGCCAGACCATATATGGCCATACAAACCTTCAATTTGTCGTTCAACTGCTGCTCCTTGTCAAAATGGACAAGGGGGCTTCTGCCATTGGCTGCACGAAATTGGGAAAGTTCTTCCTTGACACGTGAAAGGACAGCTTCAGTGCGATGTAGCTTGCTGCAGAGGTCTTCATTTTGTGTTTTCAGCAAATTGTTTTCTTCCTGATAAATTGAGTAAAATCTTAAGATAACAATGGTTTGGCCCAAAACTGAATAATATACCTCATGATAAGTTCAACTGGGATGTAATGAAGGCTACTAGGTGTCTAATAATTCAAAATTGAAATAGAAGTGGTATTAATGATATCTCGCCTTTATTTTAGCATGATGATGAATACGTTGCTGGATGTTTTGCTGGCCTGACAACTTCTTTACTTCAGCTTCGAGTTCCATCACCTTCTTTTTGTGATTAATATTCTCCATCTAAGGAAGAAAAAGAATTAGTGTAAGCAATAGTTTAGCTTTGTCTATTGAAGATGCAGCAACACTTGAGGCCCCATTACCTTGAACATTTCATTTTCAGTTGTAAGTAACCGATCTCGCTGATGAAGTTTCTCTAATGCAATCTGTGCTGCCACCATCTCAGCCTGTTTTCTATCAATTTCCTCGAGCCATCTAAAAGGAAACAACAAAGCAGATTAGACATGCTGAAGAAACACAGAAGAATATTAAACCTCAAATTTGACTTCAAGATTACAGCTTCTAACCCTTTTCTTTCCTCAATAAACTCACTAAGCTGCTGCTTTAGCCTGATGACCTCTTGATCCTGCAAAACAATTATTTTATTAAAAATAATAAAAACTTAAAATGTATCCAAATGTAGTTTCAGTGTAACCGAAATGAGGTGTACCTTGACCTGAACTTCAGCATTATGAAGTCGAGCCTCCTCTGTTATCTTTTGTAGTTGCTTGTTATCCAGTAAAGACTAACACGCATAAAGAGAGAACAAGATAAGCATAACTACGTTGGACTCATGAATAGATTCGACATATGATACTCTTAATCAGGACCATTATATCCACTATGCATACTCTAAAGCAGGATATAGTAGGCAAAGGACAATAAGACAGTACACCATAAGTTCTACAGAATTCTGAAAGAATCAAACGAATGGATATAAGTGCACAAGTATACCACATAACCGGTAATATCCGACTTTAGTCCCAGTAAATCACGTAGGACATCATGGGTCATGCTCTCTGCAGTAGCTAATCTCGAGTTCAGCATGAATATCTGAAAGAGAACATAGTCCAAGAAACATAATGATGAATGTCGTCAATCATGTCTCATCTATTCATTTTGATGTTCCGAATCAATTTCAAAATGTGTTTTTTTGGATTTTTTATTCCTTAGTTCAATGGTTAGGGAAATGAAGCAGTACACTGTCAAATAAATGCATCAAGCCTACCTCCTTTTGTCGATTTGCAGCCAAGGTTTCAAGCTCCTCAATACGAAGTCTACCAGCAGTAAGCTCGTCATCTCTCTCGGACTTGATTTGCTGTACCAAGCCCAATCCAATGCATTTGAAAGGGGAACCAGAACCTCTTGCCCTTGAACCATTTTTTTCTAATTTGTGTATTGATGAATTTGTGGTATGGGTAGCAGGTCCCTCACATTTAACTTGTTCAGCCATGACTTCCAATGCCTTGAACTATTTTTCAAACAAAAAAGAATTTGAACTTATTAACATCACTGCTCTCTTCTCACACAAATCAATATCAGCTAATGTGGTCTATTAAGCATGTGATGACCTACCTTTTGCTTGTATTCGTGAGCCTGTGCCTCTGCATGCAGATTTAGCTCAGAGATATGAGCTTTGCACTGACCTATCTGTTATAAAACAAAAAACATAAATCTCAGATGATGGAATAACTTGATGAACCATCATGGGTTCAAGTTTCATATTAACATATGCAGAGAAAGAGAAGAGATTAAGCTTACCTCTGTATCTTTGGCAGCTATCTCTCGCTCAAGAATCTGCATACGCTGGAGAGCTTCTTGAAGGCTTTTCTCTTTATTAGTTAGACCCCTGTTAAAAGAAGTATCAAATATTTACATGGTTTATGTAATAGTTCCTGATTTTAAATGAATGCAATGCTTTTTCTGCATCTCAGTTGCTTAGATGTATAATGCTAGTTAAACCTTTTCATTTCGGCATCACCACTTTCGACATTGTGCATCTTCTGTTTAACAGAATGAAGCTCCAATTCTAACTCCTCTCTCTGCAACCGTTGTAGCTCAGCTTCCCCTTTAACAATGTCAACCTTACATATTGAAAACCAGGTTATTGGCCGATGATTTAAAAAAGAGAGAGTTGTAAAACAAACAGTACAAGACTGATCCAAGGAGCTTACCTTGCTTTCAAGTACATTCACAGTACACTCTAGCTCTTCTACAGACCTCTCTAATAGCCTCACCTCCTCGTCTTTGTCATCAGCGTAGAGCTTTCTGGTTTCAGCTACCTAAATTTGATACAACATAATAAAACATCCAAAACATTTAATATAGGTAGTTTTTGACTTTGACTTCAAATAATTTGTGAAATTAGCATGTACCTGTCGAGCTTCTATAGCAATAGCTTCATTTTTTTCAGCAAGCGCTTTTGCCATCTCAAATTCCTTCTTCAATGTAAGAAGTTCTGCATGAATTTCATCCCTCTCGCGAGTAACTGAATTCAAATTCATATTCAAGGATTCAATAAAGTTGTTCATTTGCTCAAGAGCTGTACCCATTTCAAGGAGTTCCAATTCTAAGTTTTCATTGTCTTTCCGTCTCTGTGTTAACTCCTCCTCAATGGACCCTTTTTCTTGTAAAGCATTTGTGATATTGGTTGTCAGCTCAAGATTTATGCTGGAGACTGATTTTACATATTCACGCTGTCTTGAGATATCTAATTCAAGGGTGGAGATTGTGTCTATCTTCTCCTGCAACTGAACTTCAAGTATTTGGCCTTTTCCAACAGCTTCATCAAGCTCACTTGATCTTTCGGAAAGCTCATTCTCTAAAGCCTCCAAAGAATTCAACAGTTCTTCAATTTCATCTTTCTGGTCCTTGTTATTAGAGGCAGATTCTTGTAACAATCGAAGATCAAATAACAATCCTTCTTGAACATCATCCTTCCTTTCCAACTCAGATTGAAGAGACAAATTTTCAGACATCAACTCTTTAGCAAAAATTTCCAATGATGCAAATTCTTCTATAAACTTGGATGCTCCCTCTTGAAACATTTTTTCTAGTGCAACAATTTTTTCATCGAGTACATTAAATACCCTGCTGCCCGTCATATCTAAAACTTCCACTGATTCAGAAGATTTCTTAATTTTCAATCTCAAGGTGCTGAAGACTTCACTTTTATTCTTCTTATGGGATCTGAGTTTATTCCCCAAGGAAACATTCTCTTCCTTCAAAGTATTAACCTCATCAACATGGATTTGCAGATCATGTGTTTTTGAGCACAAAGCATCCTTAAGTGCAGACTCACAAAGTCGAAGTTGATTGAGTTCAACATTCGCCGAGTCCAGCTCGGTTTGTAAATTGGAAATGTAACTCTTCAAAAAAAATATATCATCATGCAACCTATGATTCTCCGCGTCAACTAGCTCCTTTCCACTTAAAGATGATTCAATCTCAGATTTCTTCTCCTCCAGGTCTTGAAGAACAGAGCAATATTCTGCCTTGGACTTTGTTAACTCACTTTTCCACGACTCATTCTCCTCCTTGAGGGACCTCATTTCTGTCAGCTCCGCCTTTTTAATATCCAACTCTTTTTGAAGTGCGCACAATGATGTTTCCAGCAAGCTAATGTCACTCTGCAACACTTGATTTTGTTGATCAAGAATAGAGACACGACAAGAACAACTCTCGAGAGATGTTTCCTTCATCTTCATGCCTTCCAATGATTTCTCATACTCAGATTCAAGTTTTTGAACCTGGGATGACAATCTCATCTTTTCTTCTGTCACTTCAGTAAGTTCTTTTTTCAAAGTATCATTTGAACAAGCAACTTCCTTCAGTAGCTTGATTTCTTGCTCAAAAGCCTTGTTTGCTTGTTTCATCTCGGAAATTTCTAAATTTCTTTGGTTGAGCTCTGATAAGATATAACATCTCGCTACTTCAACTTCATTCCCAAGATGAGTAACCTCAACTTCCTTGTCAAGCAAGATCCATTCTTTCAATTCTGCATCTAAATTTAGAAGTACCATGTCTTTCTTAAGTTTGTCAAGAACAATGGCAAAACCTATTTGCTCTTTCAGCAATTTAGCATTTTGGGCAGCCATTTGTTCCAACTCTGATGCCAAGACAAGCAACTCAAAGTCTTTTGCAGACAAGTCAATCAGAAACTTCTCCTCCTGATATTGTAAAACATCCTCTTTATCCTTCAGCAATTTTTCTCTATCCAAAAGGGATGCCAATACGTTTCTGTTACTGCTGTTCAACTCCTTTGTGAGCATAGCAAGCTCAGATCCCATATAGTTAGACCTTTGCAACATTAAATCCTCTTGAAGCTGCAGATCTAATATCTTCTTCTCAAAACTGGTTAGTTTGATGGTGAGCTGCCCAGTTTCATCTTCTTTCCTCGAGATGCGATCAAAACTGTTCTTTATGTCGGCCAGTAACTTCCCCTCAACAACTCTGCACATTTCGAGATCTCTTCTGGATTTGAAGTTGTGCTCTCTCAACTCAAACATAAGAGAGTTTGATTCACATAGTCCATGGTGAAGGAGACCATTCTCTGCATTCAGTCCAGTAACCGTTTCCAACAGTATTCCCATGTGACAAAGGTGTAATACAGACACAACACAATCTTTTACAATAATCTTAGACCATAAGTCCTCAACCCAGGACTGCATCAGCTTAGTCGAGTCATATAGTTGAGACTTCAGGCATAGGAAATCGGAGGATATAGACATAAAATCCTCCTTAAAAGTGGTCTGGATCTGTGAAACTACATCTTCCAGCTCCTGCACAAGTCCCTTCATTGCTACGACCTCTGATTCAAACTGATATTCAAGGTTTTCATAACACTGGTCCTTCTGATTGTTGCTGGATTGCAAGCTCTGGACCTCGTTGATTAGTATATCCCTCTCATTGATAAAGACAACCCTCTCTTTCTTCATCGCTTCGATCTCAAGCTTGTTGGTTTCATTTGCTATCATCAGCTTATTGACCATAATATCTGCTTCTTCAATGGTGTCTTGAGCTTCTTCGAATTTAGCTAGAATACAAGAGGTCTCTGTGGTTTTCTGCACTGCAATCATCTTTGCATCACTAAGTTCATGCTCATATGACTGCGGTAATTAGTGTAGGAGGCACAAAGAAAATGCAGTAGTTAGTCCGGGCACTGAAATATGTCATTTCCAAAAAACATATGCAGTTATCATTTAGATAATGTGACTTTTATTAGAAGATAAGCGAGATATGTTACTTGCATTCTAGCAGAAAATAATGGTATGGGAGAAAAATATAGTTTTTAAAGCTATACAGAAAGCAGTTCACTGCACAGAGGAATAAACTGAGAAATTATGTTACAATGACAGTAGCATACCTCACTTTTCACAATCCATGAAGTGACAAATTCTTCCATAGTTTTTTCAACCATTCGTAGCTTATGATACAAAGAAACCATTTCTCGACCAACTTGCTCTTCAAAATTACCCATACCTGCTTGTAATACAAGCACCTGTGACATAAGCGATTCAATGCCCTGTCGACTCCGTTTTTCAGAATTATATACCTCTTCTTTCTCATTACGTAATCTGGCCATCTCAATTTGCAGCACTTTTAAGCTTTCAAGGGAAGATTCTATTTCCACCTTTAAAAGAGCAACTGTAGCATCCTTACCATTTGCATCATTCAAGGTCCTTCCAAATGGCATAGTTTTCTGATCACTAGAGTATTTGTGCAAGTTCTCGCCAACTTCGAAAGGACTCTCTGAAATATCAGTTTTTATTCTTGCAACAGCGTATGTCTCTTGGTTGTTGATGCCTTGATATTCTCCAGTACCTGTCTGCAACAAAACCCATATAAAGTGAATTAATAATGAAGAACACTAATAAACTTCAGGTATGCCTTAAAATGTGAATGAAGGAAATGGTCTTTGATATCTATTAGAAAAGCAATAGCAATAGCAATAGCGTTAGATTACCCGTGCTTCACATTTGTCATCAGATAATTTACAAACAGGACCACCAGCAACAATATCTTTCTCAGGACTGGCAACCTTGTCTGCATACCCGCTAATGCATGATTTGAGAGTTAAAATACCCTCTTTTAGCTCTGTGAGTGTCTCCTTTGTCTTCAAAATGTTATTTTCTTCAATTTCTTCAAGCTTTCTTTCCAAATCACTAACATGTTTCTTCTCTTCTGACAGTTGCACTTTTAGTTTCTCACATCCTTCCTCTGCCATGTCTAATTCCATTCTCAAAGAACGTATTTGTTTCTCTCCTTCTTTAATTTCTACAGCCTGATTATGGAGAAACACATCTTTCTGCATATTTATTCCTTCAGATTCAGTAAGCTGGATGTCCTTACCCTTCAATGCATGAAGGTAATCACAATTTATCTCAGACAATCTGCTTACAATCACAAAAGCAACAGTGGCACTCTTTGATGCTTTTCTGAGCTGTTCTTCCCCATGCTTAATTCTGTCCTCTAATCCTGCTATTGTCAACATTTTCTCACTCAATTGTGACTTCAGTAGGATGATCTCTTTCTCCTTTTCATTGCAATCTTGCTGGTGCGCTTCAGTAATAACCAAAGCCGCCCCTCTTAAGGTCCTCAGCATGCTATCCATGTCATTTCTTCTAGCATTTGCATCCTCCAGACAGTGATTGAGTTTTTCAATCATTAACTCCTTTTCAGAGATGCTTCTTGTCATCCTGCCTAATTGTTCAGATATCCAAGTTCTTTTCTGAGGAAATGAACCAGAGATGGCATCAAGCTGATTAGAGGCATCTTTAAGCGCCTCATCCCCACCAACAAGAACAACTTCAATCTCACTTATCACTGATTCAAATTCTTCAGACAAAGTGTTTAATTGTTTATGTTTCTCTTCGAGCTTTGCACCTAAACTTCTATTGTTTTGGGTCATTACTTCATAGTTTTCCTGCAGCTCCTTTAACTCAGTTTGCAGAACAATCAACCTCCCTTCAGTCTCTATCTCTTTTAAGTTGCTGTTGTGGACTTCCTGCTGGAGAATGCCAAGTTCTTCTTGCAAGCAAACTATCGCCTCAGCAGTTTCAGCCTCAGCCTGCCTACGAACTTCATCCATTTCTTCTTCATTAGATGCATGAGATGCAAGATCGGTTTGGTACCACATATTCATTCTTTTGGCCTTTTCAAGAGAATCATGCATCTTCTTTAACTTTACTTGTAAAGGAGAATCTTCAAATTTCGAAAGTTTAGAAGATGCTGGATCTCTTAACTCTTTACCAAAAGTTTGCTCTTTCAAAGAAGAGATTTCAAGCTCCTGTTTTCGCAAATGCTCCGCATAGTGGTTGCTACTGTTCCTAAGATCCTCCAGTTCACTGATTGATATAAGTTGTTGAGACTCTAGAGCTTCAATGATAGACTTAGCTTCAATGAGCTCTTCCTTCATATTCTTGTACTGCATGGTTAACAGTGAAGCTTTTCCTTCAGCCAATTCAAGATCCCTAGTCAAGCACAGTGCCTTTTCCTCCAGGTCACCACGAGATGACCTCTCTTCTTTGAGAATGATCTTCAAAATATCCAATTCCAGTTGTAGACCCACAACTTCTTGCACGCGCTTCATCAGGTTTTCATGCATCTCTCCATTCTTCTGTTGAACAGCCTCAAATAGTTGTTCATCGAGAGATGGAGCTTCTAGTATGGACTCCTGAAAGTTATGGTTAAAAAAGCAACCTGAGATTCTAAGTGTTATCAAATATAAGGTTAAGTCAATTCTTTTGGCTAGGTCTTGTACACTAACAACATATGGTTTTGTCCTCTTTTCCTCTTCCTATCATTCTCTCTACAAAAAACAAAAATCTCAGCAGAACTAAATAATATTGCTAAAAAAATAGAACCTTTATGACTTCGACACTGCCATCATAATCATGTGTTGCAGATTTGAGTTGGTATAGAGGAGCATGTAGTTCATCAATTTCTCTGCACAAAGATGGAAGTACCAAATAATATTATGTGAACTGCAAGAAAAGGTTGTTCCATTTTAAAAAAGATAAACAAAATAAGCTTCAGACATGGAAACTTTATAAAATGAAAAGGACTGTTACCTGCTGAGTTTTGCGTTGTTCTCTAAGCAAGAATTTAGGTTGCTCCTGCACTCCTCTAACTCACTGAGTGTCATCTTTAACTGAATCCAAAGAAGAAGATGTGAGAGAAGAAGCTTAAGGCAAAAGAGAAAAATCACAATTTAATAGAATACAAATAAGCAACCTCCTGATGAAGAGAAGCATTTTCTTTGTTGATATCAGCTTCCTGTTCAACGGAGAAGAACTTGTAAGGATTGGAATAAGGTAGCAGAATCAAAAGTCCAAATTTTTAGATTAATTGGAAAAGGAAAGTCACAAATATTACCTTAGGAGGCAAATTTATACTCGGACGACTATGCTGTCGTAAATTTCCATCAAGAAACAGAACCAGCTGTAAACAGATGAACTTGATCTAGATAATTACAGAGATGAAAACCAAGATGCTATGTAATTTAGATTTAGCAATACCTGATCCCGCAGTTCAGATACTTCAGTCAGCAGCATTTCTCTTTCTCCTTCTTCATAGAAGTCCTGAAATCTATATAGCCAATTTTATGATGCTTACAATGAAATTTTTTTGTAAAGCCCTGTAAGGATGGATTTTATTCACAAGCAGCTACCTTCTAAGCTGTTCCAAAAGCCTGATGTTTTCCAGGGCAAAGCGAGTTACTTCTGGGTTTTTATCAACTTTAGCTTGAAGGTGCTGAATTTCTTCAGAGAGTGCCTTGTTCTCTTCTAGTAAGTAAGCATCTGCAGGTATTAAACCACCAAGAAGATTCTCCATTCTTTGAATTTTCTCTTCCCTAAATTTCAACATCATCTTTGTGCACCTATTGTCCTCCTCTCTTTGACGAACCTAATAAACAATTAAGGTCTTTGAATCAAATTAGCAGTGCATAACAGTACCATCTAATTCTTTCATTTACAACCTATAATCTACCCTATTTAGCACAAATAGACATCAAAAAAGATTAATAAACAAGCACACAAGAGATTTAAGGGGGAAAAGGAATAATACCAAGCGGTTCAACTGCTCAATCTCAGCTTCAAGCTGTTTGAAAGAAGTTTCTGCCATTTGTTCTCTCCTCAAGGAACCCGTAAGTGTAGTCTCTAGAGATTTTAACTAGAAAAACAAATGGGATAGAAAGATGGGATTAGAAAGCGAAATACTACACTTCTAAGCACCATGACTTGTAACATTAGAATATCAATCAGTATTACTAACACCATGTCCGTGCATGCCACCTAACTTGAAAAATGAAGACGTGCAATAATAGAAACAATATAGCTGTAACATTATATCTAAAACAAAATGAGATGTGTATGGATAGGCCAACAGTTAAGCCACCATAAACAAACTTACCAGATTCTTAATCCAGAAACAAGAATAAATAGGCAAATTGAAGATTATTTTAACATCTTACTTATCTGCGTAAAATGATACTACTAAAATCAAAATCACTCTATCACTAATGTAAAAAAACATAAACAAACTTAGGATACCTGTTTAGAAGAAACTCTCAGAATGCCTTTAGATTCACATCCAAGCATATCATCAGAACTATGACGATCCACTTCAAGTGCTTTTGTTTTGGAAGCAATGTCATGCTCTTGTCTTCCATCTCCAATGACTGAACCAAATGTAAGAGACCTGGATACATTTTGACGTTTGAGGGCAAGAAGCTCCTCCTATTTCAGAGCAATTTGTTAGTTTCATAAAATAATCATGTTTCATGCATGACTTGTAATAATTTAGAAAACTAAAAAGAACCTTTAAAAGGCGTATCTGGTGTTGTAGTGCAATCACATCTCCAGAAGAATCTTCATTTACTACAGCCTTCATCATTAAGAGAGGAGAAAAAAAATATACATTGGTAAATAGGGATTCTTATAATGACATATGACCAAGCTCAACCAAGCATAAAATGAACTTACATTGTTCTGGATAAGCTTTGCTCGTTGTGCAAACTTTAAAGTGTTTAGAGTTTCAGCAGCAGAACTAAAAAATATATAGCTTAAAGCTTTAGAGGTTTTGGCATCAGAGCAACATAATTACAAATCAGCACACATACAGGGACAAACCAGATAGAAGGGCTGACATTGGCAATAATCATTGTTTTTGAGTTTCCACCCAATGAGTCCTGCATTTTCTTGGGAGGTAAATATAAAATAATGGAAACTCATTTAGTCATGATGAAGAACAAATTTGATTTTTAGTTTCACCTGAAGAAGAAATGTCAGTCTTGAATCTCTATAAGGAACATGCCTTGTCTTAGCGTGTGCCGCATCCACAAGAACCATAATTACATGACTGTGAAGAGAAATAGTTAACCATAAATCAACAAAGAAGGACTTGTGACAAATGAAAAGACTTCATAATCGGCAAAGATAACGAAATATGCTAAATCAATTCAGTTACCCCAGTGTAGATAACGATTTGTTAATATTTGCAGCTTCCTTCAGACGTTCTCCCTCAGCACCAGAAGTTTTCTGCCTGAAATGATAATGATAAGACCAGTGAATGTGCCATGATGCAAATGGTAATTCATAAGAGAAAAATAACTCAAAGTTTAGGCATAATTTTTACCTTTCTGAACCAGCAAGATCAACAAGGTTTAACCTTGCAAATCGTAGGTTGGATGTAGAATCCTTTTCCCACCTACTCTCAATTACGCATGTAAAGACACTGTGTGAACGGCTGCTCTCCCTATTCATGTTCGTTGCAGCAACTTTCCTATTTGAAGAACCCTATTGGGACAAGCAACACTAAATACTTGAAAACACAATATGGCATAAATGAATGCATGCATATTCGTGCATTTTGATCAACAGAAACTGAACAAGTTATGGATCAAAAGTTACCTGACTGAGAAGCTTAAGAATATCACCTACAGTCTGAACTTCAAATTCTGAGAGATTTTCAACGTATACACCAGTCTTAATATCCTCCCGTAGCTACAAACAGGAAAATAGGCATGAGAGCTATCATTTAGATATACACTACTCGAGCATTATATAGATGCAATCTTACTAGCAAATTTGTGGATGACGGATCAAGTAGATCAGTAATTTGTTCGTTATATATCTCTAAAAAGGAGCACTTGCAATTGTATGTCAGTCTCTCTTCCCTTCGGCTCTCCTCCTCCTGCACAGAGATGAATAATAAAGAGCGCACAAGCCAACTGAAATTATAATGAAAAATAAGAGGTTTAATAGAAGGCACAGGCAAAGACTGCAGAAAGTTACTGCTCCTATTCTTGCGAACAAAAACTCAAATATTCGTGGTGTCATTCCACGATTGATACTGGACTTGACTCCTAGCTCGTCAATGTCGCCAAGCATTGTGTATGTCTTCCCACTTCCGGTCTACAAGGTTAATCATACATATCAAAATAAGAATATATATCGTGATCCATATTGGAAAATAAGAATAGGAAGGGACAAAAGAAGAAGAGAGGCAGAAAGGAAAATCATAAAGAATCCCAACACCTCTACAAAGATTAGTTTGTCAGACTTGCTAAAGTTATTGACAAGCTCCAACCGAGTATACTCTAAAGAAGTTAAGCAAAGAGTATATACGCTACAGAACTATATTTTTGCCCACGAGCATGCCTAGAGGTTGGCGCACAGCAAATAAGAAATGTTGTGCATAAATCAAGACAAGCAATTCTCCACCATTGGAAGACCAACCATTCTAAAAAATATTTAATTTTTTGTTTAGGAGCATACCTGCCCATAGGCAAACATACAACTATTGTATCCAGACAAGCAATTCTCCACCATTGGCAGACCAACAATTCTAAAAAGTGTTTCCTGCAGAATCCCAATAACTTTAAACAGCCTATAACAAACATTATACAACATTAGTAAAACCATCATATTTTCTACTTTTCACTATACCTGGTCAACAGTTTCACACGCTACATGATCAAAGGTAAATCGATTTTCAGGTTGGCCAACCCAACTGATGCATTGTGCACTCTCCTGCTTCAAGCACCTATTGTAACCATATGTACTTTTCTCCATGCTATTTAAAGGACGAACCCGAATCAACACCTAAAAGTATGTTATATATTAAGTGAAAACAGGAACTTCAAAAAAATAAAAATAAAATCTTGCTCAATTATGCAACAAAAAGAAGCCTACTTGCACATTGTGATCCATCCAGAATGATGGATCTTCCTTCATAGCAAAATGGGGCACTTCAGCACTATTAACCACAGTTGATGAACTACTAGAAATCGGAATCCCTTTCGACAATGCAGCAAAACTAGCCATCCGGGCACCTCCACTGGCAGGTGGAGGTCTAGAACCACCAGTTAAACAAAGTCCCGGATTCGGAGGCTTGTTTACACTCTTAGTAGGTGTGCTTTGGTTCGAATTACATTCCGAATAACTTGAATTGCCTCTCCCCACTGCTTTACTTGACCTAGGAGTACCCATATTTGCAAAACCCCCATTTCCATTCCTATAATTACTCAAATCAACCCCCATTTCCATAGCATTTGAGCTAGATTCATTCTTTTGGGGCCACCCGTATCGATTACTGGCTGAAACTCCGCGCTTTTCCGGAGTTTTAAGCGGCATTCCACCATCTGAATATCTACTGCTCTTGCTGGATTTGGTAGGGGTTTTATAAACTTTAGTACTCTTTAAACCCGCTTCTTGTTCTTCAGTTGTGTTGGGGTTTATGGGAATATTCTCTATTTCATCAAGATTGGAACTTTTGCCCGAATTCCGCCTGGAGAACTTGAAATCCCGCAACATTCTGATAAAAAAAAGAAAAAGACTGGATTATTAACCAAGAATGAGAACTGGGTAATGGAAAAAATGTGTTTCGGAATCAAAATAAATGATGAAATGTGAGTAATTTGTGTACCTGAAAGATGAAGTGAAAAAGAGAATTTTAAGCTGCCGAATCCCTGAAATTGTTATTGATTAGGGAGTAACGATTTCAGCTGATTCTTTCTTGGGTTTTTTTGAGCTGAATGAGAATCAAATGGGACTTGATTCAGTAACATATTCAGATAGCAAATCTCAATCTCTCTCCTCTCTCTACTCTCAAGCTCTAAAATATGTGACCGTTTTGAGATTCAAGTACTGATGAGATGAGAATGGACGGCGTAGATGTGATCCAGATTTGAAATTCCGGACGCCGTTATTGTCACCGCGCTTTCAAGTTTTGAATTTGTGTAATACTAGTCTTTTTGAATAAAGAAACAAAGGCAAGGGGAGAAAAATATTAAAAGTAGAATAATTATGATCATAACGGCTAACGGCTAAAGGTAATATGTGTGATAAATTTGAAACTGACAATTTTGGATGAATAATTTGAAGATGGATTCTGCGTTGAAAAGAAAATTTAAATTTCTAAATTTGTTAAATATATTATTTTATGAGTTGCAATTGAAAAAAGAAGAGAAAGTAAAATTTAAGATTGACAAAGTATTTTGAGTTAATGTTTTTAGACCTGAATTGATTACTTGGTAGACCAATTATTGATTTAACTAATGATCGAACCGATATTGAATTAATAACTCATTAGTCACCTCGGTCCATTTCTTATTTAGTTTTGCTGCCTATTAAGAGAATATGTCCCGTTCAAGCAATCCGCCTTTATTTATCTATATCAGCTGTCACGTACGACCCAAATTTCAGCGCCCCTCTAGATAAGAAGCAGAACGCGCCATCACCTACAGTCCTTTTCTGTGCCGGAGACTTCCACGAAATGAAAACAGGCAGCATCGTCGTATGTTCAATTTTTGTTGCCCTGATTTATATCCCGGTTCATAGTTATTATTATATATATCAATAATTATAAATTTTAATAAATATATCACTTTGAAAACATAAAAGTATTAGATTTTATATTTTACAAAATCAAATGATCTTATACATTAAAATAAAGAATATTAAATTTGTCTAAAACAAAATTAATATATTAGTGTCAACACTCCAATTATTTACTCATGAATGTATTATTATAACATATTATATATATATATATATATATATATATATATATATATTTATATATATGCATAAACATCACACACACAAGGATGAATCTAAAACATCCTTATTAAATAACATACTTTTATTAAAATTACGTCGTTTTAATAAAATAAGTGAGGTTGCAGGTGACATTTTTGTATATAAAAAAAAGTAAGTGGGACCACTTTCTTTTAATATTATTTTATTTTTAAAAAAATCTCCAAAACGACGTAATTTTAATAAAAATATGTTATTTAGGAGAGATATGTTATTTAAGAAGTATGTTTTAGATCCATCTTCACACACATATATTAATAGTTATTATTATTATTATTATTATTATAATAGGTTAACAATGTCCAATGCCATTATTATTACTTTTCTTATTTAAACTTAATAAATAGCTTAATAATTTTAAAAAAAAAATAACATCTTTAAACACTAGATAATAACATTAATATCGTGACATGTGTCTCCACACTAAGCACATATCAGATTTCATAAAGATAAGGTTTGTTATTTTTCAAAAAAATAGAGTCAAAACTCATTATCTATTTTATTTATTTTTTGAACCTTCTCCCCGACATACTTCAATCCTTCCATCTAACTCTTATTCGAAATTGACTTATAAGTAGCCAAATTAACTTATAAATATTTTTTTTTATTTGAGTATTTTTATGGGACTTATATTTTTATATATAAATTAACTTATAAGTAATTTTTGAGGAGGAATAATTTTTTACTTCTCAAAAATAGACTTATAAATTATTTTAAATAAATAAATTTGACTAAATATAAAGACTCTTTTACTCTTATTTTACTAATCTTTATAACTTATTTTAACTTATAAGTCATTTTAGCCAAACACCTTCACAATTTATTTTAACTTAATTTCTAATTTATAAGTCAAAATAGTGAAAAACACTTTTATTTATAAGTCACAACTTAAAATAACTTATAAGTCATTTTAAATTTTAATTTATAAGTTATTTTAAAATAAATCATTCGCAAATAGGCCCTATTTTTTTTTTCCCTAAATGACATCTCAAATCACATATATTTAACAAATGGCAAACTCAAGCATGATTTTTAAGAAGAAATAAGTTTAATTAAACTTTTCTAGTTATGGAATCTGAAATTCTCAAAGGCTGTTTAGCAATTGAGTTTTGTTATTTTTACTTTTTTTAAACTTTTTATGCTGCTTTCTACTAATGGTTGGGAACCCGTTAAAAATCGTTGATCGGTCCTCGATTCTCCGGTTTTGGTGGTCCAACCTCTGATTCATCGGTTTTTAAAATTTTCGCTTACACGAGTTTAATCGGATCATTTTTTTGACTGGTTCAGGGTTCAACTGGTCCGATCGATCAGCCAAGTCCGGATCTCTAGATATTATTTGAGCATGGATTAGAGGACAAGTACTCAAAATCACTATCTTTTCCATAAGTTTTGTTTTGCGAAAATTTTTATTACGTACAAAAAAAGAATATTTCTTATAAATAATAATAAGACCAAAGGTGTTGTGCAAGATCACGTATCTAACACTACGTTTGGATTGGTGAAATAAGAGGGAGAATGAAATGACTCGTTCCTATGAAATGAAAAAAATTGTGTTTGATTGCAATTGAAATGAAAAAAATTGTGTTTGGTTCCTTGAGGGAGGAAGAACATATGGAATAACTCATTCTAACTAGAATGAAATGAATCATTCCACTCTTTATTCTATTCTTTCAATTCAAACGTAGCATAAGTATATTTTTCAGTAAGAAAGAAGAAATCGACATAAAAAAATAAGTTTTCATAGGTTTTCTTCTAATTTCCCCTTCTGGCTCATTTCCTAGATTCCCCCAAACCCCTAGAAAGAAACACATCTTTAGAATTGAAATGTAATAGTATAGGTTCTCAAAATATATTTTAAAAAATATATAGTAGTATAAAATGACACAATTTATTTAAGATTGTCATCATAATTTCATTATCATGTTGGCACTATTTAACTAATAACATATTATATTTGACATATACATGAAGCATAAATATATCTTTGATTAACATTTGCAAATGAGACTCTTTCTGAAAAAGGATGGAGTAAATAATAAGGAATTAAGGATAGACTTCCTCAGTTCAACTTTACCTGTCTTAATTTTTATTTTTATTTTTATTTTTTATTTTGATTTATCCAAATCTATTTGTTCTCTTTCGATTTTAATATTATTTTTGACTTTATTTTTTCAATACTACCTTCATTTAACTTTATAAAAAAACTTCATTGAAAACTACATATACATTAGAAAGAGTAGCATTGCACAATCATACTCTTTTTTTCTCCGCTCTTTTTCTTCTATTTTATTATTTTAAGAAAGAGTTAGGAGATTAATTTTTTTAAAAAAAAAGATAATAATAGAGTAGTTAAGATGGATAATTTAGAAATTCTTAAAATAAATATGTATTTTTAAACTATGATACGTAAACTTAGATAGAGGAGGTATTTTTACTCTATTTATCTTAAATTATAATGAAGTGTTAATTCATACTATAATTTAATAGTGATAGGATGATAATAAATTCATAATTAATTTAAAAATATTGTGTAATTTAAATTACATGCTCTACTTTGATATTGTCCGTCGTATCCATCATGAAATTGTCTTTAAAGATAAAGGCTAACTATTCCAAATCTTTTTTCGTCCTACATATCAGCAAGCTATTAATTTGGTTTTTCTGAGTAAATGGCCTTGGATTTCACGAAATATCCCCTGCCCTGTGTTGGTTTTTTGTATTCGCCTCCTAGTGCTGTAAAGCTAAACACGGATGGTTGCTGCTTGTCAAAGGCCGATTACCCTATAAAGGGAATGTTAACGCAAAAATCTGATTCTTCGCTAAATCATGAGTTAAAAATTTGCATAGTGAATAAATGAACGGTAAAACTAATGAATTATCCATTATAGTTGGCACGTTTTACTGATTACACCATTAAACTTTTAATTTTTCAAATTATCCCATTAAACTAATTATTATTTTAAAATTGGGTCATTTCGTTAAAAAAATTTAAACGGACGTTAATTTCTTATCGGCAAAACTAATAAATTACTCACTGTAGTTGACACGTTTTACTGATTACACCATTAAATTTTTAATTTTTCAAATTACCCCAGTAAACTAATTATTATTTTGAAATTGAGTCATTCTGTTATCTCTACTTCATGACTGTTAAATCATTTTAGTTTTTATCATATGTGAACGTGAAAAAGAAAAAAAAATTATTTATTCTCTCTCTTCCTTTCTCTCATCTCTTTTCTCCCCCTTCTTCCGAATCAAATAAATATGCGTATTTTTCTCTAAAATCTATGAAAATTCTGAGATCCGAGTACCCAAAACATTGAATTGAGGTTCAAAATTCAGCATTAGATATAATAATGGAGTTCGAATCCCCAACAATAACAAAAACAACAAATGAAGTAAATTGTGTTGCAGTAGGTTTCCTCCCTCTCGTCTCCGACTCTCAGCAGCCTTATGTCTTCGAACTCCTTTCCTTCACTCTCAATCACCTCCACAAGGTCTCACCCCTTCCCCAATCTATCTATATATCTATATGTGTGTGTGTGTGTATATATATATATATATACACACACACACACATGTAGTAGTAATATTTGGTTAAATTAATTTTGTTGGGATTGTATTTATGATTTGATAGGAGCCGGAGCTTTTACGGGTGGATGAAAGAGAATTTAGAGGCAGATACAAGATGTGGTTGTTGTCGATTACCGTGCTTTCATTTCTGTTGTTAGTGCATTGATTTCCATTCAGGAGAAAGTTTCTTCTATTGATAAACATCTGAGATGGTACTCAAAATATTTTGATCTTTTTATTTTCACTTTCAGTTATTTATAATTTTTTTGCCACATAAGTAATATTTTTGATTTTTGTATTTCTTTTTCCAGAGCCACTGTAGATAATAAATTAATGTTTGTTTAATTTTTTTAACGAAATGACCCAATTTCAAAATAATAATTAGTTTACCGGGATAATTTGAAAAATTAAAACTTCAATGGTATAATCAGTAAAACGTGTCAACTACAGTGGGTAATTTATTAGTTTTGCTGATAAGAAATTAACGCTCGTTTAATTTTTTTAACGGAATGACCCAATTTCAAAATAATAATTAGTTTAATGGGGTAATTTGAAAAATTAAAGGTTCAATGGTGTAATCAGTAAAACGTGCTAACTACAATGGGTCATTCATTAGTTTTGCCATAAATGAACATACTGAAAAACATAACGGTCGGAGTCACCGGAAAATAATTTTAGTGCGAGAATAAGTATAGGCCAAAATGTTAACAATAGTTATATGAAATTACTTTAAGCGTATGAACGTAATAATTATGTGTATGTATATCTTTACTTAGTATGTGATTGTATTTATAGTCTCCCACACCATCTTGTCATAACTCGTCCGAGATCGATTAAAAATAAGAATCCTAATTTAGAGTTTCTAAAAGAATTAGATCATCATAATCAATTAGGATCCTCCTTCCTTAAAAGTAGGATACCAAATAGAATAAAGAATCATGAGTCAATTAGGACTTTGACCCTTATAGAATATCAAGCCGCCAAATAATTAATATACCAAGTGGTAGAGGCTCGGATTCAAGCATCGATTATGAGCCCGAAAAATCTCATCTCAATATTTCTCCACTCCCTTATTATAAGAAATATGATAGGGTTGTAAATAATAAGAGGTGAAATAATAGTACTGAAGACATCGCATCAGTACAACAACTTATAAAATGAATGGCACGTCAAGAACAACGGCTTATAAAACGTACGGTGCGTCATGCACAACGGTTTACAAAACAGACGGTGCGTCACACCATACACTAGACGACTTGTCACACCAAACACTAGACGACTCGTCATACCAAATGCGAGGCTTGTCACACTAAACGCTAAACGGCTCGTCACACCAAACACCAGACGAGGCTTGTCACACTAAAAACCAGACGAAGCTCATCACATTGAACACCAGAGAGCTCGTTACATCAAATAGTGATGAGCTCTCTTGTTTTTAGTATGACGAGCTCTCTGATGTTCGATATGGCGAGCTATTTAGTGTTTGGTATGACGAGCTCTTTGGTGTTTGGTGTAACGAGTTCTTTGGTGTTTGGTATGTATGACGAGCTTTTTGGTGTTCAACGGTATTTGATATGACAAGTTGTCTGGCGTTTGGCGTGATAAGCTTCGTCTGGCATTTGGTGTGATGAGTCATCTGACGTTTGGTGTGACTAGTCGTTTGGCATTTGGTGTAATAAGCCTCGTCTAGCATTTGGTGTGACGAGCTGTCTGACGTGTGGTGTGACAAGCCATCTGACATTTGGTGTGATGAGCCTCGTCTGACGTTTGGTGTAACAAGCCTCGTCTGATATTTGGAGCGGTGACCCGTCTAGCGTTTGGTATAACAAGCCTTGTCTAACGTTTGGTGTGACAAGCTGTTTAACGTGTGGTGTGACAAGCCGCCTAGTGTTTAGTGTGACGAGCTCTCTGATGTTCAGTGTGACGAACTCTTTGGTGTTCGGTGGAATGAACTCTTTGATGTTTGGTGTGACGAGTTCTCTGGTATTTGGCGTGACTAGTTCTCTGGTGTTTGGTGTGCATGCCGAGCTGTCTGGCATTCAATGTGATGAGCCTCATCTGGCGTTTAGTGTGACAAGCCTCGTCTGACATTAAGTGTGACAAACTGTCTGACATTTAGTGTGACAAGTCTTATCTAGCGTTTGGTGTGACGAGTTGTCTGGTGTATGGTGTGACTAGTCGTTTTGACGCCCCGTTTATTTTGTAAACAGTTCATTTTATAAGCCATTGTTATTAATGAGTCATTCATTTTATAAGTCGTTGTGCTTGACGTGTTATCTTCAATACTATTATTTCACCTCTTATTATTTACTCCCCTATCATATTTCTTATAATAGGGGAGTGAAGGACAATGTTGGGATGAGATTTTTCAAGCCCATAATCGATACTCGAATCCGGGCCTATGCAACTTGGCATATTAATTATTTGGAGGCTTGATGTTCTAAAAGGGTCAAAGTCTTAATTGACTTATGATTCCTTATTCTATTTGGTTTCCTATTTTAAAGGAAAGAGGATCCTAATTGATTATGGTGATTTAATTCCTATAAGAACTCCAAATCAGGACTCCTATTCTTAATCGGTCTCAGGCAAGTTATGTCAAGGTGGTATGGGAGACTATAAATATAACCAAATACTAGGTATACACATAACTATTACTCTTATACACTAGAGCAAATTTATGCCTCCATTGTTAACGTTTTTGGTCTGTACTTATTCTCACACCGGAGTTATCTCCTAGCGGCCCCGACCGTTAAGTTTTTTGGTGCGTTTGTTCATTATGCAGGTTTTTAGCTCGTTGTTTGGTGATTCGGCAAGCAGTTAGATTTTGGCGTTAACAGAGGTGCTGGGGCAGTAATTCGTGATGAGATAGGGGCCTGAATTCATGCTTTAGTGCATAGGTTGTTGGGTACCTCGTCTGCTGTTGTAGAATTATGGGCAGTTTTTGATGGCCTTACCCTTGTTTGGTCCTTAAATTTGGAAAATTGTGCTAGAAATTAATGCTTAATTCTTCGGTGGTTTATTGTCTTACAAATTCACTTCATGTTGACTCTATTTTATCTCCAGTTATTGCAAATGGCAGGAACCTCCTATCAAGGTAGTGGACCATGCAAGTTCATCATATTCCCTGGGAAGCAAATAAAATAGCTAATGCGATTGCTCTTGGAAAAAAAATTACCTCCCAAATACTGTTGTCTTTGATAAATTAAATGACAAAAATATCAATACATGCTAAACATATTAAATTTATAGTTCTACCAAAATAATAACCACTATAGGAAATAATATAACCAAATACAAGACACCAAAATTTTTACGCGAAAAACTCTCTAAAATTAAGAGGTAAAAACTACGGGACAATCTCCGAAAAATTCACTATAATAAATCGAGAGGATACAAAGATATCTTAATTTGAGTAAACACTCAAATTACCTCAACACAATAACCTGTGATGGAACTCAAACAAGACACCCAGTTGTTTAATTTTTTTCTCTCTATTTTACTCTCTTGGCTTTTTTGGATTTTCTCTCTTCCACCCTTTCTCTTTTCTTTCTTGGATGGGTTGTGTCTCACACTCCTTTTATAACAAAAGTCAAAAGCCTTTTTGATTGCCCTTCACTTTTTCCCACTTTCTGATTACTATATATATTATATACATATATATATATGTATATGTATATGTATATATAGTACATGTTCATTTATTTCCAAGTAGCCTGCTAAGAAAAGTGAAGGGCTTAAGGCCATTTACTTTGTTATGGCACCCACACGACAACTTTGGTTGCCCAACATTCCTAGCCTCCGAATTCATA
This sequence comes from Aralia elata, assembly GCA_034770075.1. Lineage (NCBI taxonomy): Eukaryota > Viridiplantae > Streptophyta > Magnoliopsida > Apiales > Araliaceae > Aralia > Aralia elata. Next base: position 95,222,253 of record CM068388.1, on the reverse strand, counting down.
CCATCAACTTTTCGTTTGGTAATAATCCCATATGTCCCTACACATGATAAGTTTAATACACCACCAAAGAAAAATTGGTGCAACTCATGGGTGTAAGACCTAAACATAATAATATTTCCCTCCGAGCCCATGAGAGGAGGTATTCACCATGACCCCATCACTTAGAGTCAATTCGTGTATCAAACCCAGCTCTTGGAGAAATCGTTTCAACTATAACATTTCATTGTCATCTCAGTAGTAGACAAATCAACATATTTTTGCAACTTGGACTTCTATAACACAGCTCCCCCTGCAAAAAGTAAACAAATACTCTGAAGTAAACTTCTTCTCTTCAGAACTTGCTATATCTGCTTTTGTATAACCTTCCAAGACTTAATTTGCACACTAAACCACAACTCCTCACTTGGAGCTAATCCCAACGAAGCCTTGACTCAACTTAAGCTTCTTAGAATTTTTACTTTCTTCATGCCCGACTTTATCTCATTGGCATGGCTCTTCTCGATGGGAGGATCTAACTCACACTTAATAAATTTTTGCTTGCCAAATTCTTTCACAACCGCTTTGTACCCTGGCTGCGAGCTATCGTTTTTCTTCTTCATTTTTGGTACCCATTTAAAGTGAAGAGCTTTCTTCTCGTGGTTCTCATGCAAGGCTTTTCTCCCATCTTGCAAATCTTGCATGGCTTTGTACCACATCTTTTTTAGCCTAACTCCCCCATCTTCAACACCTTCCACATGCGCCCGCATTGTGTAAAGAATGTCTACCTTCTTTCCTCTAGTCACTACTAGAGACCCTTTAGTGAACTTCCACTAGCCTTCACCAAAGAACTGCTATAATCATTCTCATCGAGCTTACCATTAGACATCAAATTAAGGCGGATATCTAAAACATGTTTGACTTCTCTTAGCATCAACATGCCACCATTGTTAGTCTTCAGATAAATTTCTCCAATGCCAATAACCTCGGATGCACTACTATTTTCCATCCGTACATAGCCAAAATCACCACTAATGTAGGATGTGAAGATCTCACCACGCGAAATAGCATGAAACGAATCACCCGAATCAATAACCCATTCATTAATTTGGCACTTGGGTTTACCATCATTAATAATGGCTACATCAATGTTAGATAAATACACAATTGAGTCTTTATTCTCATCTTTTTCTATAGACTGTTCATTCTTCAAAAATCTGTACTCACGCCTTATATGACCCGGTCTCTGACAGTGAAAACAAATTATCTCTGTTATTCTCAACTTTCTCCTGAATTTGTTATCTTCATGAAAGCTCTTTTCTCTATTTTTGTTGTTATTCTATGTGACAAAAATTTGTATTTGTGTCTAAAAATTTATACCTTGCTCCTTTCGTCTTGTCTCCTCATTATGGAGACTGTCCTTGACCATCTACATGGTCAGCTTTCATTCCAGAGCTGAATTACTTAGAGACACCACCAAAGTCTCCCAACTATTTAGTAACAAACTGAGAAGCAAAAGAGTCTGAATCTCATCATCAAGATTTAACTTCATGGTGGACAGCTAGTTCACCAAACTTTAAAAACTCACTCATATGCTCCGACACACTGCTCCCGTCTTTGTACATCAGATTCATAATGTTTCAAATCACAAAAGTTTTATTTTGTGCATTCTTTTTCTCATACATAAACTTTTGTCCATAAAGTATGAGCATCCGTCTCTTGCGAAATATGATGGAACACACTTTGATCAATCCACTATCGAATGTGACCAATAGTCTTCCTATTCATCTTTTTGCAATTAGTCTCAGATTTAGCCACGGGCTTCTTTCCTTCGAGCTCCAACGGATCATAAATCCTTACAGTAAAGGATATCCTTCATTCCGGCCTTCTAAATCGAAAATTTTGAAGAGGTGAATTTAATCATGGCTCCGACTGATTCCTCCATAAAATTAATCAAAAAATAATCGAGCAAATAACCTTAGCTCTGATATCACTTGTTGGGAAAAAATCACCTCCCAAATACTATTGTCTTTGATAAATTAAATGACAAACAGATTAAATTTGTAGTTCTACCAAAATAATAACCACTACAGAAAATAATAAGATAAAAATAATCAAACACAAAATACCAAGATTTTTACCTAGAAAACCCTCTAAAATTAAGTGGTAAAAACCACGGGATAATCTCCAAAAAATTCACTATAATAAACTGAGAGAATACAAAGATATTTTAATTTGAGTAAACACTCAAATTACATCACTACAATAACACTATGATTGAACCCAAACAACACGCCAAATTGTTTAATCTTTTTCTCTCTATTTTTCTCTCTTGGCTTTCTTGAATTATCTCTCTTCCACTCTTTCACTTTTCTTTCTCGGATGGGTCGTGTCTCACACTCCTTTTATAGCAAAAGTCAAAAGCCTTTTTGATTGCCCATCATTTTTTCCAACCTTCTGATTACTATATATATTATATACATATGTGTGTGTGTGTGTGTATATATATATAACACATTTTCATTTATTTCCAAGTAGGCTACTAAGAAAAGTGAAGGGCTTAAGGCCATTTACTTTCTTGTGGCCCCCACATGACAACTTTGGTTGCCCAACTTTCCTAGTCTCTGAATTCCTGCCATCAACTTTTCTTTTAGTAATAATCCCATGTGTCTCCTACACATGATAAGTTTAATACACCACTAAAGAAAAATTGGTACAACTCATGGGTGTAGGACCTAAAACCTAACAATTACGAAGTCTGCAGCGGAGCAAGAGTCTCCCTATGTTTTGTACTTAAATCCTCCAATTTTTGCTACAATTTTTTTGCAAACTGATAGGAATGGAGGGGGTGTTACCCGTTGTAAAGGTTGGATGTAGCCTGACTTGTGTTTTTTAGTTGTTGTTTGTACTGGAAACTTTTAAATAGTTAATGTTTTTTTTGTCACCAAACCTTCAACCTTAACGACTGGATTATGATGCGTTAGTGATTAACTTTTATTGTAACTTTTCAAAAGTCTCCTATCTATTTGGCAACGAATTGAGACTAATAGTCTTCATATTCATCTTTTTCCAATCAGCTGCAGATTTAGCCGCGAGCTTCTTTCTTTCGACCTCTAACGGATTGTACAAATCCTTACAGTAAAGGATATCCTCCATTCTGGTCTTTCAAATCGAAAAATTTGAAGAGGTCAATTTAATTATGGCTCCGACTAATTCCTCTATAAAATTTATCAAAAAACAACTGAGCAAATAACCTTATCTCTGATACCACTTGTTGAAAAAAAAAAATCTCCTTCCAACTACTATTATTTTTGATAAATTAAATGACAAAAATATCAGTACATGCCAAACAGATTAAATTTGTAATTCTACCAAAGTAATAACCACTATAGGAAATAATAAGATATAAATAACCAAACATAAGACACTAAGATTTTTACCTGCAAAATCCTCTAAAATTAAGAGGTAAAAACTACGGGATAATCTCCGAAAAATTCACTATAATAAACTGAGAGAATACAAAAATATTTTAATTTGAGTAAATACTCAAATTACATTATCACAATAATCATGTGATAGAACCCAAATAACACAATTAATTATTTAATCTTTTTCTCTCTATTTTTCTCTCTTGACTTTTTTAGATTTTCTGCTTTCCACTATTTCTCTTTTCTTTCTCGGATGGGTTGTGTCTCACACTCCTTTTATAGTAAAAGTCAAAAGCCTTTTTGATTGCCCATCACTTTTTCCCACTTTCTGATTATTATATATATTATATACATATGTATATATATATAGCACATATTCATTTATTTCCGAGTAGAAAGTGAAGGGCTTAAGGCCATTTACTTTCTTGTGGCCCCCACACGGTAACTTTGGTTGTCTAACCTTCGTAGTCTCTGAATTCCTGCCATCAACTTTCCCTTTAGTAATAATCCCATGTGTCTTCTACACATGATAACTTTAATACACCACCAAAAAAAATTGGTACAACTCATTTATTTCCAAGTAACCTGCTAAGAAAAGTGAAGGGCTTAAGGTCATTTACTTTCTTGTGACCCCCACACGACAACATTGGTTGCCCAACCTTCTTAGTCTCTAAATTCCTGTCATCAACTTTTCTTTTGGTAATAATCCCATGTGTCTTCTACACATGATAAGTTCAATACACCACAAAAAAAAATTAGTATAACTCATGGATGTAGGACCTAAAACCTAACAATTGCGAAGTCTGCAGCGGAGCAAGAGTCTCCCTATGTTTTGTACTTAAATCCTCCAGTTTTTGCTGCAATTTTTTTGCAAACTGATAGGAATGGAGGGGGTGTTACCCGTTGTAAAGGCCGGATGTAGCCTGGCTTGTGTTTTTTGGTGGTTGTTTGTACTGGAAACTTTTAAATAGTTAATGTTTTTTTTGTCACCAAATCTTCAACCTTAACGGCGGGATTATGATGCGTTAGTGATTAACTTTTACTGTAACTTCCAATACCATAGTAAAGTTTAATTGTTCAAAATTATGTCTCACTAGCTCTCGTCATTTAATTTAGAGTGTGTCCAAGTTCCCTCTCTCTCTCTCTCTCTCTTTAATTCAGTCCCATAAATTACAAAATAGCAATGACATACAAGGTAAAAAAATAATACTATCATGTATTTCTGAGTTGGTTCATTGAACTTGGACAACATATCTTACCAGATCCACCAACCCATAGGCAGCTAAGTATTTGATTTAATCCGACCCGACCCGAACTATCCAACCCAATCTCCATCATTAATTATTCTTCCGAATCAAAATTGTTGTAATTTGCAAGTAAACAAAAGTGGCTAGCTAGGTTAGACTTGGTATGGGTTTTTGCCTTCTTTTCATGGTATAAAGATTATGCATGACATATGTAAATCATGTTGAATAATATCTCATGGAAACTCTAGAACGTACTCTTCTAACAAATATATAGGACTGATTCTCACAATAAACACCCAACCCCACCCCCCCCCCCCCCCCCAAAAAAAAGAAAAAAAAAGAAAAAAAAAAGTATAAACATATAACGATTGTTTTAAAAAAATGATAAAATGATTGGCATCATGTCTCATTCCAAAAGGTTTGACTTATATTCATATGTTTCATATTTTTCTCAAGTTAGCTCTCAAAAATATATATCAAATTTTAAATTCATCTCCTTGCCCTCTTTGTGTCAATCCCGCGAGCCTCATGCTATTTTCTCAAATGACTAAAGTTATCACCATATATATCCCATAACATACTCTCTGTACTTTTATATATATTGCAATCATTTTCAAAATGTGTTTTCGAAGTCCAAAAAAACATATCAAATGGATAAGATATATACACTATTGCCTGTCATATACATATATATGCTCTGTCAATATATATAATCTTCATTGTAAGTAAAACAATCAAGTTGAAGATGATTGAGATATTTATTATTGGACAATGATATATTACGCATGATTGAGGGAGAAGATATAGTTGTCCCTTGGGTTCTTCCAAAGGCCGGATTAAGCTGGCTATATATATATATATATATATATATATATTCATTTTTCTTGAAATGGATATTATAAAAAGAAATTGAGAAGCGGAGACTTGAAGAAAGAGATATATGTAAATAGTTATACACATACCTATATATATCTGAGAAGCCAGATAGATAGATATATAGATCGATAGGAATTGAATGGTGATTTTTAGATTGGAAATGTGCATGGAAATTCTCAAGTTGGCAATAGAGTTTGTGAAGGTCCTCATTGAAGCTGTTAGAACAGTCATGCATGAGCAAAACTCCTCCCCGCTATTCTCAATAAATGCTCAAACCTTATACATTGGTATTATTCCTTGAATACTTTATTTTTTTCATTTTTTTTTATAAAAATTTATCATCATTTTCGATCTTGATGATCCATTTCCACTTGTTTCTCTGAATATTTTGTGAGATTTGTAAAGCTCTAGGTAATTACTTGGTGGTTATTTATATTGATTTGTTATTTATTAATTTTATTCTAGATGAAATGAAATAAAATGTGCCTCCCCTCCCCTCTCTCACTCTCTCTTAAATTGTGTATTTTTCATTATTTTTCCCTAGCGACGAAATTCAGTTTTATATTTCCAGACGAAGAATTAAGTTGAAGAAACATAAAAGCAATTGCCTTACATAAACCATTTGCAAATTAATGGACTACAAATATACGACCGAACCTTGGTTTGACAGCTAGATTTTTTTGCAAATAATGAAAGTAGGATAATTTTGAAATGACCAAAAAAATTAATAATTAGAATTCCAACATAGAATATCCTAGTTTATTATGATAATTTTCAGTTTTCCTTTTAACAAAAATGTAGATGTTTACATCTGTTTAATTCAAGATAATGATACACACGTGTAGCCAAATATGAATACTACTTAAAACTTGAAACTTAAAACAACTGCACCCTCTACAACTGGTATTGTAATCATGCCGTGTCGGTTTCAACCAAACATGACCCATTTAATAAACGAGTCATATTTTTGCTCAAGTTTATTTGGCGCAGTTTATTAAGAGTTAAAATTTAATACATCCACAGTATATACACAAACAGAATTAAGATTATAATATATTATTAAAATATACAACATATACACAAATAGGGTTAAAATTATACTTCGTTATTAAAATATGCAACGTATAATTAAGTTTTGAAGCAGTACTTAATTAATGAGTTGTGTTCATGCAAGTAACTGGGTTGTGTTCAAGTTTTGAAGCAGTACTTAACTAGCAAGTACAATCGACACCCATAGATATTTTATTGAAGAAAGGAAAATGATATATATATATATATTACGAATGTTTACGTCAGTTATTTGATTACTAATTACATGAATAAATATTATTGATAATTTTTTTTAAAAATATATTAATAAATTTCATAATTATAATTTAATATAAATTTATCGCAATGCATAAAAAGTCTATTGAATAAAATACAAAAACTTGAGCTAAATCACTTTCCTTAATAAATTTTGTACCAAAATGTCGACATTATGATTTGACTACATGTATAAATTAGACGCAATTATTGATTACTATAAATATCTTCTTATCTTGTATTTACAACTTAGTTGAATGAAGTTCTCAACATTTGACAATAAAATAAAATAAATTCGTATCTAGACAGTTACATGTTAAAAGTTATGCCAAAAGGTCTATGCAAGGAATAGTACCTAATAAAAAAAAAAGAATAAGAAAAAAAGCAAGGACTCTGAAAGGAGAAATTTAAAATACAATTTACTTGGAAGCCTTCGAGTTCTGATTTTGTAATGGTCAGCAACATAAAGTTGAACATTTTATTGATTTTTGTACATCAATTTCTCGCAATGAGAAATGCCATTATGACATGATATTACACGTCGAGTGCATCCAACTTCTCTAGATGCCAATTATGCAGACGCCTTGAAATGATAAATCTGAATGTTTTCGACTTCAAGTTTCTTGAAATTACTGAGCTTTCTGGTAGCAAAAAACTTTCCCCAGTTATATGCCTTATACTTGGCAGGGTTGTTTTCATCTGTCAACTCCTCTAGAGGCTCCACCATAGTTGAGTGTTTGGGGTTGAAGAACAATGGAATGGAAAACCTTTCCCTCTCTGAGTTCACCATTACCCTGTGCTCCACACTCTCATACTTATCATTGCTCCACACCTGTATAATAATATAGACATTCCAATTGAAAATTGATCAATAAGGTGTCCCAATTGATGTTTTTATCGTAGAGATTAAATTTTGAAAATCAAAATCCTAATTTGTGTCGTGCAAAATTTTAAATTTTCCCCTGAAATTAAGACACCGTAACATAAATATATGTCATTGTACTTACAGCGGGCTTCACAAAAAAGTATAAAGCTTTTGGAGCAAATACTCTGCTTGATTCCCAAAAGAATGACACACTTTCAACCATAAGAAAAAAATTTCATTTGGGACATGACACTTGCTGCAGGACAGAGGGACTTGGAGAGTGTAGTAAATCAATATTTCCAACAGTTAAATTTAGCTAATAGAAATGAAATTTATGAACTTTACCTGGATTATGTCACCAACATTGATTATATAAGCATTGGGTGTGGGCTTTACCCGAACCCATTCTCCATCAGTTTTTCGCTTCACTTCGAGTCCTCCAACTTCGTCTTGAGTAAGAACGGTCAAGGCACCAGCATCTTTATGTCTGCCAACTCCAAGAGCTAGATCAGGTATAGGGCAGGGGGGATAGTGATTGAGCCTGATAAAAGTGGTTGAGTCTTTAAAGAATCCATTCAACCGGTTTTTTGCCAAGCCTAAGCTCAACGCAATAAGCTCCAATAATTTGTAAGACAATTTTTCCAATTCTTGAGCATATTCTTTGGACAATTCCCTGGTTTAGGAAATCTGTTAGACATATGTATGTAGTGGAATTTGAATGCATAAAATTCATTGAAAACTCGAAGAGACGGACTATAATTCTCTTTATGAATAATCTTGTTTTCTTTCTCTTTGAACAAACTTACACATGACATATTGAAGAAATCATACATGTGAAAATAATCAAATATAAATCCGATTTGATCTTAATATCGACTGAGAAAATGTGAAGTTAAAATGCTTAATACATAAGGTTGGATTCATGATCAAACAACTTAAACTCTTCAGTCAAGTTGGGTCCAACTGGTATATTAAAGTTAGTAGACTCTCCATCTCCCAAACCTTTCTAATTGACTAGATCCAATCCAGTCCCAATAGAACTCTAGCCCCATTCTATGCTAGGACTTAAAATCACATCTTAAGCCCAAAAGCTAGTATTCCCTCCCCATCCCACTTTATGCAACTTACTTTCTATTTATTAGGACATCCCTAAATGTTTATCACTTTTATAAGGAGAATTCCCCACTTTTAACTGCAACTCAAAAAATGGATCAAAATGAGTACTCTTAAGCTGATGAAATTGTAATCAAACATAGTCACACTAGTAAACTAAACAACTTTATTGTGCGTTGCATGATCAAAACATAGTACTACGAAACATATTTTCCTACAATAAATCATATAATGAAGAAGCAAATCATATTAGCAATTGATTTGAACCACATACTTTCTTTACTTTCAAATTAAAAAAATAAAATAAAAATAGCCATTCATTGTTCAAACATTAGAATTACTCCCTTATTTTCCAACTAGAGTCCCATTTGCAAAATACTAAGGGCCTGTTCGGGAATGACTTATTTTTTTTTGACTTAAAGTTAAAATTTTAGTAGATTTATAAGTTAAAATTTTAGTAGATTTATAAGTAAAAGTGTTCGGCATTATTTTTACTTATAAGTTGGGAATTATAAGTAATAATTGTGGATGTGTTCGACTAATAATGATTTATAAGTTAAAATAAAATAAGAAGATTACTAAAATGTCCTTCAATAAGAAGAACATTAAAAATAAAAGAGGGCATTTTTGTCATTTCATACTCGTTGACCAACTTAAAAAAAATGACTTATAAAAATGACTTATAAGTCATTTTTTTTAATTAACTAAATGTTACTTATTTTTTTTGACTTTTTTTTTCGACTTATAAGTAAAAAAAAAAGTTGTTACCGAACACTTTTTTTTGCTTAAACTACTTATAAGTTGGTCAAACCAACTTATAAGTAGGTGCCGAACAGGCCCTAAGAATCCCTAAAATAAGTTGATAATTAAGTATTAATAGCGTGATAATGAAATTATGATAATAAAGTCGTTCATATTATGTTATGCTACTTATTGATAAATATAAAAAAGAATGCTCTTTATTTATTTATTTGTTATTTAATTAAGACTTTTTTGTCTAGTTGAACACTGTACCTCAACTCCGGTGGATAATCCGGCCATTGATTAAACACCTCTTTCACCGCCGTGTCATCAGGATCATGAGACGCCGGCAGCAACGTCGGAATCTCCACAGTAAAATCAAATACTTCTTTCCAATCCCTAACATTTTTGGTATGCTCTGTATCATAATAACCCATTGGGTTCTCTTCATCTCTCCTAACCTTCAATTTCTCTTCTTTCGACTGACCAAAGAACTTCTTCGATGCCAATTCCATCTTTTCCCGCAATTCCAAATCTACCCCATGATTGATCACTTGGAAAAATCCCCAATTTTTGCAGGCATCGCCGATCTGGGTAACTAAAATTTCTGGGTTTGATTCAGAAAGATCGATTAACGGGATGCCTTCGGCTTCGATTATGGAAGGTTTAGGCCTGTGTTCAATGGCTTGGATGAAGCTTGGATCAACTTCTCCCATGGCGGATAATAGATATTTCTGGGTTTTTCTGGATAATTGAAAAGAAGAGGGTTAATTAGTTTGTAAGAATATTAATGTTGATACCGTAATATTGGGTGAGGATTCTAAGGTATATTCAGTGAACCTGGAGACTGGAGTATTATGATACGGTATATACACTGAACCTGGACATATTTTTTGTTGCATTTTTTTTGGATGGTTTTGTGAGCTGGAAGGAGGTTGAGTTTTTAATAAAATAAAATACTATACTTAAAAGTATTTTGGAATGACTAATTAGACAATTTTACCAATACGACCCAAATGAGTTTTTCATTTTAACTTTGATTTTCTTTGTATCATATGAGACTTTACATTAAAATATTGTACACATTTGGTCATGAATCCCATTTCACTTTTAGTTATTTTTTTAAACACATTTGTAAAATTTGATTTTGGATAATTTAGTCTCTGATCAAAAAAATTGGTATTGGTATTTAACTACTTTTTTTATTTTAATTTTTTTGGGCTGAGCTTTTATTCATTTTTTTTTTGGGGAGAAAAGCTTATATTAATATTTACATCTATTGGTATCGATATATCTTTAACAGGGTTAAAGCTGATCACAGGTATTGATATAGTGTGTAATTACACTGATTAAGTGATAGGCTTAAATATAGAATAATACCCTGAACTTTTAATATTTTTCCACTTTGGGGATTGTATTCTCATTTTTTTCAATTAGGAGATTAAACTTTTAATTTTTTTCCACTTTGGGGATTGTCTTCTCAATTTTTTCAATTAGGGGATTAAACTTTTATTTTTTTCCATTTTGGGGATCGTCTTCTCAATTTTTTCAATTAGAGGATTAAACTTTTAATTTTTTTCGACATGACAGCGACACGTGACTAAAAAAATACTTATGTGTAATATTGAGTCTCATTTTAATATTTATTCAATTAATTTTTTATACCAAAAAGGATAAATATAAGATCATTATTAATTTTAAAGTAAATTATTATTATTATAATTTTAATATAAAACCATTATTAATTTTTTAAGTAAATTTAATGATAATTTTACTCTTTTGGTAAATTATTAATTATTAATTTTAATTTTTTTTGGTAAATTTAATGTTTTAAAGTAAATTTAATGACAATTTTTTAAAGTAAAATTAATAATGATCTTATATTTATCATTTTTGGTACAAAAAATTAATCAAATAAATATTAAAATGAGACTCAATATTACACAAGTATTTTTTATTCACATTTCGATCTCATGTCATCAATTTTTTAATGTTACACTATCAATTTATACGTAATCAAAAAATTTTAAGAGTTTAATTCTGTAATGAAAAAAATTGAGAAGACAATCCCAAAATGGAAAAAAAATAAAAGTTTAATCCCCTAATTGAAAATATTGAGAAGACAATCCCCAAAGTGGAAAAAAATTAAAAGTTTAATCTCCTAATTGAAAAAATTGAAAAGACAATCCCCAAAATGAAAAAACATTAAAAGTTCAGGGTATTAATCCATATTTAAGCCTAAGTGATATTATGGCCTACAAGAGGCCTGAGAATTTTTTGATGGCAAATGAGAGTACATTGTGAGTTTCTGAATCGAAATGTTTCATTTGGACTTTCTCAAAGTCTTAATAGTTTTACAGAGCTAGAGCATATACAACAGGCAGGTTTGGTCTAATCCGATTTAAATTTTTCAGACATTGAGCGTTGTCTAAGCCAAATCAAACCAAGCTTAGACCGCTAATGTTTGATCAGTTTGGACCCGTAGGTCAGGCTAGGTCAAACCCAAGGCCGGTCTGATCCGACTTTTTTATTAATGTATTGATTAATATTACGTTATAATATTAAAAATAACAAAGAATATTAATAAAATTTTAATGTTAAATATTAGTATTTATAAGAAATTAACTTATTATTAATTAATATTTAATCAACTAATTTTTAATGTTAAATATTAAATAAACTAACTAGTGCTATTTATTGTAGATATATATTAATAAATGTATTTACAAGAAATTAAGAATGAATAATTAAAATTTTAAATTTTATTGATGTATTAATTAAAACTAATATATTACAAATGAACTATCATTTGCTTTTAATGAGTATGCATTCTAACATGTGTAATTAATCAAATACACTAATCATTTGCATCTAGCAAGTTCTTAAACATTTGGAATTTCCTTGCTAAGAATAGGCTTCAAAGTCCTACATGGACCAGTACATGTCCGTGCTGTATATAGTACACATATAAACCTTGGACTTTCATGGTGTAATTTCGTAAAGCATACTATGAACTAAAAAAGATCAGCTTTAGACTTTAGAAGTAAAGAAAATGGTAAATGGACCAGGCTGGCTGGTAAATGGAATTGGGCTAACACTAGCTGGTAAATGGACCAAGTCAAGCCAGTCCAGACCCAAGCCAAGCCAGACCCAAGCTGGGCTTTGGGATCAAAACCTTGGCCTTTTTCTAGCCTTCCAAGCTGGGTATAATCGGTCCAAACTTTGACCAGGTTAGATTTTGACCAGGTTAGACCAGGCCGGACCAATGGCAGATTGGACAGGCCGAACCAAGGCCAGGCTGCAAGCCGTTTATGCACCTCTATAAATACAAGGAAATTTACTTTCAGCATTTAATTTCTCTCAAATTTATAAATTTTCAAGTATATAGTAAATAAGTTTCACTATAATTTATAAAAATATCACTATAATTCCACGAATTTATAAAAATATCACTATAATTCCACGAATTTATAAAAATATCACTATAATTCCACATCAAAACATGTATATAATAATTGGATATATATATTTTACATGCATAGAGCTTAAAGTTGAACAATTTATTTATCTTTATACATTATTTAACATCATACCCCAATCCGAATGAGTAATACTGCTATCATGAGGTGAGAGGCCGCCCAGCCATATGTGCTTGACATCACAAGTTGAGTACATCAAACTTGTATGAAATCAAGAGCTCATCAAGGTTGACATATGATAACTATTCTGATATCTTGAAATCATAGATTTGGATGTTTTCAACATCGAGTTTCTTGAAATTACCATGTTTTCGGTTAGCTATAAATTCTCCCCAACTGTATGCTCTATACTTGGCAGGGTTCTTCTCATTTGTTAGCTCATCTAGAGGCTCCACAATAATCGAGTGTTTGGGGTTGAAGAAAAATGGGATGGAAAACCTTTCCCTCTTTGAGTTCACCATTACTCTGTGCTCCACACTCTCGTACTTGTCATTGCTCCATACCTGCATTAATTTTCCATTAAGAATTGCCTAATCGTATATGAGATGCGGAACACCTAACTACTAGTGGTTTTGTGTTGTAAAATGAATGTCACCCATTAATTTTATTTTTGTAGTGAAATTGAATTGATCGCGAGAGTAACTCAAAATGATGGTATTTTCTCTCAATAGACAAAAACAAGATCATAAAAATAAATGAGCTTTTTCACAAGGTAGAACGTGTGAGAAATATAAACTTTTCGCGAGTCCGAGTTACTTTAAAAATCACTTTCATATGAGGACATTAAAATTGAACTAGTTAACTTATCTTATTATCTAAACTCCGAAATTTATGAATTATACCTGAAGTATGTCAGCAACATTGATACTGAAAGCATTAGGAGTAGGTTTCACCCGAATCCACTCTCCATCAGTTTTTCGCTTTACTTCAAGTCCTCCCACGTCGTCTTGAGCTAGAACGGTCAAGGCACCGGGATCCTTGTGTCTACCAACACCAAGGGCTAGGTCAGGGGCAGGGCAGGGAGGATAGTGATTGAGCCGGATCAAGCTGATTGAGTCTTCGAAGAATCCACTGAACCGGTTTGCTTCCAAGCCTAAGCTCAAGGCTATGAACTCCATTAATTTGAAACACAATTTTTCCACTTCTTGAGCATATTTTCCGCATACCTCCCTGATTCAAGAAAAGAAATCTATTAGTATATACTTACTTGGCATTTAAATAAAAGGGGATCACTTCCCATTTTTTTTGACATCAAGAAAAGTTTCTCTTTTTGCAAAATCTGGACAATAATATTATAAATGTACGGAGATCAAGAACCTGTAAAAATAGTATAAAATATGGGGAAATACAAATTTAAATTAATTAGTTTTTTTTTTTGCCGAATTTTTATATAAATGATAGGTACAAATGGAGTAGCTAGTTGAACAGGGCCTACCTCAACTCCGGTGGATACTCCGGCCATTTATTAACCACCTTTTTCATCTCTGGGTCATCAGGAGGAGCAAAAGACGCCGACAACAAAGTTGGAATCCTCACGGTAAAATCAAACACTTCTTTCCAATCCCTAACATTTTTGGTATGCTCGGTATCATAATAACCCATCGGATTCTCTTCATCTCTCCTAACCTTCAATTTCTCTTCTTTCGACTGACCAAAGAACTTCCTCGATGCCAATTCCATCTTTTCCCGCAATTCCAAATCTACCCCATGATTGATCACTTGGAAAAATCCCCAATTCTTGCAGGCATCGCCGATCTGGGTAACTAAAATTTCTGGGTCTGATTCAGAAAGATCGATTAACGGGATGCCTTCGGCTTCGATTATGGTAGGTTTAGGCCTGTGTTCAATGGGTTGGATGAAGCTTGGATCAACTTCACCCATGGTTGACTAAATTTGTTGAGAGAGATGGTGGTTTGTTTGTAAGAAAGGTAAAATTGTTGATATATGACATACATGCATACATACATACTGGTGGATGAGGTATATACTACTATATAAATCGAACCTGGACATTATTTTTGTTTATTAATTAGTCCTGTTTGATTTTTGTTACTCAGTCAATGCGTCACGCATGACATGATACAGATACAGCGAGAGAGTCAAACTTTTCAAAATAATACTCCTTCCGTCCCAAATTAATTGATCAGTTTTGACTTTTTAAAGTTAAATTGACTATTTTTAAAATTATTTTTTTTTCCTATATTTTTGCTAAAATATAGGTGAAGAGATTATAATCAAAAGAAAGTATATATACAATTTATTACTAACCCCAATTTTTATAATTTTAGAAATATATTTATATATGCTTAATTATTAATTTTAAAAACAATCAATTTGACTGAAAAAAATCAAAACTGAGCAATTAATTTGAGACGGATGGAGTACCTAAAATTATTTTTACTTTTTTAGTTGTTCAAATTTATTTATTTATTAACTGAGAAAGTGGTGCATTTATTTTGAACATTTTACAAAATGGGGTCTTACTTAACTTAATAAATTGAAGTTGCATTTTGTTTGTTAAAATAAATGGTAGAAATAAGATTATTTGTAATCACATCTAAAGTCATTTTATACATTAAAAGAGAATCATATAATATTATATTTTTATTTAAACTTATAATTTATCATCAAATATTTTAAAAATAATAAAATATAATCCATAATATTAAATAACAGATTAATTATGCAATTAAATAATCCGTAATAATAGTAATCAAATAGTAGAAATAGTTCAATTTCATTAATTATTTTTATAAACAAACGTAACCCAAGAATTTTTTACTTTTGAAGTTGAGAGTATTATATTAAAAATTACAAGGAATAGTAGAGCTTTGAAAAGTTTTGGAGGGCCGATGGTTCCCCGCCCATGAATGTAGCTCCGCCGGCGCATCTCAAGGGGTTAGCAGCTCATGCCTCATGATCTAATATTGTTAACTTCAAGCGGATACACAATTATTATAAGAAGAGGAATTTGTATCGGGATTAGTGTGAAATTTTAAATGATAATATAATAATCTCCATCCGTCTCAAGATAAAAGTCTTCTATTGACTTTTGTGCTCAAATTGACAATTTTTAAAATTAACAATTAAACATATATATTAAGATTTTCAAAAAAGCAAATATTGAGATTAATACTAAATTGTATGTAGTTTATAATGTTTATAGGCTTTTTACATATATATAAAAGAATAATAAAATATATTGATTTAAAAAATAGTCAATTTGACCATAAAAATCAATGAAAGACTTTTATCCTAGGACAGAAGGAGTAATAATAATGAAGAAGAAGAAGATGATAATGTGTGAGTTCTTGATTTATTCCATCAATGTATCAACATACGTAAGTAATTTAATATTAGATATAAATTTATTGTTATATATAAAAGAGTAATGTAAAGGGTCTCAAATTTTGTCTCAAATGATGTGACATTGAATATTTTAATAATAATTTATGACATAACCAATCACGTGAGATTTATCTAACTAATATTATGGTGATACATTATTTAAGACCAACAATTTAAAATCCTTAACAGCACTCTATATAAAAACACTCAAAAATACTTTTTTACAATTAGTTACTATTTCATTAAATAAAATATTTTAACGTATGTCAAAAAATTTAATAATGTGGAACAAAAGAAAATAAGAGGTTAGACGTAAAAGGATTTCTTTTTGTTTAATGAACATAAATCTAGTTACAGATAATTTTTTTAAAGAAAATATCTAATATTAGAAATAAGGTTAAAATATCGTGTAATCAATGCTTAAGAACGCTCTAAATTTAAATTGAAACTAAATTGAAGCTAGGTTCAAAGACTCAAATTTTTATCGTTGTTACTTGTTACAATCATCATTACATAAAGCAGAAATTTGAACAATTTATTGATCTTTATACATTATTACTATTTTTCTTTACATCACATCCCAATGGGTAATAATGTTATCATCATGGCGCCAATTAACTTGATATCATGAGTTGAGTGCATCTAACTTGCATGGATAAAAAGCTCAGAGTGCGACTTCTTTTTTTTTCACCCCCAGCAAAAAACAATTTCAGTGACACCCTAAAATGATAGATCTGGATCAGCGTGTGTGACTTATGATAACATTTTTTTTCCTCAATTCCAACTATTCTGATACTCTGAAATGATAGATCTCAATGTTTTTAACTAGGGCCGGGTGGCAATCGTGTTAGGTTAAGCGAATCTGTGTCGCGTCATATCGAAACTCGTGTATACACGTATTTATAATACGAGTCCGTTTATGAATTATATTCGTGTCAAAAATTAATATGTATTCAAGATGGTGTTTATGACACGAAATCGTTTATGACACGTGTTTATCACACCAACCCGTATCGTGTTATCGTGTCATATCGAAAATTGACGCCTCTATTTTAACGTTGTGTTTTTGAAAATTACTACGCTTTATATACCTTATACTTGGTACTTGGCAGAGTTTTGTTCATCTATTAGCTCATCGACAGGCTCCACCATAGTTGAGTGATTGGGGTTGAAGAAAGATGGGATGAAAAACCTATCCCTTTGTGTGTTCACCATTAACCTGTGCTCCACACTTTGGTACTTGTCATTGCTCCATGCCTGCATTAAATTTCCATCAAGAATTGCCTAATGAGATGTGGAATTAACACCTTACTAGTACTTTCATGTCCTAAAACGAAAGTCACCTACTAATTTTATTTGCAAATAAAAATGATTGTAAAAGTAATTCAAAATTATTTATTTTCTCCCAACAAACGAGAAACAAAATTATAAAAAATACCTGAATTATGTCAGCAACATTGATAATATAAGCATTAGGAGTAGGTGTCACCCGAATCCACTCTCCATTAGATTTTCACTTTACTTCAAGTCCTACGACATCGTCTTGAGCTATAACGGTTACTGCACTACAGCACTAGTATCCTTGTGTCTACCAATACCAGGACTATTGAGCTTTCTCCAATTCTTATTTAGTTTTATAGTGTAAATATAAGGAAATTCAGCTTCTGCATTTAATTGTTGAGAATTTATAAATTTTCAAGCAATTTTGTTATTTCACGTTACTATGTAAGTGTCACACTGATGTGATAATTTAATATGTATATAAAATCTACTATATCAACAGCACAATTAAAACCGAAAAATTTCGGTTTTGTTTCGGTCATTAGTACCTGCATTGAGCTGAAAGTCGAACAATTTATTGATCTTTGACATTTGTACACTATTTTTTCCTTTAACATCACATATATCCCAATGAGTAATAGTAGTGCTATCATGATCACAAGTTTATTGCATCAAACTTACATGAAATCAAGAGCTCAGCTCCACCAAGGTTGACATATATATATGACAACTATTCCGATATCCTGAAATGATATATCTGGAGGTTTTCAACATTGGATTTCTTGAAATTACCACGTTTTCGCGTAGCTGAAAATTTACCCCAGCTATACGCCCTATACTTGGCTGGATTTTCCTCATTTGTTAGCTCATCTAAAGGCTTCACCATAGTTGAGTGACTGGGGTTGAAGAAAAATGGGATGGAAAACCTTTCCTTCTTTGAGTTCACCATTACTCTGTGCTCCACACTCTCGTACTTGTCATTGCTCCATACCTGCATTAATTAAATTTCCATCAAGAATTGCCTAATGAGATGTGGAACATCTGAGGTTTTGTGTCCTAAAATGAAGGTCACCTATTAGTTTTATAGTGAAAATGATTGCAAACATAACTCAAAATGATAGTAGTATTTTCTTCAAATAGACAAGAATAAAATCATAAAAATAAATGAGCGTTTTCACGAGGTAGAACGTGTAAGAAATTATAAAAACTTTTCACGAGACAGATGATCTGAATCTCATTCAGAGTTACTCTAACAATCATTTTCATGTGATATAACTTTGGTCTTTTAAATTAATGTAATGCAAATTGAAGTAGTTAACTATTCTAATTATCTTACCTCTAAAGTTTATGAATTATACCTGCATTATGTCACCAACATTGATAATATAAGCATTAGGAGTAGGTTTAACCCGAATCCACTCTCCATCAGTTTTTCGCTTTACTTCAAGTCCTCCGACGTCGTCTTGAGCTAGAACGGTCAAGGCACCGGAATCCTTGTGTCTACCAACACCAAGGACTAGGTCAGGGACAGGGCAAGGAGAATAGTGATTGAGCCGGATCGAGCTGGTCGAGTCTTTGAAGAATCCTCTGAACCGGTTTGCTTCCAAGCCTAAGCTCAAGGCTATGAATTCCAGTAATTTGTAACACAGTTTTTTCACTTCTTGAGCATATTCTTCGCATACCTCCCTAATTCAAGAAACCAATTAAACACTTTCTTAGCATTTGAAAGGGGGATCACTTCCCATTCTTTTGACATCCCAAAACTTTTTTTACTTTTTGGAAAATCTGGACAACTTTAACAGGAGCGGACTAAATACCGGTACGTGGGAGTTACCACTAGAGTACCTAAATTATACCCTAGTTTTATTTAGACCTTTTACAAAAATATAAATATATGAATGTAAAGAACTTGTAAAATATGGAGAAATACATATTTTATTTAATTTAAGATTTTGGAAATCTATGCGTTTGAAAATTTCAAACACGTCTAACACATTTGAGAAGCTTGTTCTTCTAACAACAATTTATTTAACTCGTAAACGCACTATTTGAAGCCCAAATGCCTATAGCTCCAAACTACGACAGGCAAATGGGTGGGTGCGGCGGACATAAGTGGGTTTGGATATATATGAGTTGAGTTTAAATATATTAAAAATTTAGTGGGTTGTAAGTGAATAATCATAAATAGATATATGTGGACATGGGTTAGCCCATATATCAACTTTGAGTATAAGTATAAATTAATGTATATATGGATTCCTCATATTATCTATAACAAAAATTCATTTTTTAGTTTTATCTCTAAAATTTTCTCTCTAAAGTTTTATAAAATATATTTGTGTGGACTATCCAAAATTAAATTACTGGTGTAGAAAAAAAAAAAAAAAGTAAATATTTTAAAAATATAAAATATAAAATTTTAAACAGGCGAAATCATTCAGAAGTACACTAAATAAATTTTGAAATGAATTAAATTTTGAAGATAAATACTCACGTCCACTCACTTATCATGTGGGTCAATGTAAACGTCAACCATTTATAACTTTTATTTCATATCCATCAATTCAAACCAACCCAAACCCATTTAATGTGGGTAGATATGTATCATCCATTAAATTAAATTGGCACCCATTTTGCATGTCTACTCCCAAAGCACAAAACACTAGCAACGGAACAAGCTTGCATAAATCAAGTATATTGGCACATGTTAAAGTACATAATTAAAGAGAATATTTTTTTGAATTGTGTGCATATTCTCTTGATTTCTGTAATTACACCAAGTTCAAGGGAATATACACACAGTTCAAGAGAATATTCTCTTAAACCGAATGCTTAGCATGTGCTCTAAGGGCACATTTTAAGAAATTCCATATTATTATATACTCCCTTCGTTCCCGAGTATAAAATTATTATTGACCTTTTGAAGTAAATACAAAATATTTTTTAAATTAAAAAATTTACATAATTTTTTTTTAATTTTAGTCGATACAATAGTACGTAAAATGTATTAGTTGTTCTAAATTTTATTATTTCATAATTTTAAATAAAATATCTTTATTTTAAATTTAAAAATATTTAAATTAATTTTCAAAAGTCAGAAACGATTTTTATAATTTAGAAAGGAAGGAGGTTGTATTTTATTTGGGCAGCTATTATATTACCTGAAGTGTGGTGGATATTGAGGCGGCCACTTATTAACCCACTCTTTTATCTCTTTGTCATGAGGCTCATGAGAAGCGAACATCTGCGTGGGATTATCCACATAAAAATCGAACACTTGTTTCCAATCTCTCACATTTTTGGTATGCTCTGTATCAGAATAGCCAATTGAGATCACTTCATTTCTCCTCACCTTCAGCTTCTCCTCTTTGGACTGACCAAAAAACTTCCTAGATGCCAACAAAATCTTTTCTCGCAATTCTAATGGCACCCCATGATTTATCACTTGGAAAAATCCCCAATTCCGGCAGGCGTCGTCTATTTGGGAAACTAAAAGTTTTGGATCTGATATTGAAAGATCGATTTGTGGGATGCCTTCGGCTTCGATTATAGAAGGTTTAGGCCTGTGTTCAATAGCTTGGATGAAGCTTGGATCAACTTCTCCCATGGATTGGATTGGTGGACACAATTGATATGCTAATAAGTTTGTTGAGACAGATGGTGGTTTTGTTTTGTTTTGTTTGTAGGAAAGGTGGTAATTGTTCCACTGTAATGTAATATAGGATGAGAAATGACTCTGGTGGGGCTGGGCATACATTGAACCTGGACATTAATTAATTGTTATTATTACTCCCTCGATTCTATATTAGGTGTCGTTTTAGTTTCACGTACATGAATTAAGAAAGTCATTTAATACTATCATTAATTAAAATTTGTATGAAATTCCATCACTACCCCTCTATGGGAAGTTGAAAACTATTAATACAAGAGAGAAAATTTCTTGGGACAATGAGAGAAGTTAAGGGTGATATTTGAAAGTAAATAATTTATTATCTTAGAAAGTTGTAAACGACAAATAAATTGGAACAAATTTTTTCTTCTAAAAAGTCATTTATTATGGAATGGATGTATTATTATTTTGTCACTTATTAAATCACGCATACCTGGACGGCTGGACATTAACTTTGTTTTCTGGAGTGTATAGGTGTGATTTTTTGTCACTTAATAAATCAAGCATGATGCATGCAGGTAACTGTTTCTGGTTTCAAATTTTTATATTTTTTTTTATTTGTTGAGATCAAAAGTAAAAAATACTGTTTAATAATTATTTCTGTTTTGAAAAAAATGGAAGTAAAATCAACTTTGGTTGCAAAAAATTAAAAGCATGAAAAAATTATTTTTAAAATTTTAACAACACAATGAGTCATTTTAACTTTAATGAGTTTCAAGTATCTTGTTGATAACAAAATTTCAAATTCTACTTCTTCATGAAATAATTAAAATTAACACTTAAAAATAAAATTATCAAAGGTTGTTGGCTGATTTTTGTTTTCATTAATGATAGTAAATAAAAACAGAAACATGTGAAACAAAAATAATTACCAAATGAACCCAAAATCCTTTTCAAAATGAAGAAACCCAATCAATTTTATATCAAGGTTGAATTTTTGTTTTGTTTTGTTTTTTCTTCTTGGATTAAGATACAACCACGAATCATCCATTACACGTTCACAAAAAAACAATTACTTCCACTACTCCCCACTCCCTTAAGCTTAATTTTATTTTCTTGCTTCCCATAATTGTGTTCCACCTGATCTTTTCTACAATTATTTTCCTCACGCGTGAAGTATCTTTTCATCAAAAATTGGTTTCAGCTCTCTAGCTTCACTACTCTTCCTAGTGAAAAACTCCATCACTGAAAACAACTCTTTTTTCTTTTTTTCTTTTTTTAACAATAATTTATGTTAATTGTGCATCTACCAATCTTAATTCCATACCTTTAAAATCATCCACTAACTACCAAGCATTGGTTTGGATGGATGGTATCACCGGCCACCAAGCAATAATTAACGGTACAAAAATAAATAAATAAAAAACATTCACTAATCTTTCTTTTCTAACTAAACTCGTTAGTCGAGGCCGAATTATTTCTTTTTATTTATTGAGAAATTAAGTGATGTATGTATTTTTGAATATTTTACAAAATGGGGTACTTATTTAATTATTTTATAGATTAAGACTATTATACTGAGAAATTAAGTAATGTGTGTATTACTATTGCCACACTCATGTTATTAAGAGTTTATAAAAATATCACTATAATTTCAAACGTGTATATATATATATATATATATATATATGATAATTTGATATATATGTATATCAAGTCTCAAACTACTCTCAATAGTTTTAGTTACAAAAACTGAAACTTCGATTATATTTTGTTACTATATATCATTATTACATGCATAGAGCTTTGAACAATTTATTAATCTTTGTACATTACGTAACATCATAATTCATACCCCAATGAGTAATACTACTATCATGAGGTGAGTGGCCGCCTAGCCATATATATATATATATATATATATATATATATATATATATATATATATATATATGTACTTGACATCACAGATTGAGTGCATCAAACTTATATGAAATCAAGAGTTCACGTGATAACTATTCTGATATCTTGAAATGATGTATCTGGATGTTTTCAACATCGAGTTTCTTGAAATTACTACGTATTCGCGTAGCTCTAAATTTTCCCCAGCTATACGCCCTATACTTGACAGGATTTTCCTCATTTGTTAGCTCATCTAGAGGCTCCACCATAGTTGAGTGTTTGGGGTTGAAGAAAAATGGAATGGAAAACCTTTCCCTCTTTGAGTTCACCATTACTCTGTGCTCCACACTCTCGTACTTGTCATTGCTCCATACCTGCATTAAATTAAATTTCCATCAAGAATTAATTGCCTAATCGTATATGAGATGTGGACCATTGTGTCCCAAAATGAATATTACCTATTAGTATTAGTTTTATTTCTGTAGAGAAAATGATTGCGTGCGAAAGTAACTTAAAATTATTTATTCTCTCCAAGTATAGAGACAAGCACAAAATCATGAGCGTAGAATATACCTGAATTATGTCAGCAACATTAATAATATAAGCATTAGGAGTAGGTTTTACTCGAATCCATTCTCCATCAGTTTTTCGCTTTACTTCAAGTCCTCCGACGTCGTCTTGAGCTAGAACGGTCAAGGCACCGGGATCCTTGTGTCTGCCAACACCAAGGGCTAGGTCAGGGGCAGGACAGGGCGGATAGTGATTGAACCTGATCGAGCTGGTTGAGTCTTTGAAGAATCCATTGAACCGGTTTGCTTCCAAGCCTAAGCTCAAGGCTATGAATTCCATTAATTTGTAACACAATTTATTCACTTCTTGAGCATATTCTTCGCAGATCTCCCTGATTCAAGAAACCTATGTATTAGACACTTATTTAAAAGGGGGGTCACTTTCCATTTTTTGACAACTCAAAATGTTGAACAAAACTGCGTAAATCAAGTATATGTATTTTTTTTGAGTGGCTATTACCTCAAGTCTGGTGGATATTGAGGCCACTTATTAACCCACTCTTGTATCTCCTTGTCATCAGGCTCATGAGAAGCGAACATCAGCGTTGGATTCTCCACAAAAAAATCAAACACTTCTTTCCAATCTCTCACATTTTTTGTATGCTCCGTATCATAATAACCTGACGGGTTCGATTCATCTCTCCGCACCTTCAGCTTCTCCTCTTTGGACTGAGCAAAAAACTCCCTCGCTGTCAACTCAATTTTTTGGCGCAATTCTAATGCGACCCCATGATTTATGACTTGGAAAAACCCCCACTTCTGGCAGGCGTCGCCTATTTGGGAAACTAAAAGTTTTACATCTGCTATTGAAAGATCGATTAACGGGATGCCTTCAGCTTCGATTACGGTAGGTTTAGGCCTGTGTTCAATGGCTTGGATGAAGGTTGGATCAACTTCTCCCATGGTTGACACAATTGATATATATGCTAGTACTGGTAAAGTGGTAATTAAGTTTGTTGAGAGAGATGGCGGTTTTGTTTGTAAGAAAGGTATATAATTGTTGGACTGTTATATAGGGTGAGAAATGAGAGTGGTGGATGCGGTATACGTTGAACCTGGACATTATTTTTGTTTATTATAATATAGCTCTGTGTTTGATTTTTGTTACTTGAGAGAAGGGAATTTGGCCTTTTCCTTAAGACTTGATTCTTTTTTTCTTGCTTCCCATGATTGTGTTGCGCTTGATCTTTTCTACCACTAATTTCCTCATGCATGAAGTATCTCTTCATCAAAAATTGGTTTCAGCTCTCTAGCTTCGCTGTTCATGAATCATGCGTCATGCATGATGTAGTGGCAGACTTATACTTTTCAAAATGGTACAACTTGATCAATATACTGTCGTCTAAGGACTAATTTTTTTTCCCTTTTTCCTTTGAAACGCACGACAAAATTTTTTATTACTGAAATATCTAATCCAAAGAGTGTTGAATTAAGATAACGTTACAACTAATTACAAGGCTGGTGTTAATCGTGTGGAGGAGAATTTGATAGTTGATGCTGCGGAAGCTACGTCTATTAGATATGCATGCTCTTGGTTTTGTTCGAGATGTTGGATACACGAAATTAAGTTATCGTGTGTGATCAGCTTATTAGATATGCTCTTGGTTTTGTTTGAATTTAAAGTAGTACTCAAGTTTAATAATATTTTTCAGCCTTTAGACTAATTAAAAAAGAAAGTGGTGTGTGTATTTTTGAATATTTTACAAAAATGGGGTACTCATTTTTTATTTATTTATAAATTAATACCATTATATATTTTTAAAAATTGAGACTATCATATTAATTAAAATAATTACAAGGAATAGTAGAGCTTTGAAAAGTATTGCTCACTTGCGAGATCATTCCATAAAGCTGAAACTTAAACTTTTTTTTTTTTTGCTAATTTGGGAGAGGGAGAATCAAACTTAGAACTTTTTGTTTGATAAGAAACTTAGAATATCACTCAAGCAAAGGTTCTCGGTAAACTTAAATAATTTATTGATCTTTGTACATTATTTTTCTTTTACATTTCATCCCGATAGAGTAATTAATAAGCTATCACAAGTCACCAGTTGAGTGCATTCAACAAGAGATTAAGTTCGACTTATGATAGCATTAATTTTTTTCAATCCCAAGCATTATGCTGATACCCTGAAATGATAGATCTGAATGTTTTCAACGGGGAGTTTCTGAAAATTACTACGTTTTCGGGTAGCAAAAAACTTTCCCCAATTATATGCCCTATACTTGGCAGGGTTTTGTTCATCTATTAGCTCATCCACAGGCTCCACCATAGTTGAGTGTTTGGGGTTGAAGAAGAATGGGATGGAGAACCTTTCTCTCTGTGTGTTCACCATTACCCTGTGCTCCACACTCTCATACTTGTCATTGCTCCATACCTGCATTAATTAGAATATCATCAAGAATATATTGCCATCAGATGAACATGCAACATGATCTTACTAGCTAGTACTTCCATGTCCTAAAACGCAAAGTCACCTACTAATTAATTTCAAATGAAAATGATTGCAAAAATAACTCAAAATAATTTAGCTAGTTTCGAGAAATTAAATAAAATATATACCTGAACCATGTCACCAACATTGATAATATAAGCATTAGGAGTAGGTTTCACCCGAATCCACTCTCCATCAGATTTTCGCTTTACTTCAAGTCCTCCGACGTCGTCCTGAGCTAGAACGGTTACTGCACTAGTATCCTTGTGTCTACCAACACCAAGGGCTAGGTCAGGAAAAGGGCAGGGTGGATAATGATTGAGCCTGATGAAGCTGGTCGAGTCTTTGAAGAATCCGCCAAATCGGTTTGCTTCCAAGCCTAAGCTCAAGGCTATGAATTCCAGTAATTTGTAACAAAGTTTTTCCATTTCTTGGGCATATTTTTCGCATACCTCCCTGGTTCATAAAATCAATTAATTAGGCACGTAATTAATATACGTTTCCTTTGGATTTGAATTTCAGCTAGCGCGTTCAAGTTAAATTAGTCAATTCATTTGGATAGTATACAAAAGGGTCCTTTTAATGTGTGTCATTTAGGGAACCCATCAAGAAAATCCTATACAAAATAAGTTGCCGTTGTATAGTATAAAATTTTCTACTAGCTGTATATATAAATGCAACTCATTTTCAACTAAATCAAAGATATATGGAAACTAAAACTTTTGGACTATTCACGTTCCCCTCTACTTCTTTAATTCAGGAAGAGGCTAGGGGAACAATATGTTCAAACAGAAAATATAAAACTATGTACCCCTATATATAACTGTGACACATAAAATGGGTTAGAGGGAATACGTACAAACGCCCATTGAATCCTTATTAGATTAATTAATATAATAATTTTCATATAAGAAATCATTTATAATTAATAGCATAACAAGAAAGGAAAACATATATGTTAGTCATTGTATTTGTATCCAAGAAATCAGATCAGACTATAAGTAACTTTCACAATTCAACCAATCCTTGCTTAAACAATATTATAGCCAGCTAGCTAGTTATGTGAAATGGAGTGTATATACATTACCTCAAGTTTGGTGGATATTGAGGCCACTGATTAACCCACTCTTTTATCTCTAATTTGTCATCAGGCTCATGTGAAGCGGGCATCAAGGTTGGATTCTCAACAGTAAAATCAAACACTTCTTTCCAGTCTCTTACATTTTTAGTATGCTCCGTATCATAATAACCTAACGGGTTCGATTCATCTCTCTTCACCTTCAGCTTCTCCTCTTTCGGCTGAGCAAAGAACTTCCTGGATCCCAACTCAATCTTTTCGCGCAATTCCAATGGCACCCCA